>OY986040.1:93535621-94135621 GCA_963920215.1 Nineta flava
GTTATCGTTATCGTTATCGTTATCGTTATCGTTATCGTTATCGTTATCGTTATCGTTATCGTTATCGTTATCGTTATCGTTATCGTTATCGTTATCGTTATCGTTATCGTTATCGTTATCGTTATCGTTATCGTTATCGTTATCGTTATCGTTATCGTTATCGTTATCGTTATCGTTATCGTTATCGTTATCGTTATCGTTATCGTTATCGTTATCGTTATCGTTATCGTTATCGTTATCGTTATCGTTATCGTTATCGTTATCGTTATCGTTATCGTTATCGTTATCGTTATCGTTATCGTTATCGTTATCGTTATCGTTATCGTTATCGTTATCGTTATCGTTATCGTTATCGTTATCGTTATCGTTATCGTTATCGTTATCGTTATCGTTATCGTTATCGTTATCGTTATCGTTATCGTTATCGTTATCGTTATCGTTATCGTTATCGTTATCGTTATCGTTATCGTTATCGTTATCGTTATCGTTATCGTTATCGTTATCGTTATCGTTATCGTTATCGTTATCGTTATCGTTATCGTTATCGTTATCGTTATCGTTATCGTTATCGTTATCGTTATCGTTATCGTTATCGTTATCGTTATCGTTATCGTTATCGTTATCGTTATCGTTATCGTTATCGTTATCGTTATCGTTATCGTTATCGTTATCGTTATCGTTATCGTTATCGTTATCGTTATCGTTATCGTTATCGTTATCGTTATCGTTATCGTTATCGTTATCGTTATCGTTATCGTTATCGTTATCGTTATCGTTATCGTTATCGTTATCGTTATCGTTATCGTTATCGTTATCGTTATCGTTATCGTTATCGTTATCGTTATCGTTATCGTTATCGTTATCGTTATCGTTATCGTTATCGTTATCGTTATCGTTATCGTTATCGTTATCGTTTCGTTATCGTTATCGTTATCGTTATCGTTATCGTTATCGTTATCGTTATCGTTATCGTTATCGTTATCGTTATCGTTATCGTTATCGTTATCGTTATCGTTATCGTTATCGTTATCGTTATCGTTATCGTTATCGTTATCGTTATCGTTATCGTTATCGTTATCGTTATCGTTATCGTTATCGTTATCGTTATCGTTATCGTTATCGTTATCGTTATCGTTATCGTTATCGTTATCGTTATCGTTATCGTTATCGTTATCGTTATCGTTATCGTTATCGTTATCGTTATCGTTATCGTTATCGTTATCGTTATCGTTATCGTTATCGTTATCGTTATCGTTATCGTTATCGTTATCGTTATCGTTATCGTTATCGTTATCGTTATCGTTATCGTTATCGTTATCGTTATCGTTATCGTTATCGTTATCGTTATCGTTATCGTTATCGTTATCGTTATCGTTATCGTTATCGTTATCGTTATCGTTATCGTTATCGTTATCGTTATCGTTATCGTTATCGTTATCGTTATCGTTATCGTTATCGTTATCGTTATCGTTATCGTTATCGTTATCGTTATCGTTATCGTTATCGTTATCGTTATCGTTATCGTTATCGTTATCGTTATCGTTATCGTTATCGTTATCGTTATCGTTATCGTTATCGTTATCGTTATCGTTATCGTTATCGTTATCGTTATCGTTATCGTTATCGTTATCGTTATCGTTATCGTTATCGTTATCGTTATCGTTATCGTTATCGTTATCGTTATCGTTATCGTTATCGTTATCGTTATCGTTATCGTTATCGTTATCGTTATCGTTATCGTTATCGTTATCGTTATCGTTATCGTTATCGTTATCGTTATCGTTATCGTTATCGTTATCGTTATCGTTATCGTTATCGTTATCGTTATCGTTATCGTTATCGTTATCGTTATCGTTATCGTTATCGTTATCGTTATCGTTATCGTTATCGTTATCGTTATCGTTATCGTTATCGTTATCGTTATCGTTATCGTTATCGTTATCGTTATCGTTATCGTTATCGTTATCGTTATCGTTATCGTTATCGTTATCGTTATCGTTATCGTTATCGTTATCGTTATCGTTATCGTTATCGTTATCGTTATCGTTATCGTTATCGTTATCGTTATCGTTATCGTTATCGTTATCGTTATCGTTATCGTTATCGTTATCGTTATCGTTATCGTTATCGTTATCGTTATCGTTATCGTTATCGTTATCGTTATCGTTATCGTTATCGTTATCGTTATCGTTATCGTTATCGTTATCGTTATCGTTATCGTTATCGTTATCGTTATCGTTATCGTTATCGTTATCGTTATCGTTATCGTTATCGTTATCGTTATCGTTATCGTTATCGTTATCGTTATCGTTATCGTTATCGTTATCGTTATCGTTATCGTTATCGTTATCGTTATCGTTATCGTTATCGTTATCGTTATCGTTATCGTTATCGTTATCGTTATCGTTATCGTTATCGTTATCGTTATCGTTATCGTTATCGTTATCGTTATCGTTATCGTTATCGTTATCGTTATCGTTATCGTTATCGTTATCGTTATCGTTATCGTTATCGTTATCGTTATCGTTATCGTTATCGTTATCGTTATCGTTATCGTTATCGTTATCGTTATCGTTATCGTTATCGTTATCGTTATCGTTATCGTTATCGTTATCGTTATCGTTATCGTTATCGTTATCGTTATCGTTATCGTTATCGTTATCGTTATCGTTATCGTTATCGTTATCGTTATCGTTATCGTTATCGTTATCGTTATCGTTATCGTTATCGTTATCGTTATCGTTATCGTTATCGTTATCGTTATCGTTATCGTTATCGTTATCGTTATCGTTATCGTTATCGTTATCGTTATCGTTATCGTTATCGTTATCGTTATCGTTATCGTTATCGTTATCGTTATCGTTATCGTTATCGTTATCGTTATCGTTATCGTTATCGTTATCGTTATCGTTATCGTTATCGTTATCGTTATCGTTATCGTTATCGTTATCGTTATCGTTATCGTTATCGTTATCGTTATCGTTATCGTTATCGTTATCGTTATCGTTATCGTTATCGTTATCGTTATCGTTATCGTTATCGTTATCGTTATCGTTATCGTTATCGTTATCGTTATCGTTATCGTTATCGTTATCGTTATCGTTATCGTTATCGTTATCGTTATCGTTATCGTTATCGTTATCGTTATCGTTATCGTTATCGTTATCGTTATCGTTATCGTTATCGTTATCGTTATCGTTATCGTTATCGTTATCGTTATCGTTATCGTTATCGTTATCGTTATCGTTATCGTTATCGTTATCGTTATCGTTATCGTTATCGTTATCGTTATCGTTATCGTTATCGTTATCGTTATCGTTATCGTTATCGTTATCGTTATCGTTATCGTTATCGTTATCGTTATCGTTATCGTTATCGTTATCGTTATCGTTATCGTTATCGTTATCGTTATCGTTATCGTTATCGTTATCGTTATCGTTATCGTTATCGTTATCGTTATCGTTATCGTTATCGTTATCGTTATCGTTATCGTTATCGTTATCGTTATCGTTATCGTTATCGTTATCGTTATCGTTATCGTTATCGTTATCGTTATCGTTATCGTTATCGTTATCGTTATCGTTATCGTTATCGTTATCGTTATCGTTATCGTTATCGTTATCGTTATCGTTATCGTTATCGTTATCGTTATCGTTATCGTTATCGTTATCGTTATCGTTATCGTTATCGTTATCGTTATCGTTATCGTTATCGTTATCGTTATCGTTATCGTTATCGTTATCGTTATCGTTATCGTTATCGTTATCGTTATCGTTATCGTTATCGTTATCGTTATCGTTATCGTTATCGTTATCGTTATCGTTATCGTTATCGTTATCGTTATCGTTATCGTTATCGTTATCGTTATCGTTATCGTTATCGTTATCGTTATCGTTATCGTTATCGTTATCGTTATCGTTATCGTTATCGTTATCGTTATCGTTATCGTTATCGTTATCGTTATCGTTATCGTTATCGTTATCGTTATCGTTATCGTTATCGTTATCGTTATCGTTATCGTTATCGTTATCGTTATCGTTATCGTTATCGTTATCGTTATCGTTATCGTTATCGTTATCGTTATCGTTATCGTTATCGTTATCGTTATCGTTATCGTTATCGTTATCGTTATCGTTATCGTTATCGTTATCGTTATCGTTATCGTTATCGTTATCGTTATCGTTATCGTTATCGTTATCGTTATCGTTATCGTTATCGTTATCGTTATCGTTATCGTTATCGTTATCGTTATCGTTATCGTTATCGTTATCGTTATCGTTATCGTTATCGTTATCGTTATCGTTATCGTTATCGTTATCGTTATCGTTATCGTTATCGTTATCGTTATCGTTATCGTTATCGTTATCGTTATCGTTATCGTTATCGTTATCGTTATCGTTATCGTTATCGTTATCGTTATCGTTATCGTTATCGTTATCGTTATCGTTATCGTTATCGTTATCGTTATCGTTATCGTTATCGTTATCGTTATCGTTATCGTTATCGTTATCGTTATCGTTATCGTTATCGTTATCGTTATCGTTATCGTTATCGTTATCGTTATCGTTATCGTTATCGTTATCGTTATCGTTATCGTTATCGTTATCGTTATCGTTATCGTTATCGTTATCGTTATCGTTATCGTTATCGTTATCGTTATCGTTATCGTTATCGTTATCGTTATCGTTATCGTTATCGTTATCGTTATCGTTATCGTTATCGTTATCGTTATCGTTATCGTTATCGTTATCGTTATCGTTATCGTTATCGTTATCGTTATCGTTATCGTTATCGTTATCGTTATCGTTATCGTTATCGTTATCGTTATCGTTATCGTTATCGTTATCGTTATCGTTATCGTTATCGTTATCGTTATCGTTATCGTTATCGTTATCGTTATCGTTATCGTTATCGTTATCGTTATCGTTATCGTTATCGTTATCGTTATCGTTATCGTTATCGTTATCGTTATCGTTATCGTTATCGTTATCGTTATCGTTATCGTTATCGTTATCGTTATCGTTATCGTTATCGTTATCGTTATCGTTATCGTTATCGTTATCGTTATCGTTATCGTTATCGTTATCGTTATCGTTATCGTTATCGTTATCGTTATCGTTATCGTTATCGTTATCGTTATCGTTATCGTTATCGTTATCGTTATCGTTATCGTTATCGTTATCGTTATCGTTATCGTTATCGTTATCGTTATCGTTATCGTTATCGTTATCGTTATCGTTATCGTTATCGTTATCGTTATCGTTATCGTTATCGTTATCGTTATCGTTATCGTTATCGTTATCGTTATCGTTATCGTTATCGTTATCGTTATCGTTATCGTTATCGTTATCGTTATCGTTATCGTTATCGTTATCGTTATCGTTATCGTTATCGTTATCGTTATCGTTATCGTTATCGTTATCGTTATCGTTATCGTTATCGTTATCGTTATCGTTATCGTTATCGTTATCGTTATCGTTATCGTTATCGTTATCGTTATCGTTATCGTTATCGTTATCGTTATCGTTATCGTTATCGTTATCGTTATCGTTATCGTTATCGTTATCGTTATCGTTATCGTTATCGTTATCGTTATCGTTATCGTTATCGTTATCGTTATCGTTATCGTTATCGTTATCGTTATCGTTATCGTTATCGTTATCGTTATCGTTATCGTTATCGTTATCGTTATCGTTATCGTTATCGTTATCGTTATCGTTATCGTTATCGTTATCGTTATCGTTATCGTTATCGTTATCGTTATCGTTATCGTTATCGTTATCGTTATCGTTATCGTTATCGTTATCGTTATCGTTATCGTTATCGTTATCGTTATCGTTATCGTTATCGTTATCGTTATCGTTATCGTTATCGTTATCGTTATCGTTATCGTTATCGTTATCGTTATCGTTATCGTTATCGTTATCGTTATCGTTATCGTTATCGTTATCGTTATCGTTATCGTTATCGTTATCGTTATCGTTATCGTTATCGTTATCGTTATCGTTATCGTTATCGTTATCGTTATCGTTATCGTTATCGTTATCGTTATCGTTATCGTTATCGTTATCGTTATCGTTATCGTTATCGTTATCGTTATCGTTATCGTTATCGTTATCGTTATCGTTATCGTTATCGTTATCGTTATCGTTATCGTTATCGTTATCGTTATCGTTATCGTTATCGTTATCGTTATCGTTATCGTTATCGTTATCGTTATCGTTATCGTTATCGTTATCGTTATCGTTATCGTTATCGTTATCGTTATCGTTATCGTTATCGTTATCGTTATCGTTATCGTTATCGTTATCGTTATCGTTATCGTTATCGTTATCGTTATCGTTATCGTTATCGTTATCGTTATCGTTATCGTTATCGTTATCGTTATCGTTATCGTTATCGTTATCGTTATCGTTATCGTTATCGTTATCGTTATCGTTATCGTTATCGTTATCGTTATCGTTATCGTTATCGTTATCGTTATCGTTATCGTTATCGTTATCGTTATCGTTATCGTTATCGTTATCGTTATCGTTATCGTTATCGTTATCGTTATCGTTATCGTTATCGTTATCGTTATCGTTATCGTTATCGTTATCGTTATCGTTATCGTTATCGTTATCGTTATCGTTATCGTTATCGTTATCGTTATCGTTATCGTTATCGTTATCGTTATCGTTATCGTTATCGTTATCGTTATCGTTATCGTTATCGTTATCGTTATCGTTATCGTTATCGTTATCGTTATCGTTATCGTTATCGTTATCGTTATCGTTATCGTTATCGTTATCGTTATCGTTATCGTTATCGTTATCGTTATCGTTATCGTTATCGTTATCGTTATCGTTATCGTTATCGTTATCGTTATCGTTATCGTTATCGTTATCGTTATCGTTATCGTTATCGTTATCGTTATCGTTATCGTTATCGTTATCGTTATCGTTATCGTTATCGTTATCGTTATCGTTATCGTTATCGTTATCGTTATCGTTATCGTTATCGTTATCGTTATCGTTATCGTTATCGTTATCGTTATCGTTATCGTTATCGTTATCGTTATCGTTATCGTTATCGTTATCGTTATCGTTATCGTTATCGTTATCGTTATCGTTATCGTTATCGTTATCGTTATCGTTATCGTTATCGTTATCGTTATCGTTATCGTTATCGTTATCGTTATCGTTATCGTTATCGTTATCGTTATCGTTATCGTTATCGTTATCGTTATCGTTATCGTTATCGTTATCGTTATCGTTATCGTTATCGTTATCGTTATCGTTATCGTTATCGTTATCGTTATCGTTATCGTTATCGTTATCGTTATCGTTATCGTTATCGTTATCGTTATCGTTATCGTTATCGTTATCGTTATCGTTATCGTTATCGTTATCGTTATCGTTATCGTTATCGTTATCGTTATCGTTATCGTTATCGTTATCGTTATCGTTATCGTTATCGTTATCGTTATCGTTATCGTTATCGTTATCGTTATCGTTATCGTTATCGTTATCGTTATCGTTATCGTTATCGTTATCGTTATCGTTATCGTTATCGTTATCGTTATCGTTATCGTTATCGTTATCGTTATCGTTATCGTTATCGTTATCGTTATCGTTATCGTTATCGTTATCGTTATCGTTATCGTTATCGTTATCGTTATCGTTATCGTTATCGTTATCGTTATCGTTATCGTTATCGTTATCGTTATCGTTATCGTTATCGTTATCGTTATCGTTATCGTTATCGTTATCGTTATCGTTATCGTTATCGTTATCGTTATCGTTATCGTTATCGTTATCGTTATCGTTATCGTTATCGTTATCGTTATCGTTATCGTTATCGTTATCGTTATCGTTATCGTTATCGTTATCGTTATCGTTATCGTTATCGTTATCGTTATCGTTATCGTTATCGTTATCGTTATCGTTATCGTTATCGTTATCGTTATCGTTATCGTTATCGTTATCGTTATCGTTATCGTTATCGTTATCGTTATCGTTATCGTTATCGTTATCGTTATCGTTATCGTTATCGTTATCGTTATCGTTATCGTTATCGTTATCGTTATCGTTATCGTTATCGTTATCGTTATCGTTATCGTTATCGTTATCGTTATCGTTATCGTTATCGTTATCGTTATCGTTATCGTTATCGTTATCGTTATCGTTATCGTTATCGTTATCGTTATCGTTATCGTTATCGTTATCGTTATCGTTATCGTTATCGTTATCGTTATCGTTATCGTTATCGTTATCGTTATCGTTATCGTTATCGTTATCGTTATCGTTATCGTTATCGTTATCGTTATCGTTATCGTTATCGTTATCGTTATCGTTATCGTTATCGTTATCGTTATCGTTATCGTTATCGTTATCGTTATCGTTATCGTTATCGTTATCGTTATCGTTATCGTTATCGTTATCGTTATCGTTATCGTTATCGTTATCGTTATCGTTATCGTTATCGTTATCGTTATCGTTATCGTTATCGTTATCGTTATCGTTATCGTTATCGTTATCGTTATCGTTATCGTTATCGTTATCGTTATCGTTATCGTTATCGTTATCGTTATCGTTATCGTTATCGTTATCGTTATCGTTATCGTTATCGTTATCGTTATCGTTATCGTTATCGTTATCGTTATCGTTATCGTTATCGTTATCGTTATCGTTATCGTTATCGTTATCGTTATCGTTATCGTTATCGTTATCGTTATCGTTATCGTTATCGTTATCGTTATCGTTATCGTTATCGTTATCGTTATCGTTATCGTTATCGTTATCGTTATCGTTATCGTTATCGTTATCGTTATCGTTATCGTTATCGTTATCGTTATCGTTATCGTTATCGTTATCGTTATCGTTATCGTTATCGTTATCGTTATCGTTATCGTTATCGTTATCGTTATCGTTATCGTTATCGTTATCGTTATCGTTATCGTTATCGTTATCGTTATCGTTATCGTTATCGTTATCGTTATCGTTATCGTTATCGTTATCGTTATCGTTATCGTTATCGTTATCGTTATCGTTATCGTTATCGTTATCGTTATCGTTATCGTTATCGTTATCGTTATCGTTATCGTTATCGTTATCGTTATCGTTATCGTTATCGTTATCGTTATCGTTATCGTTATCGTTATCGTTATCGTTATCGTTATCGTTATCGTTATCGTTATCGTTATCGTTATCGTTATCGTTATCGTTATCGTTATCGTTATCGTTATCGTTATCGTTATCGTTATCGTTATCGTTATCGTTATCGTTATCGTTATCGTTATCGTTATCGTTATCGTTATCGTTATCGTTATCGTTATCGTTATCGTTATCGTTATCGTTATCGTTATCGTTATCGTTATCGTTATCGTTATCGTTATCGTTATCGTTATCGTTATCGTTATCGTTATCGTTATCGTTATCGTTATCGTTATCGTTATCGTTATCGTTATCGTTATCGTTATCGTTATCGTTATCGTTATCGTTATCGTTATCGTTATCGTTATCGTTATCGTTATCGTTATCGTTATCGTTATCGTTATCGTTATCGTTATCGTTATCGTTATCGTTATCGTTATCGTTATCGTTATCGTTATCGTTATCGTTATCGTTATCGTTATCGTTATCGTTATCGTTATCGTTATCGTTATCGTTATCGTTATCGTTATCGTTATCGTTATCGTTATCGTTATCGTTATCGTTATCGTTATCGTTATCGTTATCGTTATCGTTATCGTTATCGTTATCGTTATCGTTATCGTTATCGTTATCGTTATCGTTATCGTTATCGTTATCGTTATCGTTATCGTTATCGTTATCGTTATCGTTATCGTTATCGTTATCGTTATCGTTATCGTTATCGTTATCGTTATCGTTATCGTTATCGTTATCGTTATCGTTATCGTTATCGTTATCGTTATCGTTATCGTTATCGTTATCGTTATCGTTATCGTTATCGTTATCGTTATCGTTATCGTTATCGTTATCGTTATCGTTATCGTTATCGTTATCGTTATCGTTATCGTTATCGTTATCGTTATCGTTATCGTTATCGTTATCGTTATCGTTATCGTTATCGTTATCGTTATCGTTATCGTTATCGTTATCGTTATCGTTATCGTTATCGTTATCGTTATCGTTATCGTTATCGTTATCGTTATCGTTATCGTTATCGTTATCGTTATCGTTATCGTTATCGTTATCGTTATCGTTATCGTTATCGTTATCGTTATCGTTATCGTTATCGTTATCGTTATCGTTATCGTTATCGTTATCGTTATCGTTATCGTTATCGTTATCGTTATCGTTATCGTTATCGTTATCGTTATCGTTATCGTTATCGTTATCGTTATCGTTATCGTTATCGTTATCGTTATCGTTATCGTTATCGTTATCGTTATCGTTATCGTTATCGTTATCGTTATCGTTATCGTTATCGTTATCGTTATCGTTATCGTTATCGTTATCGTTATCGTTATCGTTATCGTTATCGTTATCGTTATCGTTATCGTTATCGTTATCGTTATCGTTATCGTTATCGTTATCGTTATCGTTATCGTTATCGTTATCGTTATCGTTATCGTTATCGTTATCGTTATCGTTATCGTTATCGTTATCGTTATCGTTATCGTTATCGTTATCGTTATCGTTATCGTTATCGTTATCGTTATCGTTATCGTTATCGTTATCGTTATCGTTATCGTTATCGTTATCGTTATCGTTATCGTTATCGTTATCGTTATCGTTATCGTTATCGTTATCGTTATCGTTATCGTTATCGTTATCGTTATCGTTATCGTTATCGTTATCGTTATCGTTATCGTTATCGTTATCGTTATCGTTATCGTTATCGTTATCGTTATCGTTATCGTTATCGTTATCGTTATCGTTATCGTTATCGTTATCGTTATCGTTATCGTTATCGTTATCGTTATCGTTATCGTTATCGTTATCGTTATCGTTATCGTTATCGTTATCGTTATCGTTATCGTTATCGTTATCGTTATCGTTATCGTTATCGTTATCGTTATCGTTATCGTTATCGTTATCGTTATCGTTATCGTTATCGTTATCGTTATCGTTATCGTTATCGTTATCGTTATCGTTATCGTTATCGTTATCGTTATCGTTATCGTTATCGTTATCGTTATCGTTATCGTTATCGTTATCGTTATCGTTATCGTTATCGTTATCGTTATCGTTATCGTTATCGTTATCGTTATCGTTATCGTTATCGTTATCGTTATCGTTATCGTTATCGTTATCGTTATCGTTATCGTTATCGTTATCGTTATCGTTATCGTTATCGTTATCGTTATCGTTATCGTTATCGTTATCGTTATCGTTATCGTTATCGTTATCGTTATCGTTATCGTTATCGTTATCGTTATCGTTATCGTTATCGTTATCGTTATCGTTATCGTTATCGTTATCGTTATCGTTATCGTTATCGTTATCGTTATCGTTATCGTTATCGTTATCGTTATCGTTATCGTTATCGTTATCGTTATCGTTATCGTTATCGTTATCGTTATCGTTATCGTTATCGTTATCGTTATCGTTATCGTTATCGTTATCGTTATCGTTATCGTTATCGTTATCGTTATCGTTATCGTTATCGTTATCGTTATCGTTATCGTTATCGTTATCGTTATCGTTATCGTTATCGTTATCGTTATCGTTATCGTTATCGTTATCGTTATCGTTATCGTTATCGTTATCGTTATCGTTATCGTTATCGTTATCGTTATCGTTATCGTTATCGTTATCGTTATCGTTATCGTTATCGTTATCGTTATCGTTATCGTTATCGTTATCGTTATCGTTATCGTTATCGTTATCGTTATCGTTATCGTTATCGTTATCGTTATCGTTATCGTTATCGTTATCGTTATCGTTATCGTTATCGTTATCGTTATCGTTATCGTTATCGTTATCGTTATCGTTATCGTTATCGTTATCGTTATCGTTATCGTTATCGTTATCGTTATCGTTATCGTTATCGTTATCGTTATCGTTATCGTTATCGTTATCGTTATCGTTATCGTTATCGTTATCGTTATCGTTATCGTTATCGTTATCGTTATCGTTATCGTTATCGTTATCGTTATCGTTATCGTTATCGTTATCGTTATCGTTATCGTTATCGTTATCGTTATCATTATCATTATCATTATCATTATCATTATCATTATCATTATCATTATCATTATCATTATCATTATCATTATCATTATCATTATCATTATCATTATCATTATCATTATCATTATCATTATCATTATCATTATCATTATCATTATCATTATCATTATCATTATCATTATCATTATCATTATCATTATCATTATCATTATCATTATCATTATCATTATCATTATCATTATCATTATCATTATCATTATCATTATCATTATCATTATCATTATCATTATCATTATCATTATCATTATCATTATCATTATCATTATCATTATCATTATCATTATCATTATCATTATCATTATCATTATCATTATCATTATCATTATCATTATCATTATCATTATCATTATCATTATCATTATCATTATCATTATCATTATCATTATCATTATCATTATCATTATCATTATCATTATCATTATCATTATCATTATTATTATTATTATTATTATTATTATTATTATTATTATTATTATTATTATGTTTGTTGGTGTATCTCTCCATACTGTAAAAGATATTATTTAAACAATAAATATTTTATAAAACTATTTCTAAATTGATTGAATAAATTATTGGGCAATAATCGGTAGGACAACCTGTATTGAAACATCGTTCCGTCTTGCTTCAAAACATACCTTCTTTACTTACTCTCACCCAGCTTATGGAGAGCTCGTAAGACTCAGACGAGCTGCCTGTGCACACCTCTGATATATCTACAATAAAATATGCTGAATGACCATAGAACATGTCGTTAAAAAATTGAAAAAAAAATCAGTCTATATCACAAACTTATGTTTAAAATAATCGCTGAGTGTATATTTCTAAAACCGTAAGAGATAGAAAACAAATAGATAGAAAAACAATCATTTTTAAAAAGCAAAATATGTTCTATTTTTAAAATATACAATTTTCGTTTAAAACTATATTCGCATTAATAACTTCCGCTCAAACATATGTAATTACATTGGACTACAAAACCATACATTCATAGCTCCTTTCGATACTATAACTTTGCATTTATATAGATTTGTGCAAGTGTAAAAAGTAAAATAAACAAATCACGCATTGATAATGAACAGATTTTTTATTTACCGAGTTATTAATCAATTAATTGTTATTTTCATTTTGTTTAATTTTTTTGATTAAGCTAAATTTATTAATAGAAATTTTTTTGCATTTTGTATGAAATAAACAAATTTTAGGTACTACAGAACTGTAGCAAGATACCGCATACTATCAACTAGAAATTATTCTTCGTTAGTAACAATTATTAATATATTTTGTACATATTCTGTAAATGTATAATATTGTCATCGAATAAAACTATTGCATATGATATGAATGCTGTTGTCGTAAACATTACAGAAAATTCTATTTACGAATTGTTATTATCATTTGTATAGAAGTTTAACTATACTATAAGAGTACGAAGGTACTAACTGCTACTACCACGTAATAGTACGACTACTATTTACTACTAGCAGTGTTTCATAAAACTAAAACAACACCAAAACTAGATAGTTTTGTACATTCATGTATGTACGAACATAATGTAGACACAATGTAAAATAGTATCATATTATAGTCTCGATGGCTAAATCGTAGAAAGTTCGTCAACATTTTAACCATCAATTCAAAATTATAATTTTACATTTTAAACTATTGCACCAAATTAAAAAGAAAATGGTTATTCGTCAATGGAGTTAATCTAATTCAATGTATTAGAGCGTCATATTATCATTCTGCTAGCCAAATCGAAGTATTGCCGTCACATTTCCACTCCAAACCTATGTAAAGCACCACTGGAAAAATGTGATTTGAACGAAAAGTAATCGCAAACTAGTACCTATTATAGAAATTTCGAACTAAAACTATCGAAATTATGCGGGTCTAAAACATTAGGTAACCATTAACACTTTAGTATATTTCATGCTTTTTGTCTGAGGAATTATCTGAATAGAAATTAGAAGAATATGCACTTTATATGAATAGAAACAAGTGAAAATAACTAACTGCTTGAATACCGGATATATATATATAACTTATGTAAAAAAGTTTATAACAAAAGTTGTTTATTTAAAACAGGGGACATTTTTGTTTTTACATATTTCTATCTCTTACGGTTCCAAAAATGGGCAACTTTGCTAATATTGCCCAAACTTGGTCCGATTTTGCATATTCTATATTGAACCTGAATATGCTTTTTTAGCTCTAGAACACACATACAAAGTTATAACTCGCTATCTCTTTTCGTTTTCGAGTTATCGTGTTTATAGGCGGACGGACAACATTGCGGAAATTGACTAATTTGGTCATTTTAAGGACACAATTTTTGCGATCAATGTTCCAACCATTACAAAGTCTGGACTAAAGTAAATATACCCTGATATACAGTCTGTTTTCAAAAGCATTTCTAATAGTAAATAAATAAATAAAATATTTACTTTAAAACCATACATACATACATACACATACTTTCAAACATCTGACTGTGGTATTGTGTAAATTGATTTTTGTTTGATGCCATTTAAGAATGGGGATTTAGTGATGCCCACTTAATTTATAATATTATTATTCATTACGTATGCACACACACACTACAGACTACCCCCACTATTTTTATTTCTTTATGAAGCATTGTATAATTATGTATGTAGGTCTTCTTGATGTATGACGTTTTTCTATTCGAAATATAAAAATTCCTGCTATAAATCAAGCAGTTCGTATTTTACGTAGTTTGATTTTTGTTTTTTTTTGTATTTAATTTTATTTACAATTTATGTATGATTTAGTGACTTCTTTAATATTTCTTTGTAAACAGACGTATTTTGGCAAGAAAGTAGGCATCATCAATATGAATTAGCCTAATTAAGGAGGTATTTTGGTCTAGAATTTTGAAAAAATCGATTTTGCATATTTTTAAAGTTTAGACCTTTAAGAATATATCCTCAAAAGGATTGGCAGAGTTATAGCTATTATGCGGTATAATTGCGGAGTGACGCAGCAA
Source organism: Nineta flava (assembly GCA_963920215.1). Lineage (NCBI taxonomy): Eukaryota > Metazoa > Arthropoda > Insecta > Neuroptera > Chrysopidae > Nineta > Nineta flava. The sequence goes on from OY986040.1 coordinate 93,550,829, forward strand.
CTAAACCGGTTTTGCCGGAAGGAATCGTACAATAGACGGTCGACAATTCCCAACTACCTGAAGATGGGTCGAGGGTCGAGGATATATTTTCAGAACTGAAACAAAATATTTTGAAGTAGGCGAAGGCACATTGTATGGATCAGGAATCCCGATTAACAAATTGTAAGTATAACGCCCAATTTGACTGCCCTCTTATCTAACTTAAATCTCTAAACGCGTTTTTCTCAAAACTAATTTTTTCAACATGGTTGACATGAAATCTCTAATAGACCAATTTAAGTCAAATTTAGTACGAACCTTCAATATATAACCCTCTAGTGCCTCTATCAGATTTGTATGGAAATTTTTTATACTAAACTAACGGCAAAAAATTTCCTTTTTTTCATACCGTCACCATTTTGCGAAAATTTTTTCTCTGAAGTAGGGGTTATAACGACAATCTTACTAATTATGAATCTTTTTTTAAATTTTGTTTCAGATGACCAGAAGGGTTGCAATCGGGTCAACCAGGACACACCCTTCTTTTAGCCGTATTTCATTTACACTTTACCACCGTATAACTTTTTTTTTAAAATTTTTTTCTATATTCACAAAATATCTCTAAACCAGAATACCCCCTTTATCTCTGGGAAGTGCTGATACTCATTGCCAGCAAATAAATGATCTAGGACAACTTTTGAAATTTAGTATTCTGTTGCCTGAAATTTGACAATAGACTTGCACCACAAATAAACAATGATCTTTCAAACTATATAAACTTTATTCAGATACAATATACCTATACATTTATATTATATCTTCTACACATACTAATATTAAAACTCATGTTAAAAATCAGACAAGCGTAAATGAAAGTTCACTGTACTGTATACTAGTGTATACAATATAGTAGAAATTCATTTAGCGAACGTAGATATATATATATATATATATATATATATATATAGATATATTTAGTTTAGTTTATATGTATTTTATTGTTCCATTACAAATGTTTGTAGGTATATGAAATTATGATTGTATTAACACGAAACAAAAATAACTCAAATCATAATTATTTTATTAACTTTATAAATTTTAGTGATATTGTTTGTTTAATTACAAGGAAATAATAAACAATATAATTGTCTAATTATTTCTCTAATTTTTGTTATTTTAACAACAAAGCTAATGTTGTATATTTTTACAAGCTTTTCATCAACGTCACATGTTGTGTGTCTAGTTAAGGCCAAATCTTGAAATCAAAATTTCAACTAGTTCTAATTGAGCTAGATCATTGAAATTTTGCAACCGTGTATAAGTCACGCAGAAATAGTAATATCGTAGAAATATACTAATATCGATCTATATAAATGACACACGAAAATATTCACTGTAATATAAATTTGGTGGGAGTGTTGATAAACTTGTTCGAAATAGTGGAATAGTGGAAGCGGGAAATAGAACTGAGTTTTTTATTCTTTAAAAAGAAAATGTAAAAAAAATTATTTAATGTAATAGGCTAAAAAGTAGAAAATAATATATGTAAACAAAATTTTGTTTTGAAATAATACTATATGGTAAATAATTTGAAAGTAAAATTTTTCTATATATATATATATAGATTATTCGCATTTATATCACCTTAAATTCGTTCGTTCAAGTTTTCAGGTTAGTTGCGCACTACATCCACATTACAAGCTTTGGCAATGCCCGCGTGCAACTATTTGAATAACGAAATAATAGTACTTTTTATCTTGCTGTGAATTAGTGCAATTCTCTAAAACCATTTATTTTAAACGGGCTAATAGATGCATTTTGCCGATTTGAAATAAACTCAAAATGTAAAATCGAAATGATTTTTCAAAATTCATTGCAAATAATAATAATAGGCTTTGAACTCCATTTCTGAGACTCCACGGTCTGGATTATCTTGATTTCATGAAGGGAAACTGCAGAAAACCCTCACAAACGTAGCCGGTTACTTCGTTCCTGTCTATACGCCGACAGTTATAGTTAATTATCCACCCCATTACGTATAATTAACAAACGTCCACCGCTAGGATTTGAACTCGCAATGTACCAGTTCCAATTAGAGCGCCTTAATAAGCATGGCCATCTGATTGGTCATTTCAGGTAGCCACGTTTCATTTATAATATAAAATGGAAAATGTCATTTATATTTTAAATACCAATATCATTTCAAATATTGTCCATCACTGGTTATGCAAGAAACAATTCGATCACCTTATTTTCTCCAGAACATTATTCCATTTACAGATACCACTGCTCAAAACCGATGTTCACGTTAAGAAATACCTCGCACAGATAACGTAAAAGTGTGTATATATCAAAAACAATTTGTTAAACTAACTAATACATATATGAATCGTATAAATATAATTCTTAAAATTTTTATTTTATTCCCGAAACATATTAGTTTACAGTTTACACAAAGTTTACATTTGCAAAAGAAAATTTATTTTTGAACAAAGTTAAAATGTCTTATTTCAAAAACCACCTCTAGGCTTTATCAGTTGTTAAAATAATAAAACCCATCTGGAAGAAGTTGTGTATATGAGTTGTGAACTCTCAAAATGTCTAAAAATTTTACTTAAAATATCAAATTAATGTTATGCGAAGTGTAATTTAATGAATATACTACACATCCTTAAAATTTTGTGTAATAGTAGTATACGAGTATAGTATTATACTACATGGTCTGATTCTGACAGATGTGGCAGACTTCTGTATACAACAACTATATAAATGTTATGTAAGTATTATGTGGTACTACGCGTATATTTTCTTCTTGCACTTCACTAATTATTGTAGTAACATATTATTTTAGTGTACAACACATACAGATAATGCTCGTTTACAATGAATGTAATTTTCTTAAAAACTTAACATAGAAGCGATTTGAGTAGTAGTAAGGAACTGCAAAAGACATGCTTGAAATCAAAGTGCAATGAGCAGATTAGTAGTAGTTTTAAGTAGTGAAGAGGAGGTCGAAGCCTGGCTAGTAGGCCTTTATAACGACCCCTAAAAAAGGACAAGGAATTTTTATCAAGACTAGGAATTGGTAGGTTGTCTGACCGCAGCCGACTTTCATAGGAACTATGCCGATATTCGTCTGGAGTTTATGAAAGGAAACTACACAAAACCATAAAAAATATAACCGGTTTTTTTCGTTCTTGTCCATACGTCGACAGTTTAGTCAATTAACTATTCCATTAATTTGTTTCAATTAATTTAATTGATAAACTGTCAGTGTTGGGAATCGAACCAGCAACCTTTTCGTTCCAAGCGCCTTTAACACCTGGACCCCACGTTCTGGTTAATGAGCAGATTACTGAGATGCTGCAATGTTAGGGGATGGATGAATTCAGCCTTGACAGTAGTAAACTAACGGTGAAACTATAGATAAAACTAACGGTGGTATTTGCATGGGAAAATACTTGACCATGCCTTTATCGGGCCGTGCCTATTCACCATATAGTGAGTAAAATATCCATTTTGGGATCGTACGACATAGAAAATAAATTCAAAAAAAAAGTTCTTTTTTTTTAAATAAAAAAATTGTATTTGAAGTTTTCTTATAGACCAAATAGTTTTACCGCAATTTCAGATCAAAAACTGATATAAACAATTTATAAATAGCTCAGTATTAACTCAGGGTATTTAAGCAATTAACTCAGTTTTTTTTTTCATTTGCTGTAATCATAAAATTAGTAACTAGTGGTTCGCTCTGAAATAATAATACTATATTCATAAAATAATACTGTATCTGTATAATGGTTTAAAATTAATGTATACCAAGTTGCAAGTATGTATTTCCTAATGTCTCTTTTATCAAAGCAAATTATCAAAAAAGATCCCAATGGAAAAATTATATCCACGTATTAAATAATTCTTCTTATTGTTTCTACATCATATGACGGTTCTTACTACCGTCTGGAAATTTTCTGTGTACATTAGGTGGAAGAAAACTGTTAGTTTCTCTAGAAATGTACATTTGGAACATAATAAAATGTTAATACAAACATTTGTTATACTTACGCGTAAGTTAAAGACAACGTTCCAGTCAGTAGAGTTTTATTTTTTCAATTCTGTGACAATTTTCTAAAAAAAATTCTTGAATCTGAAATTTTAATCAAATTAACGTTAAAAATTAATATTTTGAAAGAAATTTGTTCCGAATTCATACCGAGCAAAACTGTTTTTAAATTAAGGAAATTTTATAAAATAAATTAGTTAAAACCTTCTTACCATTATCTTATAAAATTACATAGATGCTACAACAAATTGGAAAATTTGTTCAGAAGAATATCATTATAATGAAGGTTTGGTTCAACGCGTTCTTCTTCTTAAGGAGTCATGTTCCATTTTTTTTGAAAAAACAGCACTGCGGATATACGACTAATCGTCATCAAAATAATTAAGATTATTTTCGCGGTATTTGATGAAATCCATTAAAATTTTGTATTGATAGTCCACTGATTTATTTACATTATTTAGTCGTCTGAGACATTTTTCCTTTGCGTAGATTATGGATATGTTATTACGAAAATAGAAACTGTATTGTGTTTGTCTACATAAACATTAAAAAGTTTATTTTTTGTAGAAACCTTTAATAAATAACATAATAGAAATTGTGTTTTCTTTAAATTGATAATTACCGACGAAAGAAGGAGGTACTCAATTCAACATGTATTTAATTTAATTTATTTTTTTATGTATGATCACGCATAACTTTTTACAGGCTTGTCCGATTTTGATAATTCTTTTTTTATTGGATAGGGTATACTTCAAAGTTGGTCTCTTCGAAGGTTTAATTTTTAATTACAAAGTTATTATTTTTTGCTTTTCAGTTACTTTCTTTCGTCGGTTCTATTTTTTGTTAAAAGGTTTATTATTAAAAAAATTCAATTTTTTTTAAAAGTATTTGCGAATGTTCGAAGAAAATTAGTATTGTACCGATGAAGGAATTTCAGATATTATATATAACTAGCTGGCCCAGCAAACTATGTACCGCCTCAGAATCAATAAATGTTGTGCTAACTTCGCTGAATTAAATTCCGATTTTTGTTACGATAAAATGAATACTCAAAATAAATTAAGTTCAATAAATGTACAAAATCAAAATGAAATATATTTTAATTACATTGAAATGAATGTAATTCACGTGGAAGCAAGGTATTTGCTTTATTGAAGCAATCAAAATGATTCGCATAGAACGGTTGCACTACTTTCTGTTAAACTATTTGCTGGATGGGTTACACTCGGGTCGATTCCCTTCATTGAAGCACCTTGTGATAGTATTTTTCGACTTTTTAAATGTTCTGACATGATCTTCTGGCACTCAAATCTGAGTTCGGCACTCGAATCGAGTTATACGTTGCAGTTTTTTTACGAATCTGTGGAAAACGAAAGAGTATTAGTCTTTCAAAATAATTTGAAACGACGAAAATAGTGTTTTTCGACTTATCAAGCTTCCTTATATGATTTGCTAGCACTTGGACGTGGCTTTAGATCTATTCCTGAAAAGTATCAGGAACTGTAGAACTCAGCTGCATGCGAGAAGAACTCACATTTGTTTTTGATCTGCTGCAAAATGATCTACTACGGGAATTTGGCAGATCATTTTGTCAATTGACTTTTTTATGGCAAAAACGCCAGAACTATTCCTAAAAAGTATCAGGAACTGTAGAACTCAGCAGCATGTGAAAACAACTCACATTTATTTTTTATCTGTTGGACAATGATCTGCTAAGTTCACTCACATAATATTCTATTGGTTTTTGTACTTTTCAGATTCTCTAGTCCCAAAATACAACGAATAATTCCGAGACGTTACTTAAAAGAGACGAATACTTGAAATAGTGTTTCGCACGAGTTAACACGAAATGTCTATATGACGACACAGTTATATGACAAGAAGGGTGACACAGTAGTAGGACATTCTCGATTCCACTGAAATCCTCCAACATTACTGCAAATTTCAATCACATCTTTTCGAAAGAATGCTGTTTTAATAAATATTTTTTGAGTAAGGTTGACTTATTCCATAACACTGATAACACTGAAACATTTGATGTGAGGGGTTTATTGTGGATAAACTGTAATAAAAAGCCATACTATATACTATGAAGTTGTTGCACAATGTTTTAGTATAAATTAATTATAAAAGCAAATAATAAATGTAATATTGTATGGAAGACTATGAAGTTTAAATAGCAGAAACAGCAATAACAATACCAGTTATATTCAATGTTTAATAGCAATATTCGAGAAATAATATGTTAGGTGTAATATTCTTCTGGTACATGCGAGTAAAGATGTTATGTTATTATTTTTATTTTTGTTACGTTTAAGACATTTGATAAAACAAGCCATTTTTACATTCCCAACTACATGTCTTAAGTTGGTCGACTCTTACTGAACAATACTTGTAAACTAGATGAGTATATATATATATATATATATATATATATATATATATATATATATATATATATATATATATATACATATATATATATATATAAATATGTATATATATATATATACATAGATATATATAAATATATATATATATATATATATATATATATATATATATATATATATATATATATATATATATATATATATATATATAGCACAGGATGCGTCAAGCAAGTTTAAGTATTGACGACTACATACTGTTTATTTCTAAGGCCTAAGAGCCTGTGTATTTCAGAAATAAAAAAACTATGAAGCGTAAATTTAAAACGTAGTGGCTCACCATCTGACTGTACGTACCAAATTTTAACATTACAGCTTAAAGTTTACAAGATATTTACCCCTAATAATCTACATTTTGTCAATTTTTGGCAAGTAAAACATGAAATACCCTACACCTGAGAAACTTTCACATAAATTTATACTAATCATTTTCAAATTTTTGTTAAACTACTTGGCCCTTGTATAAATTTCACAACTTTGGAGGCGAACATTTCTGGGATAGCAATACTTGTATGCGAAACTTTCCCCTTTCACATTTTTGGTTTGAGATATATATATATATATATATATATATATATGTATATATATATATATATATATATATATATATATACATATATATATATATATATATATATATGTATATATATATATATATATATATATATATATACATATATATATATATATATATATATATATATATATATATATATATATATATATATATATATAGGGACACGGATGTATGGAACAAAATTATAATTATTGCATTATGTTTCCTCCCTTAAACTAAGCAACTTTATACATATTTAAAAAAATATTATGTTGGAAAATTTTCAATATACGATATATATATATATCGTGTATTGATATTGTATGTAAAGAAAAATATTATTATTTCATTTATATCATAGGTATCAACGTTAATAATTAATTATGTCTTACTTATCACTTTTGTTGGTATATTATATTTCATATAAATAATACACCTGAAGCAATTTAAAAGTTTGTTATAGTAAACATGCATATAGAATAAAGTAAGATTTATAAGATTATTTTGTATAACTATCATTTACACTAGCTAGTTAACTATCTGTATAACTATCAAAGTTATCAGCTAATGATTAGTACATACTTTTGTGTTATTGTTGTGATTTTTTGCAAGTTAAAATGCTTACTACCATATAGGGGGTTTATTTTCTTTTTATTTGATTCTCACAGCAAAAATTAAATCGCGTTACGGAAGCTTGCCCCCTTCAGTATATAGACTAAAGAGATGAGGCTAGTGTGTTGTGATGGAAATTATTAAGAATAATTAATTTTTGGACCCTACACATTTTTCTAAAATTAAAGTACTAAGTATTACGAAAAATATTTAAGAGGAAAATATTTGTCTCCTTGGATAAAAGATTTAAAAAAAAAAATAACTAACCGAAAATAATAAGATCAAATTTCGATTTAGTTTTTTATTTGCCTTTAAAACTAAAGTTTTTTTTTTAAAGAAAAAAATCAAAATCAAAAAAATTATTTAATTGAAAAAAATTATTTTATTGAAAAAAATTATCATAAAATCAGATATAATTTATTTACGATTAAAAAAAAAGTACGAATAAAAACAATGTTATGATTCTGTTCAAAAGTATAATTTGGTAAATAACTTGGAAGTTGAATTATCAATCAATTATTTACATGTTACATGTTGTAAAATTGTATATAACTTTTAAATTGGCACTGGCCGTGTACGATAAGTGGATATTAAAATATCAAACAAGAGGGATGTCATACTGGTTCGATTCCTGGCCATTATAATGTTTAATAAGTTTTATAAATAATCAGAACCTCCGAATGCGCCCATGGTTGTTGAGAAACTAAATTGTTCCTGAAACGTCTATACAAAAATATATTTTCAAAAATATTTTCAAAAATATTTTCAAAAATATTTTCAAAAATATTTTCAAAAATATTTTCAAAAATATTTTCAAAAATATTTTGAAAAATATCAACAACCATGTTCTAAAATGTCTATGAAGGATATAAAAGCCATGGCCATTGCAACTTAAAAATCAGTTAAAAATTGGAATTGTATCTATTAAGATCGAGTTTAAAACAACTAATTGTTTGACTAATATTCATTTTAAAAAAAAAAGTTAGTTTAAAGGAAACCTTTGGTGGATTAAAATAATCAAAGTTATAAATTAAAAATTATTGAAAAAAATTAAATTCAAATTCTTTTTTGGAAATCAAATAAAGTCAGGTTTGATTTTCATTAAGTTTTTTTGTTTTATTAAACTTTTTTTTTTCAAAAGTGAGTCTTATCCAATTGACAGATATTCAGTAAAACGTTTACTAATATTTGTTTTTTTTTTTGTGTGTGTCGAGTATCGGAATCTGTTGTAGGTTCGACAGCGTTCCATTTTAGACTAAAGAGGCCCAAGATACCGCGACAAGAGTATGGTGTTTACTCAGACCCAAGTAGCCGCATTTATCGAATAGACGCATGTAATAGTCCTTAGACACCACAAGCCTTTGATAAATTTTAAGTATAATTGTTATACCCGGAATATATATTATATATACCAAGTATGTTAGGCTTTGTTTGGGCTTTGTAACGGCTATCCATCTGTAAACACGATCACTCAAAAGCAAAAAAAAATAGAGTTGAAATTTTGTATTTGTGTTTTACAGCTAAAAAGTAGGGTCAAGTTTGCTAATGGGCAAAATCGGAAATTGTACCCCGCCCCACACCCCGAAAATATATACAGTATCACTGAAACTGTAAGTCAGAAAGAAAAATTTTTTAACAAAAAGTATTTTTCTTGTAAACTAATCAACTTTCGTTGGAAACTTTGTTATAAACTCAATAAATTTCTCATAATTTATGCTCCAACGTTGCCGGGGAAAAATGTCTATATTTGAAACCGTAAGAGATAGAAAAATTATTTTAATTTAAAAAATATTTAAAAAATAAAAAACTTCGATATGAAACTTATCGGGTATGTAAGGAATTAACTCAGTTAATTGTTATTTTCATTTCTTTTCTGTTTAACATGTAAAATTTGGAGCATTCTGTTAGCTCTAAATACTTTCTGACGGTTTCAAATCTAGCAAAATAAATTGAAACATTTTGCATCCCTACTTTTCGAACAGATTTGTAATTATTTTTAACTTTTTTCAATATAACAATGTTTTTATGTCTTTTTTGGCTTTGAATTAATTTCAAATTATAATAGATATAAGGCGGCAAATATGTGTGGAATAGTTTATATAACTGTGCTTAAATATGTTCGGGTTTATGAGACTCCACGTGCTGCTGATTAATCTGTCGTTTTTAAGGGTAAATCTGGTATAGTACCAAACAACATCCGCATGCCTTTGGTGAAATTAATAAAACTGGTCAGTGATATTAACAAGAGGAAATCGAATGAAAGCAATTTTTACAAGAGTAATTTCAATAAAATTTATTATATTTTAATTTTATTTTTATTTTTGTCTATTGATCTCTGTTTTCTATCTATTTCTAATTGTCAAAGAGTAAATTACAGCTAAACTGATGATGACTACTTTGTAGTCGAAATACGTATTTGTAATACAAAAACTGATCTAGGTATTGGGGCGTATGTGAAATTACATAATAAGTTTTTAAAATAATTTGAGGGACTCCACCAGAAAAAAATTGAATTTGAAACTTTCTAGCATAAAAATCAATGGTCTCATAAATTATTTTGGTATCAAGCAATCTTAAAGTGTAAACATCTGTTGAAAACGCATTACCGATTGGGGCTATCAAATACATAACATGGTGATACAACAGTAGCTGTTACTACTTTGACCACTCAGTTGGCATGTCTTGCAAAGAATTGTGACTGTCAAGAGCATATAAGCTCTACAAAAAGCACTAGATCTCTCTAACGAGAGATAGTTTCGTAGAGATTAGAAAATGTAAATTTTAATATACTGGTCCTTGATATCAGCCTTTAAAGTGTACTTTTTATCATTTAATGAAAATTGTAGATTATGCCCTTTTTAACCACCGATGCAAAAAAGGGAAGTTATTAGTTTAAACCCATGTCTGTCTGCCTGTGGCATCGAAGCTCTTCCGATTTGAATGCGTTTTTTTAAATTATATACCTGGTTTCCTAGCTGTGGGTTTTAGCTATATTTGATAGAAATATGTTCAGTCGTTCGAAGATTATCAGCTCTTTTCTAATATGATGTATTAAAAATGTTGTTTATTTTTAGATTTAAATTTGATGGAGGTAACGGGAAGTTCTTATTATGTTTCATATTACAGCGTTGGGGGTTTTTTAAATTTTTAATTTTATTTGTTATTACATAGTATGAAAACTTAACTAAATACAATGCCTTTTTTGATATAGTGACTGAGTAATTGAAATAGGGAATTTATTACAGGCATCGAAACTTCCCTACACTAGGAGGTTCGTAGTTCAAAAATGATCGTGCTTATCTATCAATAATTTGGTATATAATTAAAAGTAAATTTACTTCTTCCAATTATAATAATGTAGGTAGGCTGTGGTTAATATAAGTAGATAAGTTTTGTACGCCATGTTATGAAACATAAATTCACGATAAATTGTTAGTATTCCATCTAGCATACAACTAAATATATAAAAATATGTACCTCGATTATTGAGTGGAACCACATTATAATTCCGATCACGGTTCGTTCTTGGTTCGATCTCGGTCTTGTAAAACATTATCAAGTACGAAACAAGATTGGATTACTGAAGAAAATTTAGAACTCATGGTAAAAAAAAGACTAGCGAGTAATTATTAAGAAATGTAAAACCGAAAAAGAAAACTAGATTATAAGATATGTGTTTTTGTCGTATAACAGACAAAAATGGAAGAGTGTGGTTGCCAACGTCTGTAAACAGACATGACACTAACATAATCAAGAAACAATGTATGCATTCATACTATCTATAACAGTCAAGTTCCGGTCGAATCGAGAATAACAATATAACTATAATCGTTCGGACCGAGAACGAACCGTGATCGGCAATGAGTGTGGTTCCGCCCTAGAATTTTTGAATGTCTATTACAAATAAATTATGTTAGAATCTAATATACTATAAAGCTAGAAGTGAAGCTGACTGATTGACTGACTGAACGACACATGTATACAAACTCTAAGGCGTTTCTAGACATGCTAGAGAGATGCGGTTTTTTGCATTTGACGCTAAATAGCTACAAATTAGGAAGTTAATTCGAAAAACTTAAAATTTTTTATTACAACCCCCCGGAAAATTGGAAAAACACCCCCCAAAATTACATTTTTTAGTTCTATACATGCTAGAAAGATGGGATTTTCCCCAATCGACCCGAAATAAAGTCAAACTAACAGAATACTTTAAAAATTTTTACTATCTACATCGCAACGTAGGGGGGGGCTCTACCCGAAAATGGGTATAACACCCCTAAAACTGCCCTTTTCACTTCTATTCATGTTAGAAAGATCAAGATTTTTTTCAATCGACGTGGAACGGGTTTGAAATAACAGGATTATTTAAAAAACGTAAATTTTTCCATCGTTACGATTCGCAAATGGGATAAACACCCCTAAAACTACCCCTTTTCTTCTATACACGCTAGAAAGATGGGGTTTTTGCATTCGACGCTCAATAAAAGATAATTAGAAAAACTTAAAAATTTTTCATCACTACCCCCTAAAAAAATGGGAAAACAACCCCCTTAACTATTTTTTTAAACTTCTATTCATGGTAGAAAGATGGGGTTTTTTGCATTTGGTGGAGAGTTTCTTCAAATTATGGGGGTTATTCGAATTTTTTCATCGCCATCCTCTTGAAAAAGGAAAAAAAGGAAAGATGCGGTTTTTTTGCGTTCAACGCAGAATAACTGCAAATTAACAGGTTAATTCGAAACAATAATTTCTTTCATCGCTACCCCTTGAAAATCGTAATGTGAGACCTATCAATGCGCAGTCCCCCCAAACCCCCCATCTTTAACCCCCTCCAAATTCCCCCCCCCCCCCCAAAAAAAAAACCTTAAAAATTCCCCCTATAAAAATTCCGCTTCCAAAACCATTCCCCCCATTAATTCTCTAATGGTAAGTACCTTTTGAAAGTATTTTTTTCAACTTTTTTTACAATTAATGTAATGTTATTTTCTCTCACTAACAGCATAAAATGAGGTTTTCACATGCCGTTGGAAAGTGTATAGACCAATATTTGCACAAACACGATGTTGCACAAGCACGGTTGTTGCCCAAATTGCATTACCGAGTATGAGACCTTTTCGGTTTTATGTAGAGATTGGTAAAATCAAGGATTACTGTTTATATATACAGGATTTTGTGGGAAAGCATAAATCCATGGCACACATGGGCACAAAATTAGGGCTTATTTGTAATGCTCTAGAGAAAAATTGTTATTTATAAATATACTAACAACATAATAAATAAGGTACAAATTCATAAAAAAATTAGACAAAAAGAGCGTTAATTATGAGACCCCATATTAACTATTCACGTACTTTTTTCACGGTCCATTTAGCCCTAGAAAGTTTTAGGTTTGTCTTTCTTTTCGATTTAAAAATCTTTCAAAATTGTTTATCCAGTGATTTTTGAGTGATTTTTAGTGAAGAAGAAAATCAACGAAATAAAGTGAAATGCCAAAAGCGAAACTTATATGTAGCCCATCCAGGGCAGCCTCTACAATCTATCTATCTATCTAGCGCTATAACATAACCCTTTCTTATCATATCACTGCAACACTCAACTGGAAGGCACTGAATAGTGAAATAAGCAAGCTGAAATTTAACAGCACTATCTACGTCCGTTTCCGCGAAGGACAAATTTGGGCGACTGTATGAATTTTGATACTTTCCTTTGATTACAATAATTTTCGGATCCAGTAAATCCATTTTATTTGACCAGAACAATAGGAAGTCTTGCATAGTATATTATGTGTATTGACTACTAAATTTATATTGTATATTTAACAACACATATTTGTAGAAAACTAATAATGCTCAAAGCTTTTGAGGGTGCAGGTAAAACCGAATGATCAAGTGTTATAATGTATGTTTGAACATTTGTAAATTATAATGTTTAATACACTATGAATTTAAATCATTCGAGTATGTTTCTAAAATACTGTAATGCAGCAGATAAGTATCTAATAACTTTAATCCATAATTTCACCCACTGCCGTTGAGGTGTACAAAACACACGTGGATAAATATTTATTACTGGAATTAATACTTTTGCACAAATAAATTAACATATGTGTCAATAAATAACATATTGAATAAAACGTTTATTGATAGATTGGTTGTTGGAGAATATTATTGCTTCCACGACTAAAATAGGAACTAAAAGGTATAGTTTGGCTATCTCGGTGGAACCTAATCTTTTTACTAGTCCCAGTGGCCGTGCTGTTAAAGACGCTACACTTGGAACTGGGAGGTTGTGAGTTCGATTTCCAACGATATCTGTTATGAAAGTAACTGGCTATGCTTGTGAATTATCGGCTCTTTTCGTATCAAAGTCGGCTGCTTTTTGTCTTTTTGGGTTTGGTAAAAAAATGGTCTACTTGTCAAGCTTCGATCTCCCCTGCGCTACTACAACTACTACTACTATACTTTTTTTCATCAAGTACGATTAAATAAGATCTTTCGTTGTTTTAAAAAAATTTGTAATCATTCAACTTGCGTTTTGGCCACTTGCAATTGTTGTAAAGATGAAACAATGCAGATGTACGCAATTCTAGGATGGAAAAAATATCGGAAATTAAATGGTCTTAAAAAATAGTTTATTCTTATAGTGCCGATGACTCGATATCAGAAAAATTTCTTTTAATCTTACCAAATATATACAATATGTATCTGTATGTGCTCGAAAGGCCACAATTTAGATATCATGTTCAGTAATAACTAAACGGGGGAAGGCGGCTTAAAGATAGGAGATACACAAAATGTTTAGCATATCTCGCTTAATATCAGTTAATAAAAATGTTGTCATAATTACAGTTATGGAAATGAAATTTTACTACAAATTATCACCTGACCATATTTTGTTTAACTGTAATATTTACAGAAATTTGAAATTTTTAACGTTCTAATATTAGTAATAAAAAATATTACTACCATTTTGGTAACTTGGTTTTATTTTAAACATAATGCCTCTCTCTGAGGAAACAAATAATAATTAAATACAAAATTGTAAAATTTCTCTGAGAAAATTCGCTTATTGGTCTACGTATATGGTATATACAAGGGTATATAAAGTCTAGACTTGATTGATTGATTGATTTTATATTGGGGTCTAAAACTATTGCACTTCGACCTGATGGTCTATTGTGCTCCCCTTTCTACTTCAGTCCGACGAGATTCGCTTCTCTGTATGTTGGCAATAGCCAGGAGCTTGCTTATCAGGTCTTCATGAAGGTTCATATATTCGGGGTGAGATGCACCGAATATCCTGTATCGGCTGTAACGTAGAGGTTTGCAGTCAAAGATAATGCGGCTGGATGTTTCTTCCTCCTCGCCACACAATCTGCACACAATGGACCCGTTATGGAGTCACATTGTGTGTAGATGCTTCCGCAGGGAATAATGTCCGGTAATGAATCCGGTAACCCTCCGCAGTTGCATCTTGTTCAGCTGCTGTGCATGAAGAGATAGCCTCTTTGCTGCACTCTGAAGCAGTACCTTCCCGAGCTCTTGCCGCGGTACTTTTTCCCAGTGATCACGGTGTTTAGCATTTGACAAGTCGTTGATCACCTGTTTACATGCAGTCCTTGGAATTCCTAAAATAGGCTCTGGGCCTATGGAAGGCATTCCGACTCCCTTCTTTTCTAAGGTTTTCGTTTCCTTCGAAACCACGTCCAAACAAAGTCCAGATTTTGCAATTGTTGGTAATTATAATCGTAAATGAATTTTTTGGTATAGGTCCATCTGTCCGTCTACTACGATAGCTCCAGCACGACAACGTACAACACAATAATTAAAAAATGAACAGAGATAACGAGCTGAAGTTGTGTGTGCGTATTCTAGAGCTAAGAAAAAAGGTCAAGTTCGGGAATGGGAAAAACGGACTGTGTCTCTCCCCATCAGGGTGGTAAATATCTTTGAACCCGTAGCGATAGAACAAAAATTAAAACACAAAAACTGTATCTTTTTTAAAAATAAAATACTTTTGATATCAGTATCGGGTATTTATTTGTTATTTTCACTTGTTTTGAATAGATGATTTAGAAACCAGAAAGTTTCAGGTTGGTTGCATCTAGGTATTGAATAAGTAGAGCTTTTTGGAAATAGATTTATATAATCTATCATTTTAAATGTATATTACTATATTTTAATAATTCGTTCAAAAATTTTGATCATGACTTTCTCTGTAGCAAAAATAAACGAAAAAAAAATTATTTCGATAAAATTTGATACAATTGACACCAATTCTCCTTAAATTTTGTTAACGTCAATATTTCCACGATAATCACCACAGTTTGCAAGATATTTAAATATTCAGTATATATATTTATTGTGTTACCCCATCTTTTTAAGGCGTGTTCCAATTAAAAACCAAAAGCTTTTGTCTAAGGAATTTTATATAAATAAATTCACTAGTGTCGTAGACTAGTTCACAGAGTGGGAAAACTTGTTTTATAAATTAAAAACTTTTGTCTTCATATTTTAAATTTCCAGTGTATGTACACTCCAGTTCAAAAAAAATGAACAGACCTGAACCGAATCAGTCTCCTACAAGTTTGATTATTCTTGTAGTAACAGATACAACATTTTATTTTATTTTTATACATAAGAATAAGATATATCACTTAACATGTATTAACATTACATATATTTTTTTAAATTCTCACTCTGTCACTGACACCGTATATACAAATAAAAAATATTAATTCAGTTTATACTTCCATTTCTTTTTTATACACTTAAAAAATGTACTACTTATCTTGGTTTATAAATAAATAAAATTTTACATTATACAAAAAGTTACAAAAGTGAGGAGTTTTATGAAATATAAGATAATTAACATTTCAGGTCGGTTCAGTTTCTTTGAACGGGATTGTGTATTAACACAGTTGTTGCCTGTGTATTATACATTCAGTGTTATCATCCTTCTTTAGGCAAATTACATTAACTATACAACTATGAACTTGTTCGGAAAACTATAAAATGTATACAGTTTTTATAAATATTTATGTATCGTTGAATCGAATGCAAATTTATGTAAACATGTTTTTTCTATGTCGATGATTAAAAAGTACAGAAATATAAAAAAAGTTAAAAAATTTATTTAAATAATATATACCGGGTAGTAAGGCAATTTATTTAAATATTCATTCCAAAAAATATGACCAAATTAATAGTGTTGACAAGTCATACAGATAATATTTGATAACAATCGTACAATATAACAATCGTATTACAATATATATAATATAAATAAAAAATTGGGTAAATTAATTCTTGTATGCTATAGGGTGCAACCTTAAGGATATAATTTTCTAAATCAATCTTAAATTAATGTTTTCATCTAATATTTCGGATGGTAATTTTTCATATATTTTATAGCCAATATAAATAGGCGATCGTTCATAGAAGGTGAGCAAAATCAAAATCAACTTTGCTTCTTGTGTCATAACATCGTTCATCCTTATTTTTCTGGAAGTATTTATTCAGATTCATATGTATTAAAAGCTCATATACATAAATCCCATAAAAAGTAAAATTGATTTCATCTTTGAAAGCATTTATACAAGTACATTGTCTTGGTATTCTATAAATTGATCTTATTATTTTTTTGCATTACAAAAACTCTATTAGAAGAAATTCCTGTACCCCACATTAAAATACCATATTTCAATATGGAATATACATGAGCATAATAATAAGTAATTTGTTGATGTTTTTCAGAATTTTTATTTGATAAAAACATTTGTTTAATTTTTTACAGACAAATGTTATCTGATTCGTGATCTTTAAATTATTATCAATGTTTACACCCAAGAATTTAGTGTTTTCACTAGATTCTAGAGCATAATCCAACCCATCGATCGTGATATTATCAGTTTGTGATCGCAATTTGAAAACTATTAAACTCTTTTGCTCTGATTTACCACAGATTGATTATTTTATTTGATTATCTACGCACCATTGTTGAAAATTCTCAATAGTTGGAAGTGCTTTACTCTTTGCTGTAGCTAAGTTTGACTGAGATATTAAGAGAGTTATTTCGTCCGCGTACATTATAATCTTGCCGTACCTCAAGAAATGCGGCAAATCAAATGAAGGCAAAACAATTAACTCGGTTGTTAGTTTTACTTGGTTTGAATATGTGATTTAAATAGGGTTTAAATAGGGTTTACTGCAACTATCTTCACTGTACTTTATATCAAAAGAATTACAAACAAGAATGTTCAGAATGTTGGGACAGTTATGAAATTTTAATATGTTATTAATTAACAGTAAATACTAATAAGTCCCAACTTTGTAACGGTTGATAATACTGACCGCACAATAATACTTTTGGTATAGGAGTTCATAAAATGATCTAATTGGTTCATTTCTGCACGTTCATTTCTGGATTTCTGTCCGTGGACACGATAACTCAAAAACGAAAAGAGATAACGACCTGCAATTGTGAGTTAAAAATTGTAAATGTTGCTGTAAATATGTGAGTTAAAAATTAAGATCAAGTTCATGAATGGGTAAAATCAAGCCATGTTTCGGAAAAATGGGCAAAACTGCCCATCTTCGAAATCGTAAGAGTTAGAACAAAAATGTGTAGACAAATATGGTCCATTTTCAAAATAAACAACTTTTGTTTGAAACTTTTTTCATATACCAGGTATTTAAGCAATTAACTCAGTTAGTTGTTATTTTCACTTATTGTTTAGAGAGATTCGAGAGAATTAATTCGACACTTTTAGACAATTTACGTTAATTAGAAACAATAGACAATTGTGTTAGTTTTGGAGCGTAGTTCTGCATACATAATATATCTCTATAGGGATTGGTTAGACAGAACAGAAAAAAAGATTATTAATATCAATAATCAAAGGAATATTAACATTGATTATAAATAATCAAATGATGATAAACTAGACTCATGCGTTTGGGTTCGATCCCTGGTCCTCTGAATTTCGTTAGTGGAAAAATGTTTTTTTTTCCATATAAATGTCAATTAATAAATTCAACGAAATGCTAGTCTATGTTCTATTCGCATGATCTATTATACTGATATCTCCATAAACCTACTGAAAACTGTCAACGGTATTGCATTGTGGTGCTTAAGTATATATTGTGGTGCAATAATATGTTATCACCTCACGATAATTATCTGTGGTGTAACGGATATCACACTGGGCGCAAAATCCAGATGTCCAGGAATCGAAAGTATTTCGGTTAACTTAATTTTTTCATATCAATATTAAATAATCAATTCAACAGTGTTAATAACAATTGTTTTTACCATCTTGAAGTAGACCAAATATTGAAATTCGAAAAATTGTTTTACCGTGTTTACAGTCGCTATTCTTTTTACTTTATACCTCCGAAGGTATTAAATTTTTCTAGTAAAGTTTTGTTAAAATGTCAATTGTCAAATCTGTGTCTATATCTTGGTCGTTATAAAATAAAATGTTCCGTGTGGAAAATTGTAAAAAAGTTGTACTTGTATGTCAATTTTATTTATAGAAATGTAGTTCTAACAAGAAACTTTCTACAAGAATACTATCTATACAATCTTCGACCACTATGTTCTATGTGGGTACTTCATACGACATTCGTGTTTAATGTATATACATGTCCACGTTATTACTATTTCAGATTTATTTGTGGTTTTATGATGACTTTGAATCGATTAATAATAATACCTAACGTTTTATTAAACATTTGTAACTTTTTACCCTACTGAAAAGGTTTGAAAATGTTTTTCGCACATTTGTGCATATATGTATGCATTTAGGATTTTTACTCCCTTATAACATCCAAATAGTTTGAGTGAATTTACCGAATAGAGAATAGGATAAAATTGGATATAAAATTTAAAATAGTATATAAAATGTCAAGAAAACAAATCCGCCCGCAGCATATCATAATTTTGCGGTATGCATCCTGTTTTAAGTAACAAAAACATTATTATTTTTAAGGATCTTTTGGCTTTTAGTGTATTTATGTTAAAATGGATACGTTTAAAATCAGTTTTTGATAACTTTGTAGATCCTAAACTATTTTAACCCATTTAAAAAATTTTTCCTAAGAGCTTCGAATTTGTAGCCTAAGAGCTTGTAGCAAGCTTACGGTATTTCAGTAAAGTGTATATTGTGTTAAGCTGCTATTTAAGACCCTATTCAAATGAAATAGGATCTAGGTTTGTATACCTATTGCCCTTTTCGCACAATTATACTGGAACTGATAGAATTAATTAATTAAAATTAATATGAAAAAGTTTCTTTCTCCACTAGTTATCGAACTCTATACCTCTGGATTTTAGGTCCCGATCGCTAACCGTTACACCACGGTCGATCGATTTTTCTTATCACTGACAGTATTACTTTGAAGACATCGTTAACTTATTATTTCACCATGTTATTTGTGTATACTTAAATGTCATGATACTATTGCTAATGTTTATGTTGTCATATTCCAAAATGGCGACTTTAGTCAGGCTGCATTTCAATTAGTTATATTTTTATACAAAAAGATGAAATTCATTAACAAAATAATAATTGTTTATTTTATTAACGTAACCCTAGTTACTTATTTGTAACTATCACAGTTGAGCCTGACTACTCTGTTTTTAATTGTTGTTACCAGATATCATTGTCATATGGAACACCAATACCAATTAAAATTTCCATAATGTGTTAAAAATGTAATTAATAACTGAGAGTTAAGAAGACGTAAGTATGAACGGACAAGCATATATTATATAGACTAACACGTCACTGAATCCTATAAATGAATTATGATGAACAATCTATCATAAATAAATTTTCGTATCAATTTAAAAACGTCATATCAGAAAATTTGCTGACTTTAAACTTTTCATGTAGACGTTATTTTAAATTACAAAACCTTTAAATCTCTAAAGAAACTACCGGCCGTAATTCAGAATATCCATTTCAGGTGAAGTCTATAAAATATGAACCTTACGAAGTTATGTTTATACGCAATTCTGCCTATTGTTGGATCTTAGACTGCTTAGCTCTAATAAAAACAAATATTGGACAACCCATCACGGTGCGATTAAATCAAATTACAAAGACTGATGTTATTATCTTTGAGAATTGAGGATACTCACAAAATCTTTTTTTGAATATTCATAAATACATGAAAGTAAATATTTTACCTAATGAACCGAACGAGCCCGTTGACCCTAATTTGCATTATTGAATTTACTATTCCTAGCATTTTATAAACACCCAAAGCATACATAAAATATTGTGTTACACAAATGTTTCTCATTAGTAAGATAAAAATCTTCATAATGTTTACTGTATGTATAGTAAAGTTTGTTCAAGTAAATACTAATCAAAATTCATTAAATTACTAAAACGAAATGATACCCTTCTTCGTGATGCGTTTTATTACCAGAAATTAATCGATAATCTTGTATTTTATGTTTAATTTGTTTTACTAGAGGAGTCAGTCCATTTAATCATACATCTAACTATCTTGAATATCCTTCTTTTCCAAATATTCTGTCCTATGTTCATTGCCTGAAAAACTAAAAGATTTTGGAAATTTTGCATGGGCGGAGAACTTACCTCAAAGGAATGTATAAAATATATTTCATCATGATATATCCTACAGAAAAATAGTTATTCTGTATTAAATTTCCAGACAATTCAACTATTAGAGAGCCAAAACTGGAAGAAATATTGGGTTACACCAAAGAATTAATCTCTCTAATTTTACAGATGGACTCAAATCTTAAAATAGAGAAAACTTTTCAAAATAAAAGCATGTTTAGGCACTACACGGTAGCTACGCTTGTTTTGTATACGAGTACACCCCATACATCGAGTATTTGCTAGTTACTATCAGAACATGATACTATGGGCCTAGTGGTACCGCGAGAGAAATGAGACGAGACGAGCTAGACATGCTAAAAAGTTGCGAATTTTTTCATTCAACTCAAAATTGCTTGAAACCGACGGGAAAAATCAGAAAACTTCAATTATTTCATGGCCCCCAAAAATCAAAAAAACACCTCCCAAAAACTTTTTTTACAATTCATGCGATGTTATTTTCTGTGACGACGTGGAGCCAAGGCCGAAGGCCGCCACGGGGCGTCTAGGGGGGACTTCTACGAGCAGAATGAGTAATTAATATAAAACCAGTTTTTCCGAAGTATCTCCTGATTTTTCGGAAAAATAGTTATTTACAAAATTGAAGTAAATCAAACTTAAATAAAAATGTTTTCGTTAAAATTAATGGGTGCAGGGATGTGTCGGGAGGAGTTTTGGTACATCAAGCCGAAATTAATTAATTTCGCAAATAGTCAGAGGTGATGTAAGATTTAAAATTGTCGTTTCTCACAAAAAATTCTTACTTTTGCATCAACTCCTACAAAATTGCTCTCTACAACATCTTAATAAACTTCATGGTTGACGAGATATCAATAATATAAAAAACTTTCTCGTTCAAAAATAACATTCGACCAAAGTACCTTGATTAACACCTTACACCTTTGGACGCAGGCCAACTTTTTTGATATGATATGAAAAGAAAATTTTATAGGAATGGTTTTATAAGCAATAAAGCCACTATGCCCTGCGCACTCATATGAATTTTTTACATTAAAATATGTAGTTTAACCATTTATATATATTATAAAAAGTATTTAAGTGTAAATTGAATTTGATTTGATGTGAAATTGTTACCGGAAATACGTATAAACGATAAGGTTGGATAAAATAATGATTATTTTATAAATGTGGTTGGTTGAAAATGTTAAGGTAAGTATATTGTACCGGGTGCGCCATGTACTTCAGTGTTATAATTATTTATTATGCAACATAATTATGCAACAAACTATTAGTCAAACAATAATTTTATACCTGAAGTACACATGACCATCAGGGTAGCGTTCTTTTTCAAAATTTTATAATTGATTTATGCCCTACTCATTCAGTTTTCGAAGAAATGCTTTTATTAAAAGTTGTGCATTAAGAATATGTTTACAACTTTTATAAGAATGAATCAGGCACAAATCAACTAATAAAATTGTGAAAAAATAATACTACTAAAATACTACTTTTGTGTTCTATGCAAATTTCCTCCAAAGGATCAAGTTCGTTATTGGGCAAATCGGAACGTGTTTCCGAACAACAAAGTGGTAACAAAAAATCTTTTTCTATTTAAAATAAATCATTTATGCCTGAAATTTTTTTTCATAAACTGATTAGTTTTCCCATAATTTATGCTCAATAGTTCCTTGGAAACAGAAAAAGATTGCTATCTTTAAAACCATAACAGAATTTAAAAAAATTGTGGGACAAAAAAGGTTCCTTTTTTCAAAATAAACAACTTTTGTCTAAATCATTTTATTACCTTGTATGTTTACATATATTGTTATACCCAATATATGTAAATATACAAGGTAAATATACCCAGTATATGTAAATATACCAAGATTGGTAGGACCCGGGAGTACTTCTAACGATGGTAGATGTGCTAAGGGAACCCCATTTAAAAAATGCGAGTTAATGCTAGAGAATCAGAGGGATCCGAGCTAATCGTATATAATGGTCGAGAGTTCAACAATGCTTCAACTTGAATAATGAATTAAATTCCTCGTACGTGAGGATCTGTTCACCTATGGTTTTTTTTCAAATGGATTTATAGCTACGAATATTTCCTTCCCATAAGCCTCCCCAAAGTGGTGAAGTTGGAGGTATGAGTCTCCAAGTTATTTTATTTGCGAGTTATTCTCCTTTTTAGCGAATTTCCTCCAGGAAGGAAATGCAGCTATTGTTTTTGCAACAATGTTAGAATTTCGTAAAAATTTCTTCAAATGTCCATCGATCCTACCTATTAGATGTTAAAAATAGTCGCTCTTGGGATTCTTAAAGTCAAGTTCGTTAATGGGTAAAATCGGACGAGGGGAAAGGGGGTTTAGAGGGAGAGGGAGAGGGAAACACAAAATTTGATATATCTCCCTTAATATTTGAAAAATCGAAAAATTTATCAGGAGTTGTAGGTACTAAGTTCTACTGTACTTTTGTTTCTAATCATTTTTCTGTTACACTAATATTTACAGAAATATTTACAATTAAAGATTCAAAATTAAAATTCTAAATATCTCTGTTCACATTAGAGTTTAAGAAAAATGATCGAGCAATGAATTGTAGCAAACTTGATTTTCTACAACTTTACTCCTTATACATTTTTCGATTATTCTAATACTAAGAGAGATATTTAATATTTCGTGTTTGTTTGACACGAATACATGAAATATATTTTATTGTAAAAAATTTTGATTGTCGTTTCCATAGTAACTATAAACTATAATCGTTATATATCGTTATATTTTGGCTATTAATAAATTTAATTTTTGCAAATAATAAAGTCATATCAGATATTATATTTCATTTTGATCACACTGAACTTATGACCGCTAGAGAGTGATTTATGTATTCTAAGGAAATTCACTAAGTTGACGCAGCTCCTGCGTAACGAATTTTATTATTTCCTTATACTCAGAATACATTCCTTTACTTCTATAAATTCATACAATTCGGTGAGCTTCGATTATGTCCCAACAAAATTAGTGCCACAACCGGAGTACATCACACTAACAGGACCTCTACGTGACAAAAATCGTTTAAACGCTGCAATAAATGTAGCAGTTGACAAGTCAGAACACAATTTTAAATGCACAGCCTTAGTTACAAAACAGATAAATATGCATAAATATCTGAGACCGATTGCCCCGATGGCGAGAAAAGGTAATTCGATAGGGTCCTGCAAAGTCTAGTCCTGTATGAAGGAATGCTTTGGCTTCATTAGTTCTAGGCGCAGGGAGGTCAGCCATAATAGGAGATACCGCCTTCGGTTGGTGCCGAAAACAGATATTACAAGATTGCACTACCTACCGAATTATTGATCGGCCAGATACGATCCAATACTGTAGCGAACTAAAATTTCAGTGAAGTGATCAGTTGCCAGGTAACAGAATGGGATGTTGATGATCATAGTCTAAATGAGCATTTGAAAGTCGACCCCCAACCCGTAGAATATGTCGATAATCTAAAAACGGATTTAAAATCTTCAGATTACTAGAAATAGATTTCTTCAATTTGAAAGATTTTATTTCTAAATTAAAATGTACTACCTGAACTGATTTAAAGAGAAATTCTTCGGCTATTGATACATCTTTCACTAAATTGGAGCCATTTCTGGATAGAATTTTCAAAAAACGTAATACGTAAATTGTTGTATTTACTAAACGATTCCAGGATAAAAATCTTTCGATAGCTAAATACAATGGCGATTGTGTTCATTCCACTGATATTAATGCTGTAGATTTTTCTTCTAACGAGAAGAGATCGTCGGTATCTATTTTTCGAATTGGCCAATTTTCTACAGATTTTGTCATCCAAGAAGGGGCGGAAAACCAAATTTGATGGTTATCAACAAGCTGTTGAGGAGTGAGTCCTCGAGATATTGGGTCCGCTAAATTTTGATGTGAAGGTAATTGATGCCAATGATTATCAGGTAAATTCTATTGAATTTTTGCAACTCTATTTGCTACAAAGGTACTCCAGCGATGGGGGGATGATTTGAGCCAATTTAAAACTACCGTAGAATCGGATAGGGCAATGTTGGTAATAGATACGCAGTTTTTATAAACATTTATTACAAGTTGCAATAATTTTGCGAGTAGTAATGTTACGCATAATTCCAATCTTGGAATTGATAAAGATTTTATTGGAGCGACCTTAGATTTGGCACAAACTAGTGAACAAGATATGTCATGATCATTAACTTCACGACGATAGATGGCAGCACCATATCCATTTTCACTACTGTCAGCAAAACCTATCAATGAAATAGCAGTTTTATTATTAATTAAAAGGTGTCTTGATTTTGGGTTGATCTTCATCCCAATCTAATTTTGTAATCCAATAGTCTTTTATTAACAATTTCACAAACATGGTAAGGGGTGCTAATAGACCTAAGGGGTCGAAAATCTGTGCCAATGTAGACAAAACATTTCGTTTGGTCGGTTTAGATTCGATATGTCCTAATTTAAACGAAAAACTATCCAATTTTGATTGCCAAGTGAGGCCTAAGACTTTAAACTGCTGATCGAAGTCTAGAGTTTTTACAAGCTTGTGGGAATCAGGCAGTTTTGACATGAATTTGAATTTATCTGAATTACTGGCCCATTTTACCAGTTGGAAGCCGCCGGATTTGAATAGATCTACTAACTCACGATACAAATTTTCCGCATCGTCTTCATTTTCAATTGAATACACCAAATCATCAACATAAAAATAATTTTTAACGAGGGATGCTTGTGGAAAATGTTGAGCTTCAACTTGAGCAAGTTGTTGTATAGTTCGTAAAGCTAAGTATGGCGATGCCGTAATTCCGAAGCAAACAACATTTATTTCAAAAACAGATAGAGGATGATCAGGTGAAAATCTCCACAATATCCTTTACTGAAAATAGCCGAAAATCTAATAACAAACCAAAAGATCCTTCTGTAATTTGGGTCCGGCGTGGAGTAAATCGTTTAATGATGATAGGCTGGTCGATTTTGCTGATGCATCATATACCATACGGATAGGGGTTGAACTAGTTTCCTTGAATATCGGATGATGAGGGATGTAGAAATTTGGCTCTGAAATGACAGGATTTTCAACGATAGACATATGGCTTTGATTCAGGTAATCCTGCATAATTTCATTATAGGCTAAACGTAAACTTTAATTTTTTTCTAATTTTCTTTCTAGGGCCAAAAATATGACGAGCGCTATCCAAAGAGTTACCAAGATTTGATGGATCAGATTTGAATGGCAGTTGTACTGTATAACGGCCATCAGAGTTTCTTCTAAATGCAGATACATACAACTCCTCACAAACTGCGTCATTCTAATTCAATAGTGTAGGTTCAGCTACATTTTCGATTTCCCAAAATCTTTGCAGTACGCCTTCTAAAGATTCAAAAGTGCAAAATGCTTTTGTTTCATTCAATGCTTTTGTTTGGTTCAGATTGCCAGAGGTGTGTTAGGGGTGCCGATTACCTTACCAGGACCTAAACATTCTGCCACAAGTTGCGATTCTATAATACCATCTACTTTACAAGATGTATGATACAAGTCATCAGCTAGCGGTAAATCTACGAGATGATCCAGATTTGTTATGTCAACTTTGACTGATAACAAACTGTCCGTAATTGTATCTATTATAAAAACGTTCATATTAAACTTGTACTGATAATTTATAACAGAGGCAAAATTAAGAGTTGAATATCCTCGAATAGATTTCTTTGATGCAGATATCCCTTGTATCAACATATTAGTTTTTGAAATGGGTATATTCAATCTTTTACAACAATCGAATGCAATGAAATTAGATTGACTACTAGTATCTAAAAGAAGCCTTATTTTATGTTTGTTGTTTCTGATGTCAAAGACGTACACAACTGCAGTGGACAACAATACTACAGAGTTTTAGAGCTACATGTTTGTACAAACACATTGTTTTCTACAATAATCATGATATAAATAACAATTGTCTAACAATTGTAATTACCACCCAAACAACAATAAAGATAATGCATTAACAATCTCCTTCTTTTTAAATCAAACAACTCTTGTTTTAAAATTGTTTTCATAAACTCAACAGTTTTCTCATAATTTGTGATTAAATGTTCCTCAGAATTGTTAACAATTCAATAATTGATATACAACGCAGTATATACTGGGTATTCAGACAATTTACTCAGTTAGTTGTTACATTACTTGTTATTTTTAATTTTATCCTAGGAGTTAGGGTAAAACTTGAAATTTAATTTCAAAAAACCTAGATTTCGCTTTAATTATCTTAATAATCTTTATAAACTTATACTCTAGTTTACAGCTATTTATAATTAACACATAGGTGACTGTGGCAAGTCACCAATAACTGAGTTCATTGCTTAAGTATTACTTCACATGTACAGATGTATAAAAATTTTACTAATAGTATAAACAAAGTTGCTATACACATTTGTAATTTACTCATACGAATACTTTCATGATCTACAAATGTTTCAGTTGTAATTGTGGCAAAACTATTAGTTATATCACAAAAATTTTGTTCCTGATAATCGAAAATAAAAGAAAAAATTTCATTTGATGTATTAATCATTGTTTTATTTCATCACATTGTTTTGCATCCCTTGTACGAGCGCTTTAAGCGAAAGTTTAAAAACGTGTGGTGTCATTTTAAAACAATTACTCATAGTTTCCAAATATTTTTAAACTATTTATTTGTTATTTAAGTAAACTCAACCAATTAAGAAAAATTTATTGGTTATGATAACCCGTAATTCGGTAATAATAACATACAATCTATTATTTGGTTCAACAAAATCAGTTTCATAACTTCAATGTTGAGATATAAGTGTCATTTATTTCCCTGTAGGTAGTATCAGCCAACAACCAGGCGTAGTTCGGTCAACTATTTAATTATTTTTACAATGTTTGTGTTACAGATTTTAAACGTCAAGAACCGGTTCGGCCCATTTACAAACTTGAAGTCTTTTTACCTTATATCTACATTTCAACTCATTATCTGTCTAATTTTTTGTGTTATCAGACATGCGGAAATGGACTAATAATAATAATAATAATTAGAAAGAGGGCTGCTGCAAAAGAGTCCTTAACACCTAGATCAAGGGATCCTCTGTGCCCTCCATGAGAAAAACCTGTCACCCGAAGGCGAGACATCCCCGGGTAAGAGGTGCTATTGTAAGCAGATGAACCTTTAGGATTCTGTTGAGGCCAGACGCTACACAGAGGGCCTACAACTTCTCCGCTAGGATTGTTCCCAGGATTGATGGACTCAAGGTTTCGGACCCAAACATTCTATACCTGACACCCTGCAGGTTTCTGCAGGTGCAATTAACATGTATGGAGGTTTCATCGTCCTCCATACAGGCCCTACAAGTGGGATCATCAGAGATCCCCAAGTTATGAAGGTGGTAGTTCACTCGACAGTGTCCTGTCAAGAGCCCCACCACACTTCTTAACTGCATCCTATTGAGTTTTAACCGAGCACAGTCGAATGGCCTAGCTGTGCTTATGCACAACTTGGTCTGTGGTATGCCCTGCGCAATGTCTCAGTAATCGAGATGAGCTTGTCGCAGCCACCCCTTGGATCGATAAATTATGGAGCATCTTGCTATGAGAATGATAGGTTCAGGTAAAAGGGGCGTTTGAAATGACCCCTCTCGTGGCAACGAGTCTACTACTTCGTTTCCTACGCCAGAGTGACCCGGTGCGGAAATGGACATTTTATTAAACATGTATAGGAGTAACATTAACAGCACAATCACTGGTACGGACTCAGTATATGCAAGGTACTACACCAATTACCTGAGTTCTTTGTAACATTTTTTTTACTATAAACAATTAGTAGGTGGTATTTTGGTAAGAAACTATTTTTTGACAACCAAAAGTACTCTGTATAAATAATTAACGACGATATATATTGCACACCCGGTAGAGAATCCATAAATATATATCTTTCTTTATGGATGTTTCTTTAATACCTTTATCCAATATGCTTATCATATCATATCGTTCCCACACCTATACACAATTTATTTTCTTTAGGTAATTTTATAACGATTTTGGTGAGTATTCGAACCTCTTCAAAGATGGCTATATATTTAATATGAATGAGAAACAGTTACATTTTCACTCTTTTATTTCTCATAAAGTTTTAATTTATCTAATGCATTTTGTTACTTTAAATTTCTTTTGATTTGAGCAAATACAATAAGGGAAAAGTGTTCCTTGAGGTACTCTAATTTGGTGTAAGGTAGGTTTCTCAGCTACTCCATATTTTTTTGAGCCGGCATTTCATATGTGTTCTTTTTCGATAAAAGATTTAAGAGTGGAACAAACCCTGAAGGAGGTTTCGTAAGGTTACCTAGATTGAAGGCACTATATGTATCTTTTCTGAAAGTATCATTCCCTCACTAGATGGGCAGCGTTTTCTGAATGAAATCTTTTCTGAAAGTTGCATCCCTTAATTAAATCAAACCGCCTACAAATCTTTTATAATACAGAACTTTTTTCCTTTAATAATGATCTTTAAAAAAAAGAAAGAAAAGTTGACCCACGAGGGGATTTACAGCATTAAACGCAGAATAAATCAAACCCAGAATACTTTTTCACAAGTGGCGAGCTTTGGAAAATAAATTATTTTTTTCCGATAGACTATGAAATTTCATAGAATATGACTGAACATTTATTGTGTATGTTTTTTAAAAAACTCGTTTAAAAATTTAAAATTTGAAAGAAACAAAATTCGTTGCGCAGGAGCTGCGTCAACTTAGCGAATTTCCTTAGAATACATAAATCAGTCTCTAGCGGTCATAATTTTAGTGTGATCAAAATAAAATATAATATCTGATATGACTGATATAATATAATATCTAATACATACAGATATAATATCTGATATCTGTATGTGGAGATGGGTTCCAACATAGGGATACCCGTTTGCTTCAAAAACACCGACCATAAAATTTTGTATGATCATTGGTACAAGGAACAAAAAGGCGATGCGCAGCATGAACGGTTGAGAATTATGAAGGCAGCATCAGAAATCATCATGGAAGATATCCGCACACAAGTGTATGACATCAGTCAGTATCCCCCCTCGGAAGATTTCTTCAACAATGTTGATTCTGTCATTCCTGAGTCAGTACAGCTATTTTTTTAAGTCTGTTGTTCTCCAAAAAAAGCGTGGCCTCCTTGAAGCATGGAAGAAGTGTGTGTCATTTTATCATGCTCTGATAGTTGCTGTACGACCTCGATATTTTGTTTCCTCCCTTTTGTTTGGAAATGGTACCTACTTTTACCGAAAATATGGATCCAAACATCTGATAAATATGTGCGCTGCGTTGGTTATCTGCACTGGTTTACTTATGACTGTTTTTGGTTATCTACAGTTTTTGAGAAAACCGATAAGCCTACAGGTACCAGTTTGGTTTCATATAATGTCATTATTTCATATAATGTTTGACGTGGGATGCGTATTTTAGAAGATATTTCACAAAATAAGTGACCATTTCGAAAAAATTTCACTTTTTGGAAAAAATGGCCATTTTCGAAGAACTGTATCTTGAGAACCAATAGCTGTATAGAGCTCGCTCTGGTCTCAAATTTTAGAAAATTTAGTCTACTTGAAAATTGTATGGAATAACTATACCGGTCAGACCCTTCCTTTACTGAGATATTGTGCAAAAACTGAAAAAAGTCATAACATTATACAATTTCAGGCTAATCAAAAGGTCAGGTCAAAAGTGTTCGATTTGGCGTGGAATTGTCCATATATCTATAGTAAAAAATATCAAATAATGTTTATAAAAATGTAAATTGCTTTTTCAATTCTCTCTTGTACTTTCATTTTAAATTTACATAAATTTACACCAATTAGAAAAACATTGCTTTTATTTGTAATAATTATTTTAATTTTGGTCTGTTTTTTTGTATACAATTTTAACTGACTATTGAATTTTTGATAAACCTACAATAGATCGCGTTACTTCTATTTTTAATGTGCTGAAATATAATTGATGAAAAATCTGAAATTTACCAAATATATTGCTTCAGAACCTCTAAAACTCCAATAAATAACTTTATTCGTTTAATACAAAAGCTATACGTGTTTCTTCGCTTTCGAAAATCCGGAGAGGGGTGTAGCCAGTGACAGTTTGTATTGCAATCCCGATTTTTTTTAAAAATACGTACTTTAAAATTTTTATCTAATCTATTAACAATAAATAAAAAATATGTCATTCAGCATTTTACGAAAATCAAATCCGAAGGGAGTGAAATGGAAGGTGAAAGTTTGTATTGTGATCACGTTAATTTTTAAGTTAGAGACATGAAACATTGGTATTTAAGCTATTAATAATAAATAAAAACTTTTTTGGAATATCAATCTTAGAGGGATAGAAACAGGGCTTTAGATTTCGTATGAAAATCTTTTGCTTTTCGAAGTTAGAAGCGAAAAAACTCGTATTCAGACTTTTAGTTTTAAACGAATAAGTGCATACAGGTACTACGATATTGTACAATTGGATTGATTTTAAGTTAGATACATAGAAAGAAATTGGTACTTAGCCTATGAATTATAAATAAAGAAATACGTGTATTAGCATTTTTAGAGAAAATCAGTATTTGACGGAGAGAAATATCATATTATTCAGTATATTTACTTATATACTAATAATATTAATAATAAATTTATTAACTGTGGATCTCAATACAGAAATACTATTTTCGTCATACAGAAAAACAAAGTTACAAAGAAAAGCGGAAATTACAAATCACATATATTATACAAATTTCTAAATAATAAATATAGTTTTAATTTGGATTTAAATTAGATTTTAATGGGAGGCTTTACTATTGCAATTTTTGCAGCGAAGTTGCGACTGGAAATGCTAGTTAATTATACAATACTAAAAACTGACGTCAACTTGTGTATTGCACTACACAGGCATCTAGATATGGAACTGAAGATATAGAAACGAGTACCTACATTATAATTCCCTTGTATTCTCACGTTTGAAAATATGTTTGGTATACTTGTTGTATATTCTGCGTTAAATACAAGCCGAATGAACTTAGCTTATATACATATAATATACAAACCTTACTTCAACTTCATGTAGATATTTTGTTGCATTTTGCACGTGGATGATAAAATTACATCCCGAACGAAAAAATAAAACGTGCGTAAAAAAGTCTAACTTAAAAAATAGAAGTTACACAGGATAAAGGAAGAGGAATGATAACTCACTGAATCATTCATTTTAATAATTCAACAAACATCGTTTTGTAATTCACTTCTCAAGAGACTTTCTATATACAGGCAACTGCGTACATGAAAGATGTGTGAATGGTGTGTGAACAATTTGATAAAAAAATCCATTAAAATGAAACAATAATGGTTTGATTATATACATTTTATTTTTGTATTTGTTTTTTTTTTTTTGGTTAAAAACTTACCCACCAAATTGTCCGTGTAAAAATAAATGGTATGCATAGAATGAATAGTCGTAACTCTGCATTGCATTATATGGACTTACCTGAAACAAAACAAAAAAATAATTAAATTAAGTTATTTACATGTATATTACCGCAGTATATTATAAATTAAAAATTTATTTGTTTTCGTATAATTGAATTAAAGAAATATTTTACTCCGTGAAATAAACCGAAACATTTCATATATTTATAAAAATTATCAACCTTGGGAGTTGAGATAATGTGAAAGGGTGACTATTTTTAGATCCATTAATAAAAAAATTCGTCACGAAACGTTTATCTCATGAATGTTCATTGCGACTTGTGACTGGGTATATATTAGAGTGGCTACAGATACATATATATATATATATAATATATATATATTGTCGCGGTATCCTGGCTCTCTTTATCCTCAAAGGAGCGCTGCCCGAACCTGCAATGATTCCGATACTCGACAAAACAAAAAAAATATATTAGTAAACGATATTACTAAATATTTTGTAATTGGAACAACACGCACGTTTTTGTTTAAAGAAAAGGAAAAAAAAAATTAAATTAAACACAAGTTTTTACGAAACAAAAAAAAAACCTGATTTTATTGCTTTAAAAAAAAATGATTATCCGATTTCTTTTTCAACAATTATTTTAATTCTTTTTCACACAATGTTAAATTTCGAATTACTTGATCAAATTACTTGTACAAATTCCAACTTATACTTTGATCTGGATTGAACAACAATCGATATTAAACTTTGATACTAACAGACAATACTTGATATTAAACTTTTATACTAATCGCACAATGGCTGATTTAAAAACTGATTTGAATCGACACTGGTCACGGTTTATATACCCACCATGGGTCGTTCTAGAATATTATTGTTTTTTTGAATAAATATTTTGTTTTTGACAATATATTTTTGCATGGAGGCTTCTAGAATATTTTAGTATATCAACACCCATGGACGTAGTCGGAGTGTTCAGATTATTTATAAAATTAATTAAAAATTATACCTCTCCCTGGGTTTGACCCATAGTCATACCCCGCTTGGTTGATATTTAAGCAGAGACTTAAGCACCGGGCCAGTGTCAATTTAAAATCTATACACAAATTGTATGATACATTCATAACTGTAAGCTAGCTTACGTCTGTTTACAAAAATTGTCTTGTTTTTACAAAATTATTTATTTGTGATCTGTTTATGTTATTTTGTAAAACATTCAATTTGTATAAATAACTTTTGATTCTCTTAAATTAAATTATATGCAATAATTTTTTTCAATTTTTGATTTTTTTCTTTCTAAATAGAAAAACTTTAAATCAAAAGTATCTATTAATCTTATTATCATTTTTCGACTTAAAAAAAAAACTTTGTTTAAGAAAAAAAATAAATCGAGCTATATTATTTTCTTTTTGTACTTTCAAAAAAAAAACTCCTTTTTGCAAGGAGAAAAATATTAATTTGTTAAATATTTTTCTTAATATTTTACTTTCATAATTAAAATGTGTGTTGAATCAAAAAAATTATTCTTAATAATTTTCATTACAACAAAATCTCCCCCTCTAGATTCCAACACACATTTTCTAATTTGCTTATTATATTTGGTCGACCAATTTTTGACTTAGGAACTGTTTGAATTATTTCAATTGTACTAGTACATTTAGCTAGCTAGCATAACTTAAAGTGTACGTACATATTAGTTCTTCACTCTTCAATGGCGCCTGGTGTTGATTGCCGGTCGTCTGGGCCGCAAGTTGTACCCTGGCTCTAATGCTCTGGCCTCTGGCTCGTCCACACTTGGTACATCCCGTCGTCTTCCATCACCTCCATGCCTTTGACCCCCCAATCGATCTGGAAGTAGTTGGCCGAACACCTCGTTCCCCACACTCAATCTTCCCAGATTCCCATTGGCGGCGGTCCTTGCACTGGCCGGCTTCAAGAGACCTCCATGTATTTTCGTGGGAGGCACTGTATCCACAACATATATTCCAGCTGGTAAACTCCTCAGCACTCTGTAAGGCCCTTTCCATTTTGGTGCCAATCCACTATGGACACCCTCCACCTTACTGCTGAGCACTTGATTGCGCATCCAGACGGACTCTCCTGGTTGATAACTGAGTCCCGTCTCCACTTGGTCATTTACTTCGGCATTTGCCAATATTGTTTGCCGCGCTATCTCAACATTCTGCTGACGTCCTTGGCTTCTCTCGTTGGCCCAATCTTCAATATCTTGAGGCTCTTCAGCTGTTTGTATTTGCCAATCCCCAGGCTTCTTCATCTCAGCCCCCAGTAACAATTTGGCGGGCGAAAAACCAGTTGATCTATTTGCTCGGTTTCGTATCGCAAATAATGATTTGTGCAGTTGTTGATCCCAGTTCTTGTGTGCTTGATCCAACAAATGTAATCGCAACAACTTCTTTAATCCCTGGTTCTGGCGTTCCGTGGGATTGGCTCGTGGATGGTATATTGGTGTAGTCCATATCTCTGTGTTCCAATCTCTGTTCACTGCTTTCCATTCTTTTGATCTGAACTGGGGACCATTATCACTAAGTACTGCTCTTGGATATCCATAACGACTAAATACTTCGTCTTTCAGTACTTGGGCTATCTTCGAGGTCGACGTGGCCCCCAATGGAAATGCTTCGATCCATCTAGTGAAAAGATCAGTCACAACCAATATATTTGTCTTTCCACGTGATGTGCGTGGGTATGGACCCATCAAGTCGATGCTGACTACCTCCCATGGTGAAGTAGGTCTTCGACTTCTCATTGCTGAACTTGGCTTCTTATTCAGTGGCTTTACTCTAGCACACGTATCACACCCTTTTACATATCTGCGTATGTCATCTTGCATCCCATACCAGTAGACGCGGTTACGGATTTGGCGATACGTTTCTCTCCATCCTGGGTGTGCTGCTTCGTCACTGTCGTGATATCTTCTTAGAAAACCAAGTCGGCGTTCTTCGGGAACCACTGGCACTTCTTGTACCATCTGTTGACTATGGTACCAGAGGATCCCGTCAGCTACGGTGTAATTAGCTCTTGTTCTGTCCACTCGTCGACGTAGATTGCTTCTTAGTGGATTATTGTGATCTACGATGTATGTTCTGATGGCAGTCACATCACGATCTTCATCCTGCCATCGTCTAATATCGTCGAGTGTGGGTGTTTCCACTTCAATTACGTTGAGGGTTATCGGTGTTTTTGCCCTCTTTTCAATCACCCACTCTGGAATGTCCTCCACTTCTTCATCTTCTGCCTTGCCCTGTGGTTGTCTGGACAAGGAGTCGGCGGCTTGATTATCTTTTCCGGGGACGTGAATTATCTCAAAATCATAGGCTCCCAATGTCAATGCCCATCTTGTCAATTTTGCTCGACTATCTTTAGTTTTGTTCAGCCATTGGAGCGCTGCATGATCTGTATATAATTTGAAGTGTCTTCCTTCCAGATATCCTCGAAACTTCCTCAATGCCCAGATTATCGAGAGACATTCCTTTTCTGTCGTGGCGTACTTTCTTTCTGTGGGTCCAAGTTTCTTGCTGGCGTAGTTAATTATTCGTCTCGTCTTGCCATCATCTTCCATTTGAAATAATATTGCACCCAATCCGACGTCACTAGCATCCGTGTTTAAACAAAACGTCTTCTTAAAATCTGGATGTGCTAGTTTCGGTGCATTTACTATTGATGATTTCAGATTTTCGAACGCCTTCTGATGCAATGTTAGCCAGCGCCACTTTATGTTCTTCTTGAGCATTTCGCTTAGAGGTGCAGCTATATCTTCGTAGTTTTTCACGAAGCTCCTGTACCAACCACATAATCCCAAAAATTGTCGTAGTTGTCTTCGTGTTCTTGGTACAGGGTGATTGCTTATAGCTTCGTTCTTCTCATCCTCTCTGTCAATGCCGTCTTCGCTCAATATATGTCCCAGGTATTTGACTTTGTTGCTGCCAATGACACATTTGCTTGGTTTACAAGTTAATCCATGTTGTTCTAGTCTTTCAAGTACAAGATCCAGGTGATGTAAATGTTCCTTGACTGATCGACTGTAGATTAATATGTCATCCAGGTAAACTTGACAGAAATCTTCGATGTATCCAGATAGTACTTCGTTCATTAAACTCTGGAACGTAGCTGGCGCATTCTTCAGTCCAAACGGCATGACGCGAAATTGATAGAGACCGCTTGGGGTGGTAAATGCTGTGTATTCTTTCGATTGTGGCTCCATCTCAATTTGCCAATAACCAGTCTGTAGATCCAATGTAGAAAATATTTTTGCTCCATTGACTTTTCTCAACATCTCTTGCAGATCTGGAATCGGAAACGCATTGCTCTTTGTGATATCGTTCAATTTTCTGTAGTCGACGCACAATCGAAAAGTACCATCTTTCTTCTTCGGCAATACGACGGGTGCGGCCCAAGGCGATGTGGATGGTTCTATAATGCCATCGCCTTCCATCTCTTCAATCATCTCTTCTAATACCCGTTGCTTCTCATTATTGTACGGGTATGGTCGTAATTTAATGGGGGAATTCTTCGTAATCTCGATCTTGTGTGTGATCGTTTTTGTCCTTCCAACTTTGCCGAAAACGCTGGGATGTCGCCGAATGACATCTTTTAACTGCTCTTGGTTCTCAAGGAGTTGTATTTGTAACTCGCCCAATGCGTTGTTAATTGTTGCCACTTCTCTATGGGCTCCATCTGGTTTTCTCCATGCAATGCGGACTCTCTTATCACACCCCAAGTAAATTATACCACTCCGGTAATCGATGCTCACACCATTTTTTGTTAAAAATTCATGACCAAGTATTAAATGATTCCGTAGGCCAGGTACAACCATTACTTCAACATTGAACTTCATTCTTGATATCATCACATCCATGCACATTTTCCCAAGAATCTTGAAAGTATTATTACATGTGGCTCCACTCCCTGTACTATCTGTGACAGGGTGCCATTTACCAATACTTCTTGCCAATTCTTCGCTGATAAAATTGTGTGATGCTTGACTATCGATCAGTGCCAATATTGATCTTCCACGCACATCAACTTCCACAATTGGCCCATTCTGGTGTGAGTTCTTGGTCTCCATTGTTGTTAAATGGACCGGTAATTGTTGGTGTTCACGCCGATGTTGTGTGGTTTTGTGGAGGTTAATATTTTCAGAACCAATCTCCTCCATTATTGATCCTGGCTCTTCGTCCAGTGTTCGAACTGTGGTGCGTAACTCGTCCACCGATCTTGGATTCGAAATTTTTACTAGTGGA
The DNA here is from genome assembly GCA_963920215.1 of Nineta flava. Classification (NCBI taxonomy): domain Eukaryota; kingdom Metazoa; phylum Arthropoda; class Insecta; order Neuroptera; family Chrysopidae; genus Nineta; species Nineta flava. Next base: position 93,588,866 of record OY986040.1, read on the forward strand.
CGTATGTTGTCGCGTAGTAAATTTAATATTATGGGCACCACGTCATCAATGTTCCTATCGGCGTGCACTCTTTTGAACAGCTGCACCTTCATGTTGACGAACGCTTCTGTCTTCAATCCTGTGGGTTGGGAAACGGTCATCAATTCCAGTTCGGCTTTGGCTTTCCTTCCTATACTGTTGAAGAAACTCTCCAGTTGCCATTTCCACTCATCGAAGGTGTAGCCCAACCCACGATTCATCAATGCCCAATCTCTGGCTGGTCCTGTTAATTTTTTTGTGACCATCTCAATCCAACAATCTACGGGCAGATGTGTTTGTCGTAGTAATGCCGTTGCTCTGTTCAAAAAAACTACTGGATCTTCGGCCGGTCTACCACTGAACTCCGGCATGATGGACAGAAGCGTCGTTGTGTCCAATGCGGCGGAGCGAATGACTGTATTAATTTCTTGTGGATCAATACGCATGTCTCGCAGTTGCTGTGTTTGATTCTGCTCGATCCGTATAATGTCATCCACGACTTTGTTGTATTGATCGTGCATCTTCTCCTCCAAGCCTTTGATTTGCGTGCGATTCTCAATGACATCGGCTTTAATGTTAACGATGTCGGTTTTCACAGTTTCGACATCCGTGGTTATTTGGTCGATCCGCTGTATGCACGCGTCCCTCAGATCCACCATTCGCTCCCCCAATTCGTATTGTATGGTTTGTATTCTTTCTTCTAATTGGTTGCCCATTTGCTCATTCGATCCTTGAAGTCTGTTGCCCATCCTCTCTTCGGACTCTTGAAGTCGACTTCCAAGTCGCTCATCCATCCGTTCTTCAGATCCTTTGAGTCGATCACCCATTCTTTCATCCAAATTTTTGAAGTTTGACATCATAGCCGCGAACATCTTTTCCATTGTTGATGCAATTGGCTCCTCCGGTTCTGATACCAAACTTCTTTGTCGTTCCGATGTAGGGTTGGCTGGTACATGAGTCCTTGAAGTTGGTGTTCCTTGTTGCCTAGATTGGTGCTCCTCCCATCTTGCCTGTAAGACCTCTCTAGTGCCAGTGCTGTCCAGCCCTTCGGCCTCCATCATCTCACGCAGACGTGGCATGGGAATGCTGCGGCTTGCCATTGTAATTCCTTTCTTCTTCCGTGCGTCTCCTGGTCCTGTCACGGTCGCCACTTGTCGCGGTATCCTGGCTCTCTTTATCCTCAAAGGAGCGCTGCCCGAACCTGCAATGATTCCGATACTCGACAAAACAAAAAAAATATATTAGTAAACGATATTACTAAATATTTTGTAATTGGAACAACACGCACGTTTTTGTTTAAAGAAAAGGAAAAAAAAACATTAAATTAAACACAAGTTTTTACGAAACAAAAAAAAAACCTGATTTTATTGCTTTAAAAAAAAATGATTATCCGATTTCTTTTTCAACAATTATTTTAATTCTTTTTCACACAATGTTAAATTTCGAATTACTTGATCAAATTACTTGTACAAATTCCAACTTATACTTTGATCTGGATTGAACAACAATCGATATTAAACTTTGATACTAACAGACAATACTTGATATTAAACTTTTATACTAATCGCACAATGGCTGATTTAAAAACTGATTTGAATCGACACTGGTCACGGTTTATATACCCACCATGGGTCGTTCTAGAATATTATTGTTTTTTTGAATAAATATTTTGTTTTTGACAATATATTTTTGCATGGAGGCTTCTAGAATATTTTAGTATATCAACACCCATGGACGTAGTCGGAGTGTTCAGATTATTTATAAAATTAATTAAAAATTATACCTCTCCCTGGGTTTGACCCATAGTCATACCCCGCTTGGTTGATATTTAAGCAGAGACTTAAGCACCGGGCCAGTGTCAATTTAAAATCTATACACAAATTGTATGATACATTCATAACTGTAAGCTAGCTTACGTCTGTTTACAAAAATTGTCTTGTTTTTACAAAATTATTTATTTGTGATCTGTTTATGTTATTTTGTAAAACATTCAATTTGTATAAATAACTTTTGATTCTCTTAAATTAAATTATATGCAATAATTTTTTTCAATTTTTGATTTTTTTCTTTCTAAATAGAAAAACTTTAAATCAAAAGTATCTATTAATCTTATTATCATTTTTCGACTTAAAAAAAAAACTTTGTTTAAGAAAAAAAATAAATCGAGCTATATTATTTTCTTTTTGTACTTTCAAAAAAAAAACTCCTTTTTGCAAGGAGAAAAATATTAATTTGTTAAATATTTTTCTTAATATTTTACTTTCATAATTAAAATGTGTGTTGAATCAAAAAAATTATTCTTAATAATTTTCATTACAACAATATATATATATATATATATATATATATATATATATATATATATTTATATTTTGAATTATATTATTTTCCATGAATTTGTATAATCTCTGGCAGTGTTTTAGACATAGTTTTAGACCGATCAAAATGAAAATTTGAAAGGCCATGGTCATTAATAAGTATCGGTCAAGGGGAAAGGGGGGGGGAGGTCTAGAGGAAGAAGAAAATACAAAATATAGAATATCTCTCTTATATTAGAAAATCAAAAAATCTCTTCGTAGTTAAGTTCTTGAAAATCAACTTGATTAAAATTCATTACCTTGCATCATTCATTTTATTTCTTTATAATTTTTAGATCTACGCCATTTTGATACAGTATTTCAAAACCTTGAACTGATTTTCGTCATTTTTAACATTCTTTTATTAGCTAGATATGTATGTATGTATGAATGTAATGGAGTTTTGTAAGTGTGTTTTCACCGTTTGAACGTTGAACAATCTGATTTAATTTTGCAGACGTATTAAGAACCAGTGGCAATACAATAATATTAAAAAAAATTAAAAAAAGACAAAATACAAAATACAAAATACAAAAATTAAAAATTAAATTTATTAATACCCAAAATACAAATTTGCATACTTCGAACTTATATATATAATGATTTATAGTGTGCTAATATAGTTTATAGTTTCCATAGAAATTTCATTAAAAAATCCTAATCAAAAAGTGACATTTCCAACTGTCAAAATTTAGAAAAAAATAAGTAATTGACTTAAATTTCCTATACTACATTCGATATATATTTTCTTTGGTAAGAATTGAATTAATCCCATTACTCGTGGGAATAATAATGAAGAATGAAACTATAACACAAAAAATAAATTTGTTTTAAGACTAAAAAACAAAAAATAAAATTTAGAGTTTAAAAAAACTAAAAAACATGATTTTATTGGAATGAACTGAAAAATACAAAATAGTTTAAAATAGAATATAAAAATAGAATATAATAAAGAAATTGACAACAAAATTAACTTTAATATAAACAAAAGCATGGGGTGCTCTCTACTTACTCTTGTAAAAGTAGAACCATTATGAAGATGTAAGTAGAGAGCACCCATGACTTTTGTTTACATTAAAGTTAATTTTGTTATCAATCTCTTTATTTTAAACTTGCGGATACCCGGCGGCTTCGTTCGACCCGGCCCGGCTAGGCCCTACCACGCATTGCTGTGGCTAAATGGTAAGGAAAAAAAAGACATATTGAAAAAATAATTTTCCAATATGTTTAATTTGACAATAAATTTCATACATAATTCATCCCCTCCCCATTCCTCCCCCTTTAAATGTGAATTTTCAAAAATCCTTAGCTTACGTTAACTATCTATAAGCTACCTACCTGCCAAATTTGGGCTTCATGAAGACTATTTCTCTATTTTATCTTTACAACCCAATCCACACCCTTTGATGGGTAGTTTAAAAAAAAAATGCAAACTTTAATTATTTGTTATAAACAATATTTCTGAGTGTGAAGCAAATCGGACGACATAATACGTTTTATACGAAATTCACCCCCTTAATTGACCCCCATTTCTCCCCCTTAAAATGTAAATTTTCATAAATCCTTTCGTAGCTAACGTTTACTATCTATAAACTACCTCCTGCCAAATTTCAGCTTCATGAAGACAATTTTTCCATATTATCTTTACAACCCCATTACACCACCATTTAGGGGGTTAAATTATAGCCTATGTGTTATTCTGATGTATAAGCTATATTTGTAAAGTTTCATTAAAATCCATTCATTAGTTTTTGCGTAAAAGAGTCACAAACATCCATACATACAAACTTTCGCGTTTATAATAGTAGTATGTGTTTTGACCTAAATCATTCGATACAAAATAAACTGTATAAAAATGTTATTTTGTAATAAGAACTAAAAATAATTGATAATCCAAAATTAAAGAGATTTATAATATTGACTTACATTTATTTCTCCAAATGCCGGTGCAGAACGCGTTGTAAGATAATCCCCTGTAGGTTGGATAAAACTATGAAAAAGCGGGAAGTTAGTTATCTTACCACGTGGATGAATAATCTTTAACTGGAATTTGCCGCCAATATTAAATTGGTGTTAAATATCAAAATGTTTTTTTGATTTTGGATTGTTTTCTAACACAATCCACAAACTGTATTCACTATATCAAATTGTGGACCCTACACTATCCCTTTGAAACTAAAACTTTCTAAAGAGGAATATTCGAACAATCAAAATACTATTTGAACGAAACGACAATACTATTTGAACGAGAACTATTATAACTGTACTATTTGAACGGAAACTAATAACCGACTAATTGCTCTCGTACAAAAAAAAAACACACAAAAAGCAACTTGTTTTTAACGCGCAAAATTAACTAAAATTATGAAAAAACTAAATTTATTCATTCTCAAAAAGACAGGGTTGTATCAAGCCTTTAGCGAACGCCCAAATAATATGATTATATCAGTTCTATTTTAAATTATTTTCAGAAAATTCATTTAAATACATTATAAAAATATCCAGTTACTATGGAAATTCATTTGAAATATTCATTATGATGGTTATTGTTTTTAAATTAACGAAATGAATTGTAGAAAAACTTATTTACTTCAACGCACTATATAATCAGAATGGAAATGGGTCGGTTAGACTTAAGCTTTTTGGCTCTAAACTCGATATTGAGTGGATCAAAATTTTACGCATGCCAGATACAAGATTCCCAAAACTATGTTATCTGCGTTTGTTAGAACTGGACGGCTCTCTCAGCAACAGTTTCAAATATAATTGGGTCAGCCAGATAAAAAAGCTGCTAGAGGATGTTGGTTTCAACTCAGTATGGTCATCACAAAATGCACAAATAGTAGCAGATGCCAAAAGCAAAATCTTAGACGCCTAATAAATGACTCTTATTTCGAGGGAACGCCAAAAAATTCATGTATCAACTTTACATCCCACCTAAAATACGCCTACGAAACAACTGGAGTGCGGACTCAAATTGTAGTTTGTGTAACCTTAACGAAAAGGAAACCCTTGCCCATTTTCTGTTTAAATGCCCTATTTATAACAACTCAAGATCTAAATTTATATCGAAACTCCATATGAACACATCTGGTCCCGATCATGCAATATTGTTACAACGCTTGTCGACAAACAAAAACTGGATCACATATATTTTTACGTGATGGGCGCCCTGAAACTCCGATGTTTTATTACATATGAATAAACTGATTTTAAAGAAAATCTAAATACTCATAATTTAATAAATGAATAGATACTTGGTGAATCTTGAATCCTTATCTTGCCTAATTTTCCAATAAATCTACTGTATCTTACACACAAAATTTATTTTTTTAATTTTATTTATAGTATCAATTATTTTATTTATATTTATTTTATTTATAGTATTAATTATTTTATTTATATTTATTTAATTTACAGTATTATTTATAATACGTGGCAGGTCTATTATTGTATTGTTATGTATTTTCTTTTTTTCTGTATTCCCTGCATAGCACCATCTCACCACCTGTAATAGCGTTCTTCACTCAAATACAGTATTATTATTATATTATTATTATTTACTTCAACTTTACTTTTACAAATTTTTCCATTTTACTAAAATTAAGAGACAATTCAAGATTTAATGTTACATTAGTGCAGTTTAGTCCAGTTAAGATCTACATCCGTGCTTGCAAAAGGTCAGGTCGTTCTGAATTTTTTATATGTTGTTAGGACCTAAACCAATATTAAAAACCAGATTTGCAATTTCCAAAGTGCTGTGCGAGCGGCGGTGTACCCAAAAAAACATGAAATTTTGTTTTTGGGAACAACAGTCTCAAAAAATAGCTGTACTGAGTGTCCCTTTGTTGTCATCGACAAAACGTTTTTAGAGGTTAGTTTTCGTTGTTCTGACATCAGGTATACAATCACCCTTAATTTGCTGTAGGAGGTTTGATAAAGAAAACTGGCATTCATCACTGTTTTCTAATAGGTAATCGTACACACAATCGATCGTTTCTTCAGTATTACTGGCAGGACGATACCGTCTAGTACAGCTATTAGCGAGGCCTCTTAAAGCATGGAAGAAGAAGTGTGTGTCATTTTCTCATGTTCTGATAACTGCTGTACGACCTCGATCTTTTGTTTCCTTTCTTCTGATTGGAATTGGTACCTACTTTTACCGAAAATATGGATACAAACGTCTGGTAAATTTGTGCGCTGCGATGGTTATCTGCGCTGGTTAACTTTTGACTGTTTTTGGTTATCTGCCGTTTTTGAGAGAATCGCTGAGCATACCAGGTACAGGTGATCTCAAATGAAAGCTAATTAAATTTACTTCAAGTTTATTACATATAATAGTTGACGTGGGATGCGTATTTTAGGAGATATTTTACTAAATAAGTGACCATTTCGCAAAAGTTTCACTTTTTGGAAAAAATGGCCTATTTTCTAAGAACTGTATCTTGGGAACCAATAGCTGTATAGAGCTTGTTTTGATCTCAAATTGTTGAATTTAGTCTACTTTAAAAGTGAATAGAATGACTATACCGGTCAGACCCTTCCTTCACTGAGATATTGAGCAAAAACTAAAAAAAATTCGAAAATTTCATGGTTTTTTGGGTACACCGCCTCTCGCACAGCACTTTGGAAATTGTAAATCTGGTTTTTTAATATTGGTTTAGGACCTAACAACATATAAAAAATTCAGAATGACCGGACCTTTTGCAAGCACGACCGCCTTTTCATGTTTAACTATACTGAACTAGTTAGGCTGTAGCGGCTAACGAGGATGTGGCATACTTATCATCCTTAACTACTATTCTTTAAACCATTCTGAGCGATCCAAATTTGGTCCTCATATCACTACTGTTTGTGGCAAATGCGAAAATTTGGTTTCCTCTTACATTTCGGTTTTTGGTAGGCATGGCAATTACATCGCCATGGTAACCTGACTTGCTATTCATTAGGATTATTGAGTCCTAATAAGAAAATGAGCTTGTCTTATACGTAGCTACTACGTGAAACATTTTTCCTTTTACGCCAGCTAAAGTAAAAATTGGGTATTTCTAATCAAACACAGGTATGTAATACTTTTGTTACTTGGGAGTTATTATTTTATTTAACACTTTCATTAAATTACGAACCATCAGTACCATATTCTTCTGTCTTGATATGTGTTTGCACCAAATATTCCCAATATGTAATATTCGAATACTGACGTGTTACAATTATTCTAATGTTCTTCACGGAACATATACACTGTATTATTATCTTTCCTTAAAAACGTTAACAGAACTCAATTGGGATTTAAACGAGGGCATGTAAACAAAGTTTGAGAAACATATACATATATATACATATATATATATATATATATATATATATATATATATATATATACATATATATACATATATATATATATATATATATATATATATATATATATATATATATATATATATATATATATATATGCATATAAAACATATTATATGTACATTTCTTGTATATTTCTTATACCTACTTGCTGTGTATATATTCATATATGGAGTCTATGTTAAATGTAATCGTAGGATGATATTACGTTCAAGAAAGTTAGTATAAACTTGTTATCGACGAAAATTTTACTCTTTCCTTTATAAATTTCCCATGGGAATAAACGCTACGAGAGGGAAAGTATTGATTCAAAATTGAATGTAACAATGAATTAAATTGTAAAAAAACACCAAGAAGTGTTATATATTGTTTTCGCCTTCGTAATAATTTAATTTTATCGCTATAAATTGTATGATGTGGTGCTGTCAATCAAAAAAGGTTTAATGTAGTTCGCCCGTAAACTCATTTTTCTTAAGAATTTGATGAAATTGATATATGATATTCGGCTAAATGTTTGCATAAATTTTATTTTGACCGATTGTGGAGCGAGATATTTGCAATCAAAATGAAATTTTTTATATGCATTCCCAGTTTTTATATAAAACTGGGAAAGTTTTCTATATATTTCTTTCAAAAACAAATATCTTATAAATTTGAACTAATTGAAAAAAATGTATAATGTAGATTTTTTTTAAATTTATTGATATTCAATGCTAATCATTTGCAAGTGCAACCCCAAAAATATTGAATAATCACTGTGAAAAACAACTCTTGCATAGTACAAACTATAGTAAATTGTGTCATAAATATTAAAACAATATATATGTTATGCTAGATATGTTAAATTGGTTAGTTGTAATAATTAAATTAATGATGTTGTATTTTATACTTATTATTTTGACTGTAACGAGTGAAGTTCCTTAAGAGTTACTATTTTCTCGCTCTCGATAGAGACCAGGCTCTTATTGTATTATATCGTTTTACGACAAATAAATAGGTATGAAATTAAAAATTTTCACAAAATCACAATTTTTTCACCATTTGAGGTCACAGACTCTGGTGACCTCAACATTTTTGAGAAGATATTTCTGCGTATATACCTAAGCCATGAACATTTTCGTTCTGCACGAAATCTCGAGGCCAAAATCATATTGAACTCGCTGAGGTGAGGAAAGCTTTTATCTAATTTAGTCAAGGACAAAGTGTGCCCGAAAGGTAGGGGGTTGGTTCAAACACAATGTCTGAAATAACTCTCTTAATACTAGTTCATTGGGGCAAAATAGTGCCGATTTTATGTTATTTCCAAGTACCGTCCACCCAATTAATATCATCGTGTGAAAAATAAAATAATCTGGTACAATAGTCGTGAGTGCGTCGAAGTTTTGTAGCAGATCCCAACAGAATCTGTCTGTACAAATAGCGTTAAAAGTTGAGCTACGATTTCTAAATTTTATAGTTGATTTGTGTCTTATTAATTCGGTTTTCGAAAAAATACATCGGATAAAAGTTGTTTATTATAACTATACTATCAACTTTTATTCGAAATATTTTTCCGAAATCCGAATAAATAAGGCACAAATCAATTATAAAATTTTTAAATGATAGCTTGACTTTTGACGCTATGTGTACTATGGACCACAAAAGTTGATGTCATTTTTTTAAATTTTATAATTGATTGGTGCCGTATTGATTCGCTTTCCGAAAAACTTCTCCGGAAAAAAGTTGTTCATTATAAATATATTAACAACATTTATTCGAAATTTTTTTTCGAAAACCGAATTATAAGGCACAAATCAATTATAAAATTTAAAAAAATAACATCAACTTTTGTGGCCAAATGTACATATAATCTAGATGACATCAAAATATATAAAATACACTAGGATTAAGTGTATCTAAATTGCGCTAGTATCTCTTTGCTTGTCAGAATATGTAAAACTTTTTTTGTAAATTCGTTAAAATTCGAGTCGATTACTATACAAAAAATCTGCAAAAACTGGAATTTTATTATTACAAAAAACTTAAAGTAAAGGCGCAAAGAATTTAAAAAAAACATCGTTATTGCATTAACAAGACATATTTTTAATTTTTAACTATTTTTAAAGCAAAAACACCGCATTAAGAACCCTCATTTCTGTGATTAGAATACTTAATTATGCTTAACCTATCTGAATAATTATTATTTGTGGATATATTTATGGTTATCAGATATTACTCTCATAACGCATTCAAATTATAAACCTCAAAGGCATAATTGTTTTTGAATATATTATATTATAGTTTGCATGTAAAATATATTGATAACTTGTATATTATTTTAGCCACTTCGTTATGAATCGTTCGTAAATGCATAATTTATGAGCTCCGTGTTTTTGTTGTTGATCAATTTTAGTCTTATAATATTATGCATTGAGTATGGTTTAAACGGTTAAGAGAGGTAATACGTTACAACATCTATGCCCTGTTATATAGGTTTAATACCATCATTTGGAGTCGATTATTCTATTCTACACTTCAACTATTCTACATTTGGAATCGAGTAAAGTCAAAAAGACAAATTTATACACTGAACTTGTGAATTGTAAGCCAAAACAGACCTTTCAATAAAAAAATAAATAAAAATATTTAAAAGAAAATATTTTTAAAACCAAGAAACTTTTTTTAAAGCCATGAATGAACTAAAACGAATATAAACCTATTTTGACAAAATGGAAACCCGACTTCAAAAATCAAATATTCTATGACAAAAAATTCACTAAAAAGTAAAAAAATAATTGCATATTCTTGTGCCAATTTTAGTTCACCTAAGCAAAAAATTTTAAATATATATATAAAATATATATATTTTAAATATATGTACAATTATTGTTATTTTTGGAGTCGGTGTCAGTATAGAGAAATTCGCATAACTTTTGGACACCGCATTTCAATTGCGCTCTCTTAATTTCCATGTCACATTTTTGTTTTTCTAAGCTTTTGATAATGAGAACTTAAGGTTATCGTCAAAGTTTTATATTTTTAATTTTTCGTAAATTCAGGCAATAATACTTCATTATTAAAATAAATTATTTTAATAAATAAATATATGTATATATATATATATATATATATATATATATATATATATATATATATATATATATATATATATATATATATATATATATATATATAAAATGACATAAATCATTAATACCCAAAATGATTTGCTATTTTGTGATTGGTACTATCTATATATTTCCTATATTTTTACTATCTACTGAGATTTAAAGAGAGTACTATTGCCTGTCTCTCGAATAATTATCAGGATTCTAATTTTCGTCTGTTCTCTCGCAGAATCACTAATTATATTAAACACTATGATGGCTATATAACGTACAATCTGTATATTATAAATATCCATGTGAAGATTAAAATCCAGTTTAATCTATTGACACGTATTAACTATATAACATATTCATACAGTTAAGAATCCATAATACAACGGTAAATATACGTATCAGTTTCATCCCACAATAAAATGATACACCTATAAATACACATATACAGGTTGTTTCAAATTTTAATCCGGAAAATTGAATAGGTGATAGATCTCCCAAAAAGAAAATTTCATATAAACTTAGATGTTTTCGAGTTTCATTTTCGACATACAAGTTGTTAAAGGTAATATAAAAAAAAATGTCTCAAAAACCACTTGACTGATTGCAATTACACTTAGCATGTTTTTAACAATAAGTTAGAGGCTAAATTAGATTTAATTAGATTTAATTAAATTGTTCCAGGTGCTATGGCACATCCAAACTAGATATTTAAAAATAATAATTGGAGCATACTTTCTTCATAGTTTTATATTATTTTGAGATTGAGTAAGTAAAAAAAAAAAACTCATACAGTCGAATTGAGAACCATCGTCCTTTTTGAAGTCGGGTTAAAAATACAACTTTTTTTCCTAGCTTTTTTTGCCTTTATTGCTTAATTTTCGAGATAATAATGAAATTTCTCTGGAAAAGTAAAATTTAATTAAATTAATAAAATGAAATAATCTATATAACGTTTTTTTTTAATTAACTTTGATAACCTGTATCTCGAAAACGATGAATGAAAACATCCAAGTTTATAATTTTTCTTCCACTTTTGGGGGAGATCTATCGCTTGTTCAATTTTCCGATTTAAAATCTGGGGCACCCTATATACATGTTGGTTTCTTAAAATGATCCATAATAATAATAAACTTTAACGTTTTTAGTTATGGGGAAAATTATTTATGATTATAATATGTATCATACAGAAAAAAAAACCACCATATGAAAATAATAATAATTTTCCAACATTAGTTTTTATTATCATTGTTATTATTACATTTACACCTCAGATAAGATTTAAGTGACCGAAACGTTAATTCATAACATTTATTATTATTTTAAATTATGGGCTACGAGTGAGTATATGTTTATAATTTTCACATTATTAATCTTAGTTAAATGTTGTGTATACACTATCGTATGTATGTTTCTATTTGTCTAAGATCCGGCATTAGAAAAACCTTCCCACATCTGTTAATTGATTGAAATATTATTGAAAACGCTTATTGCAATATAATCAATTTTTCAATGTAATGTCTGCTAAGGTAGTTCTGCTGCAATTAACTAATTTAATTAATTAATTTAAAAAAATACCTTGTAGAGAGAGAGACTATTGCATTATTCCACGCAACATACAAGAAAAGTTTATGATCATACGTATGTAGAGTGTACTCCATTTATCTTGAACTCTGCATTCCCTATACAATACCACTATTAGTATATTTACACTTATAAATGGAGTACACTCTACATATGCATGAATCATATACTTTCCTCGTTTGTTACGTGGAATAATGCAACAGTCTCTCTCTCTACAAGGTATTTTTTTTTAAATTCTATTATTTAAAAATTTTCTTATAAAGGCTACAATTGATTTTAATGGATTTTAAGATGGCTGCCAGTTATTGATGTATTCTAATTATTCTAAACCTTTAATTTAGCTAAATATTTTTCAATTAACATATGAGGGAAGTAAGCTAAGTTTACTTTAAGTTTGAACACCTGGCTGCAGGTAACCGTAGCAGTAATAAGCAGCGCTGCCTGCTATTACAAGATGTGGTAATAGCAGGCAATGTTAATTGCAGCAGAACTACCCTGGCAGACATTACATTGCCAAATTGTTTATATTGCAATAAGCGTTTTCAATAATATTTCAATCAATTAACAGATGTGGGAAGGTTTTTCTAATGCCGGATCTTAGACCATATACCATTTGTTCATTTAAAAATATTATTAAATATTTTTAAAATATACACATTTGATGCATATCCATGAATTAATGCCCGCATGTTATAAATTATCGTTTAAGCGGTGCAAGATAGGAAAAATCTTTAAATAAAAAAATGTTTGTTGCATAAAACAAAGTTTCAAACAAAAGTTATTTTAGTTTATAAGATAAACATTTTTAAGTGAGAACACAATCATGAAATTTTATATATTACGTAAAACTGTTCGAGATTATAATTTTTTTATTTAAATATATAAAATGTTACGATTTTATATACAACAAGCTTATACCCGCGGTTAATTTTAAATGTTATTTCTCACCGCTTCCATTACTTCATTGACCCAGTTAGACGAAGATGTATGGTTGGAATCCTAGTGGCTACATTGACATTTCGAATTTTATTTCTAATATCAATAAATAAGTTCACATGAAGGGTATGCTGAACATATATTCGCCTTTTATCCGTATAAGTAGGACTTTTACTTAGAATTTAAACATATTAGACTTATGAAAAAATTTATATAATTTTTCCAAAAACCGAATGAATAAGGAATACAATGGCTAAAAAATTATGAAAAAAGACACGACTTCTCGTGACTAGTACATAAATTAAGTAGAAGTCCTATTAAAAAAATTAGAAATGTCAAGGTAGCCACTAGGATTCGAATTATAGAGCTTTAACAAGCTGGGTCAACACTCTTCTTCTGTTTTTTTGTTTCCGAGGAAAAATCTAACAATCGATATTTCGAATTAGTCGAAATAATTCGAAATTTTGCACACAACTTGTGTTCTGATGACCTTACAATAATTGTATGTCAATTATTTTAAATTTTATTTCAATTATTTGCAAAATGTGAAAAAAAAATTACCCTACCATTAATGTGACCTAGAAAAATTTCATGGTGTTTGTGCATATAAATAATTCAACAAACATCATTTGGGTAATATGTTGATTGCTATGTGTATTATCTCATAAATATCATACGTATATAATGAGTATACGCCAATTTATTACAGTATTATACGTGGGTAGCGTGAATTGCAACTAAATTCTAGAATAAAGGTTATCCTGTGTTATGTTCAAAATGGGAATAGAATATGTGAATAAAACCACTGTGTTTCTTTAATTTTTGTTTTTTGAGATGTAGATTAGAAATTTTGTTAAATGAATTTAAAAAAAAAGTAATTAATATTTAGGATTCCGTAACACAGATTATGTTAATATTAATAATACGCACAAAAACACATACATACAATTACAAAAGGCAGTTATTATTAATACTTACCGCGCGGAGAGAGTTTCTTAGTAAAGAGCAAAGCACTCTACTCGAATACCGACCAATCACTGTCCTACACACAACAAGAACGCACTCTCAGACCAATGCAATTCCGCATACGCCAAACACGGAAACTTCATACACAAACTCACACATCACACAACCGAATATACACAATACATCACAAGAAACAAATATGTCACAGCACGGCATAGCTACAACAGCATTCGTACATGCACAATCGCCACGCAGCTCTATACATACACAAAACAAAACACAAAAAACCAACTGGCCACAACACACCAAAACACAAACTACAACAGTACCACTTACACATGCAACACCACCATTTAGTTAAACCCAAATACAAAACCTTATACCATATGTACAATTAACACGACTCGCGACACGCGGCTAAATAGTATACTCCTCAATATTCATACAGAGAAAACGTACAAAGCAAGACACTGCACCAAAAGCCAAAACCAAATGACGAACTTTGCTGTACATACATTGGTTTAAAACACATACAGCTGTACAAATTTCTACATTCATACACACATTCATACATTCACACATTAACACATTCCGGTAGATAAAACAGACGTGACGAGACAACATGAATCGATTGACTAAGACAAGCAAGAGGAGGATAATCTACGGTTCCTTGGCTATGCCCGTGCGGTTGACTCTTATGGACTCAGATATAAAAATATGGGCTATCCGTTAATGATTTTGTTCTTTGTCGAAACATTACGATTAATATGTTGGGTCATATTTTCTTCTTCGTTATCTTCTTTACTATCTTGTCTTTTGTTTTTTGCCACCTATGGTAGGATTATTGACTACCGAATATTCGATTTCGTCCATATTTATATTCTGGATTAATTATATTGGTTCATGTGTATTGTAAGAACGGCCGTTACATATCAACCTACCGTCCAAGTATCCGAGAGGTCTATATAAGGCGTTATGTCTACTCAGAACTGGGAGGATATGGGGTTCGAATCCCGACATCGGCAGTTCCTCAATTATTAAGAGAGAAAAAAGAGAGGCGGTTAATTGACTTAACTGTCGGCGTATGGACAAGAACGAAGTAACCGGCTATGCTTGTGAAGGTTTTCTGCAGTTTTGGCTACAGTCGCACAACCTACCGGCAGTCGGCTGCAGCAGAACATCCTACCAATTCCTAGTCTACACACAGAAATTACTTCCACTCCATTCACATCCTCACATCCTTAGGTATCACTTTCTATCTATCTATCTACATATCAACTTATCATATCTAATAAAAAAATATTTTCCTTGCTGCTTTAGACTATTCATTATTGGTACTAACTCCTTCCGTGATTCGCGTATATAATCCGGCATACCATCCGTAATGTAAACGTTGGTATTTCCGAGTTTATTTTTCGTTTGCATAATCATTATTTTTTTACGGTAAGCAATCATGCTACCACAATGGATCTCATATTTCTCTTCGGTCCTATCCAATGTATGAGGTCTATGTCATCTACACAGATGTTTAACAAGATATTTTTCGTTGAATGATTCATTACTTTAATCTATAATTCATTATAATTATTTTCATTTTCCTCCAATCCTTGTATTATAAAATTTCTCTTTTTTATTTCTTTGTCAATGATTTTAATCTTTTTGTCCTGTATTGAAAAAATTCAATACAAAAATAAATTCACGCAAATCAGTCATTTATTAATACTTAATAGAACGAAGATGTTTTTAATATTTTGCTTGTCTAATAATTGACATGTATGTCATCATATATTGGTAGTTTCCGAAACTATTACCAATCGTATGTTTTGTTTACATAATACAATACCTTTATGTACGTTGATTTAAAATTGAACCAGTTAGAATTACATTAGTAAAACAATTCAACCAGTTATGCATAAATACTTCGAATGTGACTCACTAGGGTTCCCAGCTCTCCAGATTTCGTCAGGGGACTCGTACAGTTTCTCCCGACTCCCGATTTCAAAAGTAAATCTCCCGACTTCCCGAGTTCAGTGGAAAAAAATTTTGCTAAAAAAATTAATATATTTTGTTAAAAAAATTCTAAATATGAATCTGAATAAAAAAAATATATTGTTATTAATTAATATTAATATGAACAAATAACTCTTTAATCCGCTAGGAAATGAGCACCAGAGCTCAGTATATCGCGCCCAGTGTATCGAAACCGTTACACCACCCTTGGTTAGTGTGTCAATTACTAACTTATTATTCGAACATATTATTCTTGTGTATACTTAAACGTCAAAATACTATATCAATGTTTTAATATTGATGTTAATTAATTAAATCAATGACTTGTTAGTCTATATTATATGCTTGTTCTTTTATACTTGTGTCTTCGTAATTCGTAATCGTACTGCAGATTGGTATTGGTATAGTATTGTGACGATAAAGTACACAAGAAAATAATATGTTGGAATAATAATGTTAAGAAAAAGTAGGTAGGTTATCTTTTAGATTTAATATGTCTAGATAATATACAATTTATTGTGGAGTTAGCCAGTTTGTGCTATTTTTCCCGAATTAAACTATTTTTTATATGCTTGAGCTACTTTAAAACATGTTGTATCGAAATTTAGGCTCCTTTTTACGCGCCACTGTATATGTTATTATGATTGGTTGACAATAATTAGGCGCTTTGAGTACTTCATTAGACTCCTTTTCAATACAGATGGGGCAACTTGATAGAAATTATTCGGGCAACCCTGCTGCTCAGTTTAGTAAGTAATACATGGACCTCCCGATTTCCAGACAAGATCGACATAATATATGTTGACCTCCCGACTTTTCATAATTTTTAGGTGGCAACCCTATGACTTACTGTTTCAAATATTTTGAAATAGCGTGTACAATTCACAATCAAGTCCAAAATACAAAATATGTTATATTAAATCATAATAGTAAACATTGCCTTAAGTAGATCAGACACACCGAATTAGATCCTTCAAATTTTTTACAAAAAAAAATAAAGATTTTTGACTTATTGGACCAGGGACATCATCTATAAGGGGGGCAAAATTATATAGTATTTTGCTCTCCTGAAATACAAAAACAGTGAAAATAGGAAATATTTACTGGAGAAAGATTTACATGTTACGGTTACATTTTTACATTTTCCAATAAATTCTGCCCAGAACAAGCACGTCATTGTTCAAATTTTATCATCTTATATATAATATCTTATATATATATTTTCTATCATCCTATATTCTTATTATCTTATGCGGCTTTTCACATAAAAGTTATAAACATTTCTTATTTTAAATAGTATTATATTATTATTTTAAAATGTTAAAAAACCAAAACACAGGTACACAAACACACGCACCCAAACATAATGAATGGTCAGAATTATTACGTGTACCTCATACTAAGAATGTACTATCAACCACACAAGTGGTGTTTTTTTTTTAAATTTTGTAGTCGATTTGTGCCGAATTTATTTGTTTTTGGAAAAAATGTCTCGAATAAAACTTGTTGGTAATAAAAATCCTAACTACTCTTATTCTAAGTATTTTATCGAAAACAAAATGTATTCGGCACAAATCAACTGTAAATATTTTAAAAAAGGACACCACTTGTGTGGTTGAGTGTATGTACTTAAACAAAACTGTCCGTATCTGATATGTATTATTTCCACAACTAGCGGCTCTAGTCCCTTGAAAGTGAAAAAGATATAATTAAATTTTTCGTATAAAATATGATAAAAAAATACAATAATATATCAACCTCTAAAAAAAGTTTTTTTTAAATCATTATTAATGTCCAAAGTATGTGTGTGTACGGTAGGTATGTAGAAATTACAGTGAAACTGCTTATAATTAAAATTCATTCTTATTAAAGGACAATTGACTCATTACTTATCAATACGTATTCTTATATATTTATTTGTGTATACTTAAGCGTCAACAACACAATGTTTGTCCAAATTCCATTTAGGTTACGTAAGACAAATTGTAGAAGACTAGTGTATACTTTATAGACCAATGTCATTGGTTTTTTTTATTAAATACTGATATGAAAAAACTAACTCCTCAACCAGGAATCGATCCTCGGGCCTCTGGTTATCTAGTCCAGCGTGCTCAGTATTTAATTAAAAAATCCAATGATATTTATGGTCTATAAAGCACACACTAATCTTCTACAATTTGTCTTACGTAACCTAAATGGAATTATGGAGTTAATTTTTTCATATCAGTATTTAATTAATCAATACGTATTTTTAAAACACTTGTATTGAAAATTACTAAAACTATTAATAAATTTTCAATTCTTTTTTGAACGAAAAGTAATTAAAACAATAAATATTTTTTCTGCTTCGGGTAAGGACTTTTTTTTCATTTGAAAGTAATCATTTGAAAGTAAAATATCAAATTGAAAAGCAACACTTTAATTTGAATTATTTTTTACCCGGTATATATTATGTACACAAATATATTAAGTGTTGTCTCGACTTTGTAGTGATTCAAAATGTTGCTTCCAGACAAAACTTTTAGTATAGGTGTTCATAAAATGTCCTAATTAGATCATTTCCGCATATTCGTCTGCCTATCTATCTGTAAACACGATAATTGAAAACATATACACGTTTATTTTCTAATATTTAGAAACATTTGGCATCCCTGCACTTCATTATTAACACCTATGATTTTCATTCTGGAATGTTCTACTTCTCGAGGCTTCTTTAAAAAAACATATTTATCTAAACATTTCTAGCTGTTTCCAAAAGTTAGTCTTCCCGAACTTTCTATATTGACTATAAAAGCTGCCGAAACGATTGTAAATGAGTTATAAAATTGAGAGTTCAAATTCGGATACTTCCGTAAAAGTTCCGTAAATGTGAACAGTGTTATGATTAAAAGTGAAATTTTTATTATTTTTTTAAATTTGTATTCTTTTCCTAATAATCCAGTACGCGTTGTTAGATAGATATATCCTGGGGTCTAAAAAGTACTTCATTTCGACCTTATATTCCATAGTGCTCCCCCTTCTGCTTCAGTCTGACGAGATTCGCTTCTACCACTTCTTGGAAATAGGCAGGAGCTTGCTGATCAGGTCTTGAAAGTTCATATATTCTGGGTGAAATGCACCAAATATCTTGTGTCTGCTGTAATCTAGAGGTTCGCAGTTAAAGATAATGTGGATGGATGTTTCCTCCTCCTCGCCACACAATCTGCACATAATGGACCCGTTATGGAGTCACATTGTGTGTAGACGCTTCCGTAAAATACTCGGTAATAAATCCGGTAGCCTTCCGCAGATGCATCCTATTCAGCTTCGGTGCATCGAGAGATAGCCTGTTGGATGCATTCTGAAGCAGTATTTTCCCGAACGTTTGTTCCAATTTAGTAAACTTTTACTTTTAAGGACGTACCAGCACTGTGTTATGCAATCATCACAATAAACCGGTTTGATGCACAAATATATAAACACACATACACAACACATAGGCAAATGCACAGTTCACATATACAAAATAATGTTGATTTGAAGAAAATAAATACATTTAAACTTTTATATTTCGAAAACAAAACGGTAACACACGATTTTTTTTTAAAATTTATATCATAAATATTTAGCTTTACTCTCCTAGTTTTATTTTTAATTCTGTCGATTATTTTTTCTAATACAACAGATAATAGTTGGACACGCATGAAGTTTTACATGCTTCTAATGAGAGAGAGTGAGAGAGAATGATAACTTTGATATTAATTATCTCACGTTCTAAACGGTCAAAAATTCTGATACTTCGGAATTTATTAGAAAACATTATTTTTAGCCTGTGAAAAAAAATGAGCAAAATCTGTCGAAAAGTGGTAGTATGCTGGTACATCCTTAATATTTTCTTCTTTGTGTCGAGTATCGGAATCTAACATAGGTTCTGCAGCGTTCTTTTGGAATTAAACAGTGTCAAAATACGGTGACAAACTTTAATTTTCACTTAATTTTATCTGTCCACGAGTTTGAATTATTTCAAATTTTTGCACCATCGAGTCTGGTCTCATTTTTGAGCTTAAATGTATACCTCAAAATACTGATAATTGTACTATAAAGTAAAAATACAAGTGAAAATTAAACTATGTTAATTGCATAAATAGCCGGTATATTTTGAGTTCATTAACAATGCGTGAACTATTTATTTTACTTTTTATACACGCACAGATGTATAAAAATGCAAATTAGTGTAATAAAAGGCAATAATAAATTTATTAAGGTTCCACTGTTTACACTACTGTTGCAAGTACGTATCTAAATCTATTTTATACAGTAGTTAAGGTGGGTAGGTTGATATACATGCAGAAGTATAAGTATCACTTGAAATTGGCAAGAAAAAACCATTTCAAGTACTAGTTTTTGTAAATAAAGAAACGAAAAAAAAAACGTAAAAGCATTCACACACTAACCTTTCTGGATGCTGGTGTAGCAAATCTACGTTAAATTCATGAGTGTACAGTCTAATTCGGTTCCGTTAATGCAGTTTGTTCTATAAATTATTGAGCCATTCTAGGAGCACGGTAGTACCTACACAGGCCAATTGCAACGCGAAAAAAAACTGTAAACATTTTTTTAATGTCATTTAAAGTACTTTTCAAAACACTTCAATTCACAAATTCTCAGGATAAATTTACACCATGTAATGTATCAGAGACCCATTTTCTAAGAGTTGCTAATTTAGAATTTGTTAATACGCAAAGTATATTGATTTCAATACACATTTATTCATGATTATCCAAATTTTTGACTACTTTACGAAATCGTAGCAAGATAAATTTGTTTAAAAATTGGGTTTAGAATGAAAAAAATTAAAAAAATTATTATTTTCATTCTGCAAGCCATTCAAACAACAGTACATATTTCTATAAACGAAAAAGAATACTGAACTATTTCTTGTCTTGGAGCTCACAAACTTTTCTTGGGTGGAACTGTTCGAGAATCCTGCAATTTCAACAATTTAAGGAGGGAAAAGGTTATTATTTAAATAAATATATAGGCCGGCCATAAAAGTATAACGTCATGTGAACATACGAAATTGCTTTAATTTTAATGAAACAAGACAGGCTAACTGAGGTGAGTATAATCTACGCAGACTTTATTTTCTACAGAGTTTAGACATTGGTAATTTGAACACTTAAAACTTATTTAAAAAGTTTATTTTTAAATCAGATTTACGAAGAAGTTTTGTGGCTACAACAGCGGTTATGAAATTTACATCCATCAAATCAGTTAAATGTTTGCTTTTTACTTTGCTTTTTACATTTTCGGGTACAAGACTTATTAACTTCCAGCCTCAACTTGTGCAACACTGCCCTAGTCTACAAAAGACTAAAGCACCCTACAAAATGATTGAATCACATCAAATAAAATTATTGTGAAAAAAACAGTCAAAGATCCAGAAAATAAATTTCAATAGAAATTATACTCTGATGCGGTGTTAATTTTTGGTGGGATAAATATATAGTGAAGTTATAAACGTTATAGTTTTCAAGGTTAGGGGGCGTTCAAGTATTACGTAAGCAAACTTTTCATGATTTTAGACACTCCCCTCCCTGAATAAGCAAAAATAAGAAACTTGTGCAACGCCTCCGCCCAAATGATAAGACATAATAATTTTTTCAAAACTTTATTGACTACACTGATAAAATTAATTCCTTGCAGTAAGAAAAATTTTTTAAACCAACAATTTCTGACTCTCATATATAGGGAAGATAATATATATTTTGTATAAGAAAATAAGTATCTAGACATCTATAGATTTGACTTGAGAAAATGAAAACTGACTTTTGACTCTCGAAATTCTCGAAATTCTTAAACTGAAATGATGATTTCTTTGGACCAAGATGGTAAAATTTCGGACCAAAATAAATATTTGTTTAATCCAAAAAATTGAAACTTTTTAAAGAAGTAATGATATAGTTCAATTAAATATATATACTTCAGTTAAAGAAGCTGCATAAACCTTCTTTTCTGGAGTTTTTTTTTAATAAGAAAAATACTTTTTTTTACAAGAATTTCATTTTTTGAATAATAATTACAAGACTATTTGGCCAAGAAAGAGTCTCTTAGACCAAGACTAACAACAAACTCTATTTAAAAAAATTTTAAACACCGTTCAAGAATTTAATTTTCATTGTTCAACTAAACATATGTTTTTGGTTCGACTGCGTAGTCTTGAATGAAAACAAGGGTTTCTTTATCAAAGCAAATATAATTAAAGAAAATATATTTTCTTGAGGAAAGAAATTCCTTCTATCGGTGTATGAAATTTAAAATTAAATTTTAAATGTTTAAAAAACATGTTCATTTTTTTAAATTTCTTTATTTTACGTAAGATTTATGATACGCCCCCCTACTCCCTTAGTCGCCAAAAATAAGAAAAAATTACACTCCCCCACCTGCTAAACTTGCTTACGTAATACTTGAACGCCCCGTTAAGCAAAATCCGCCTAAAAATGAAGATTTGGTTCCTGTGACATCAGTCGAAAGTTGAAAAGGGTTGCTATTATCCAAAATCTGATTATAATAGGTTGAGCTACTAGAAGATATTTTATACTACGAATTAATGATAACGTTTGCGTTCAAATTCTTTTATGGATTTTTCAATTAAAAAAAACAGTTTTTAGCCCCGGACTCAATGTGAAATTGCCGACTGTCACATAGCCGATCGTTACTATGATAACGAGACATTCTTATCTGAAATATCATTTCACTTCCTATATGAAATCATATTTGTATAGCCCCGCTATAGATGTTTTCACATCAAAAGTTCCTTAGCGGAGCCGGACAGTTCTGAACTGATTACAACAATTCAGAATTTTGATTCACTTAATCTGCTCCTCTTCCTACATCTTTTAGTTTCTAATCATCCTGTAGAACAAATATTATAGCCATAGTAGGAATTGGAATGTTCTTTGAAACGTTCATTCAACATTTTTCCATTCGACTGTTAGGTAGTATATAGACGTACCTACTGTTTATTCTCCTCTACTAAAGGTGGAAGAGTAAATTTATTACTAAAACTGCACAAAAACAATTGAAACCTTTTTGCACTAAGCATTGGTAGTACAACTATACCTATATTTTACTTTTCTTTTACCGAAACTATTGTTTGATTCTTGTAACATGTAGATGTATTATTTGGTACACTTAAATTTAAAAAAATTGAATCAACGCTGATCTCTTAGTAGAAAACCATACCTTTTCTATAAATTTATGCCATATTCATGTTCACTAAATTCTTCTCCAAGAAACAGACAAGCGTATAATTTTATTCGGGTAAATACAACGAATATTATATATAGTCTGTTCAATATATTATTTTTTCACTCACTATCTGCAAATAACAAGGTATGTTATATTTACAAAATAGAATACTTGTGCTAATCTTGATAAGGGGAACTATTTTTTTGTCGCATATAATTTAAAAATAATTAGGGTTAAAACGAACCAACGTAGACTAAGTGAATTTTCTCAAATTTTTTCATCTGAATCTGAAATAAATTATTATAATGTAGATTTAAGTAAGCAAAATTTGCCACACCAGAATATCATGCAAGTATAGTTCTTTAATATTGACCTAAATTTCATGAAAATACTTTGAGAAAAATGAAATATTTTGGACCCTTCCCAGTTAAAAACTTTAAAATTTACTTGATTTTTATGACTTTGGTCTAAGCAAGAAATTAAATAGTTACCTAACCTAACAAATTAGCCAAATTAATTACACCTATGACTGCATTACCAAGTCAGTAGCAATTCATTGAACAAAACTTTCCAAAAATCCTTCTTATAAAACAGAAAATAATATTTATTAATAATCTATCAAAAATCGTCATGTAAGTCATATTAATTATTAAACATTCAAACAAAATACTTGAAATGTCAGTGAAAATAAAAGTAACATCATAATAATATGAAAAATTCTTAGATTTTTTAACAGATATCTGAAAAATTTTCCGGGTCTACCAGTCGTCGACTACATCCACCTGTTTCCGGTTTTGCAACGACAAGTATCGTTGAAAAATTGTTACAGAATCAGTGAGAATGCGAGTGTCTTTGTCGCAAGCGATGACTGTCGTTAATTAATTTCATATTTTTACACATAGTAGAATTTGTTTAGATATCTGCCTAGTTTCCAGTTTTATGCTCAGTTCTTAATTAAAAACTTGTCACCATTTGTGAACCCTTTCTGACACCCATTATCCAAAAATAAATTAAATGTGAATTTAAGTGTGAATATGATCAATATTTATTAGTTCATTTTGAACTGGATTAAATGAAGTGAAAATTTGTAAAAGGAAAAACAATTTCATAAAAGATTTCATCAGGTCACTTGTAAAAGCCGCATTTTGTACTACTACTAAGTTTAGCCTATGTTCGTACTATTTCAGTTTCTGAAGTGAGACATGCAATTCATTTGCTTTTTTCCTTACTTTCTCAGCCTAGTAAGATAACAGTCTATGATTTTAAATATTTGCCGTCTATTACTCAAAATTATTTAATGGGTCTTTTCTATGTCATAAATCTTACATTCAAAGCTGATTTGTCAAACATTGGATAAAGCCAGCGAACAATACTAGTGACCTTTTACAATTATCGTTTTATTCAATAGATTTTACTTTTTGGAATGTAACAGTACCTATATGGAATACTGCCTTAGAATTGTGTTTATAATGTTATATAAATGTCAAAAACCATTTTATTTTATTTATTTGATAAAATAAGAAATTTATAGCATTACACGCACATACAAGTAGCTTTATTTAACTGTTTTTACTACCGATGAGTTTAATATCAAAGAAAAACATAAAATAAAATAAAAGAATAATGCTATCAATTGAAGTTTATAACTTGAAAATATGAATGCATGATACGTCAAGGTACTGGAAAAATTTTGGCCTATCTGGTATCGTTTATGCGTTTTGTCAATAGTCATCGATTAACAAACCACAACATTAAAATTATATTTATTTTGCATTAAAATCGTTTCTATGTAACATTAATAACCTAAATTTAAATGCACAACATTAAAATTGCAAATACGTACATTTGGAAAAAATTAAGTACAGTTTATAGCTGACCATATTTCAAGAAAATATGGTCAGCTGATAAACTGACTTACAATTTATTTTCTAACGCTATTTATGATAAATACCGAAAAGTTTTAGAATAATATTGACTAAAATCGAACCACGAACGTCTTGTATAAGCCATACTAATTTGCACTTTCGTTCTAATATTTTTCTAGTCTGTAAAAGTATGTTTTACCAGACTGTCCCAGAAGCAAGATAATATTTTTCGAGTGGATGAATATATGTATATATGTATGTAAGTATGTATTTATGTATGTATGTATGGCTATTTCATTGGCACGCTCTGTAGCGTGATGGATTTTAACATATGTTAGAATCGTCATATTTGTGGGAGTGATGTAGGGTATAATTTAAATATAGTTTTTGTGAATCAAAAAGAGTGAAAAAATGAAAAAATAGTTTGTTTTTATTACAAGCTTTATTTAACTTGCAATGTATGTATATATGTATGTATGTATCTTTGTATGTATGTTCGGGTCAAATCTTGCAAGCTGAATGAGAACCACTTCCTCTTACCCTACTGAGTTGAATTTTTACATGTTGGTTCAGTTCCGATGACAATGCATTTTTATGGTAAGCATGGCAAGATTCGACAAGGGGAAAAGGGAGTTAAGAGAGAGGGGGAATCACAAAATTTGGTATATCTATCTTAATATTGAAAAAAAAAACTTATAAGAATATGGGTATCAAATAAAAGCTTAAAGTAAATAGCCAATTGAAAATTTTTTCTCTTTCCTGTTAATTATTTTTGACGCTTTTTTTTAAACTTTTTATATTACTTTTACTTGATATCTATTTTATTTTGTATGTAAGTGAGAAGTCCAAATGCCCTTTAAACTCGGCCTTGCGCACTATCGTGCTATAGATAAAATTGATTTTATGGTTATTAGTGAACATTTACTTCTAAAATGAATCCAAACTGATTTAAAAAAATATATTGGTACGAAAAAATTAATTATCAAATTTATAATTTAAATAAAACAATAAAACCTGCCTACCACCTATTACAGACAGCTATATACACGAACTATATGCACGGACGTATATACACGAATTAGACTGAAAACTGACATATGAAATATTACGTTAAAATTTTGTGTCTCTCAATAAATTTATCGTAATGTGTATAAATATTACGTTGGGAAAAACCACCTACCACCTTGGTCATACAAAAAGTCTGACAATTATGTATACTTTTGAATCCAAACTATTATATCGATTGTAGCTATTATAACTATAAACAACTTTCGCTTATCAGGGTGGAACATGGATACTCCGAAACTGTCCTAATGAAACGATTTGATTTTTTAACGTATGAGCCAATTAAAGTCCAAATTTCAAATTGTTCGATACACTTTTATAGATTATGAAAATTGTTTAACTTGTTTAATTGAAAAATACCTTAGTTTTAGACGTATCAATTCATTATCTTACCTTATTATACCCTGTATATGTAAATATACAAGATATATTAAGTTTAGTCCCGACTTTGTAACGCTTGAAAATATTAATCCTTGACAAAAATGCTTCACAAATGTATTCATAAAATTGCCTAATTCGGCCATTTAGGCATGTCCGTCCGTCCGTCCGTCTGTCCGTCTGTGAAGCCGATAACTCAAAAACGAAAAGAGATAACGAGCTGAAAATTTTTGTGTGTGTTCTAGATCAAAAAAGTAAGGTCAAGTTCGTGAATGAGCAAAATCGGAACGTGTTTCCCCCCGCCAGGGGGGAAAAATTATATCTTTGAAACCGTAGGAGATAGAAAAAAAATTTTTTAAGAAAAATTCTTCTTCTCTTTAAAATAAACAACTTTTGTTTGAAAACTTTTTTCATAAAGTGAACCGTTTTTTCATAATTTGTGTTTAAAGATGAAAATGAGTCGATCGAAGACGGGCACATGTACAAACATAATTTACATCAAATAGTATTGTTATACCCTGTATATGTAAATATACAAGATATATTAAGTTTAGTCCCGACTTTGTAACGCTTGAAAATATTAATCCTTGACAAAAATGCTTCACAAATGTATTCATAAAATTGCCTAATTCGGCCATTTAGGCATGTCCGTCCGTCCGTCCGTCTGTCCGTCTGTGAAGCCGATAACTCAAAAACGAAAAGAGATAACGAGCTGAAAATTTTTGTGTGTGTTCTAGATCAAAAAAGTAAGGTCAAGTTCGTGAATGGGCAAAATCGGAACGTGTTTCCCCCGCCAGGGGGGAAAAATTAAATCTTTGAAACCGTAGGAGATAGAAAAAAAATTTTTTAAGAAAAATTCTTCTTCTCTTTCAAATAAACAACTTTTGTTTGAAAACTTTTTTCATAAAGTCAACCGTTTTTTCATAATTTGTGTTTAAAGATGAAAATGAGTCGATCGAAGACGAGCACATGTACAAACATAATTTACATCAAATAGTATTGTTTTTATGTTTATTTCAGTTTTGTTAACCAGGTGTATATATAAGGTAAGGTTTAAATGATTTTCATCTTTTTTTATCAAAAATCATCCATAAAATTGATATACATGTATATATTTATATGTATATATATATATATATGTTTATATATTTATATATATAAATATATATATATATATATATATATATATATATATATATATATATATATATATATATATATTATATTATATATATATATATATATATATATATATATATATATATATATATATATATATATATTAATATATATGTATGTATATATATCGCTACTTACGCGACTTTCTAACGAAGCATCGGCTATTGCTTCGCGTTGATGAACTAAAGCTTCACTTCGCCTTATTATAACGCTTAGCGTGAAAAAACGATCGCGTTGAATAACTTACGCTGCCAAACCATCGCTTCAAGTTGAGTAATCACCACTTCGCGTGACTAACGTCGATTAACGCTTCCCATGTACTAACGTTGGCATTGACCAATGTTTCGCGTTGACTGACTTACGGTTGGCTTAAGCTTACGCTACGCTTTGCGTTTACCAATGCTTTGCGTTGATACACTAACGCTTTGCGTTGGCTGACATACGGTTCGCGTTAACTTTCGTTTCGAGTTGGTTCATGCTTTTCGTTGGGTTACGTTTCACGTGAAATCACGCTTCGCGAATCACTTCGCTTTGGATAACTAACGTTTCGTGTTGGCTGACTATCGGTACGCTTCGCGTTGGTAAACGCAAAGCGTTTACCAACGCTTCGCGGTGTACTTTCTATCAACTAACGCTTCGCGTTGGCTAACTTACGGTTCGCTTTAGCTTACGTTTCGCGATTCTAAACGCTTTGCGTTTACCAATGCTTCGCGTTGACCTTACAATACCTATTAACGAACGCTTCGCGTTGGCTGACTTACGGTTCGCTTTAGCTTACGTTTCGCGTCGATTTACTAACGCTTCGCGTTGACCTGACACTTCCTATTGACTAACGCTTCTGATTGACCAACGCTTCGCGTTGGTTAAAGCCTTGCTTTAATTAACGATTCGCGTGAAATCACGCTTCGCGTATAACCAACGTTTCGCTTTGAATAACTAACGTTTCTCATTAACCAACGCTTCGCGTTGGTTGAATTACGGTTGCTTTAGCTAACGTTCCACGTTGGTAAATGCGTTAAAGTGGTTGCGTTTACCATCGCTTCGCGTTGACCTAACACTTTCTATTGACTAACGCTTCACATTGAGCAACGCTTCGCGTTGGTTGACTTACGGCTCGCTTGAACTAACAGTTCGCATTGGTTAACGCTTTGCGTTAATTAACGATTCACGTGACATCACGCTTTGCGAATCACTAACGCTTCGCTTTGAACAACTTACGCTTCTCATTAACCAACGCTTCGCGTTGGCTGACTTACGGTTCGCTTTCAATTACGCTTCGCGTTGACTAAACACTTCTAATTAACCAACGCGAAGCGTTTACAACGCTTTGCGTAGATTGTCTAACGCTTCGCGTTGACCTTACACTTTCTATTGATCTACGCATCGCGTTGGGTGACTTACGGTTCGCTTCAGCTTACGTTTCACGTTGGTTAACGCTTTGCGTTGGTTAACGATTCGCTTTAATTCTCGCTTCGCGAATCAGTGACGCCTCGCTTTGCATAACTATCGCTTCTCATTGACCAGCGCTTCGCGTTGGCTGACTTAAGGCTCGCTTGAGCTTACGGTTCGCGTTGGTTAACACTTCGCGTTAAGTAACGATTCGCGTGAAATCACGCTTTGCGAATCACTAACGCTTCGCTTTGAATAACTAACGCTTCTCATTAACCAACGCTTCGCGTTGGCTGACTTACGGTTCGCTTTCAATTACGCTTCGCGTTGACTAAACACTTCTAATTTAATAACACTTCTTCTCTTCAGCTTACGTTTCGCGTTGGTAAACGCAAAGCGTTTACAACGCTTTGCGTAGATTGTCTAACGCTTCGCGTTGACCTTACGCTTTCTATTGATCTACGCATCGCGTTGGGTGACTTACGGTTCGCTTCAGCTTACTTTTCACGTTGGTTAACGCTTTGCCTTGGTTAACGATTCGCTTTAATTCTCGCTTCGCGAATCACTGACGCTTCGCTTTGCATAACTAACGCTTCTCATTGACCAGCGCTTCGCGTTGGCAGACTTAAGGCCCCCTTGAGCTTACGGTTCGCGTTGGTTAACACTTCGCGTTAATTAACGATTCGCGTGAAATCACGCTTTGCGAATCACTAACGCTTCGCATTGAATAACTAACGATTCTCATTAACCAACGCTTCGCGTTGGCTGACTTACGGTTCGCGTTTCGCGTTGGTAAACGCTTCGCGTTGGCTAACTTACGGTTCGCTTTAGCTTACGTTTCGCGTTTGTAAACGTTTTTCGTTTACCTTTGAAAAACTAACGCTGGTCATTAACCAACGCTTCACGTTGGCTGACTTACGGTTCGCTTTAGCTTACGTTTTGCGTTGGTTAACGATTCGCTTAAATTCTCGCTTCGCGAATCACTGACGCTTCACTTTGCATAACTAACGCTTCTCATTGACCAACGCTCCGCGTTGGCTGACTTACGGCTCGCTTGAGCTTACGGTTCGAGTTGGTTAACGCTTCGCGTTAATTAACGATTCGCGTGAAATCACGCTTCGCGAATCACCAACGCTTCGCTTTGCATAACTAACGCGTCTCATTAACCAACGCTTCGCGTTGACTAAACACTTCTAATTGACCAACGCTTCGCGTTGGCTAACTTGTAATTCTCTTCAGCTTACGTTTCGCGTTGGTAAACGCAAAGCGTTTACAATGCTTTGCATAGATTCTAACGCTTCGCGTTGACCTTACGCTTTCTATTGATCTACGCATCGCGTTGGGTGATTTACGGTTCGGTTTAACTTACGTTTCACGTTTTTTTAACGCTTTGCGTTGGTTAACGATTCGCTTAAATTCTCGTTTCGCGAATCACTGACGCTTCGCTTTGAATAACTTACGCTTCTCATAAACCAACGCTTCGCGTTGCCTTTAGCTTACGGTTCGCTTTCGCTTACGTTCGCGTTGGTAAACGCTTTGCATTTACCAACGCTTCGCGTTGACTTAACACTTCTAATTGACTAACGCTTCTCATTGACCAACGCTTCGCGTTGGCTAACTTGTGGTTTTCTTCAGCTTACGTTTCGCGTTGGTAAACGCAAAGCGTTTAGCAACGAAATCCGTTAATTTACTAACGTTTCGCGTTGACCTAACGCTTTCTATTGACCTACGCTTCGCGTTGGGTGATTTACGGCTCGGTTTAGCTTACGTTTCGCAATAATTAACGCGTTAACAGTCGCTTCGCGTTGATTAACTCAATTATATAACTCAAAATTTAAATATATAAAAATCGCAAGAACATTAATATAAATTTTTTTAAATGCAAGAACATTTATACTGTTTCAATATTAATTATTAATACAAAACAAACATTTACAAATAATTCATATTTTATAAACATTGAATAGGCAGAAATATTAACAATTCAAACATTGATATACAACTCAGTATATACTGGGTATTCAATCAATTAACTCATTTAGTTGTTACATTACTTGTTTTCTATAACTCTAATATACACAGAAATATTTGCTATTTAAATACAATACCTAAAATCTTGAATTTCTCTCTTAATAATAGTAAAACGGAAAAATTTATAATACAATTTACTACATTCCATTAACTAAATATATTTACTGTATTATTTCTGTAAATATTTGCAATTTATGTACCCATAAATACCCATAATACCCATAATAATGAATATTACAAATGAATCACCATGATTACTTAATTTGTTTATAATTTAACTAAATTTATTTACTGTATTATTTCTGTAAATATTTGCAATTTATGTACCCATAAATACCCATAATACTCAGAATAATGAATATTACAAATGAATCACCATGATTACTTAATTTGTTTATAATGTGTATTTAAATGAATTTTCTGGAAAGAATCGCGTAAATTCGTTTAAAATTTTGAAAAACTGTTTCAAAATTGTATAGATCTAAAAATTATTCAGAAATAAAATAAATAGATATTGTTCATAAATATAAGTTTTTTGTTGGGAAAATAGAAAATACTAATGATATTATTTAGTGATTTTTTATTTGCAATGTCTGAGGCAAATCACCTAGTTTACTCAGCTCCTCCGTGACGAATTAAAAAATATATATATATAGTACTCAGGAATTTTCTGTTCTATAACAACACTATAATAAATATTACACCTGCGCCCAAGGTAATTTCTAGAATATCCTATGTATTTTGATTTCGTTTTCGAGGAAAATATGCTGAGTCTAACTAGCTACTACGGGTATAATATTTACGTACACACATTCGGCGTTGATACTTAGGGAAGTAGGGCATAGTACACACATTGTAAATAAATACTTTTCTTAAATGAATTATAGCATGTATTTAACATATAAAATAAAAAAGTGGGTATAAAACACTTTTCAAAGGATAATGACAGTCTTATGCATGCAATGTAATAAAATAAAAGGCTCATTCACATGTATGTGCTGTAAAGTTGCTTCCTTTTACAAATTTTCATTAATTAATTCTTAATTCTTAATGATATGACTTATATTTTGTCTAAATCAACTAAAATAATAATAATTCTATGAAGTACGTTAATTTGTAAAACAAACATAAATTATAGTTAGTTTTTGAGATCTCTTACAAAATTGATGAATTGAACGGTTGTTCATATCAAAATATTTATTTTTTGATAGACAAGTACTAAATTAATAATTGAAATATTATTCAGAATTGTAAATATTTATTTTACAGTAAGTACATTGAATTAAATATTATTATAAGAAAGTAATGGAAACATGTACTCCAAGAAAATGTTAATTAATTTGTTTTTGTTATATGTTTTTGTTAGTTCACATTGACTGGAAATATCATAGAACATTTACTATATTTGTTTTACATTGAACAATAATATCATGAATAAGAACCATCTCAAGAAACAGTTTCTATGTTTTGCTGGATTTTTAGTACGAGTAATAATTAACTGAACACGCTGTTTTCACTAACACAGTTTGTGTTTGATACACATACAATCTTTTTTTTTAAATCAATCTTTTTTACAAGAATTTGTTTAAGCGAGTTCATTTATAAACCAACTTTTCTTAAGAAATCGATATAATTAAAATATAATACTAATCTAAATGTGTCGCATTTATTAAAAAAACAATTTTTTTTACCGATTCTGAAGCGAGATATTCGCAATCAAAATTGAAAGGTTTGTGCATATCCTATTTTTTCGAAATGGAAAAATTTTCTATATAGTTCTTTTAAAAACAAATATCTAATAAACATGAACTTTACAAACTAATTTAAAAAAAAACAAGGGAAAATAACAACTGAATTCATTGCTAACATACACGGTTTATACTGAATTTATGAAAAAAAAGTTTCAAAAGTTTCCTTTTTGTCCTCAAATTTTTGTCTTATCTCTTACGGTTTCAAAGATAGACAGTTTTGCCTATTTTGCCCATTCACGAACAGTCTTTGGGCGGATCCACACTATAATGTCGATCACGATTCGTTCTCGGTCCGGTCGATAATATTTATATTATTATTCTCGATTCGACCGGAACTTAACTGTTACGGATTGTATGAATGCTCACATTGTTTCTTACTTCATAATATTTAATAGACCGAGATCTAACCGAGAACGAACCGTGATCTGCATTATAGTGTGGTTCTACCCTTATGCTCCAGAACACAAAAATTTCAGCTCCCTATCTCTACTCGTTTTTTGAGCTATCGTGTTGTTGAGCGGACGGACGGGCAAACGGATATGCAAAAATGGACTAATTAGGTCATTTTATGAATACATATACCAAATTCTTTTTTCTGCGTTAAATATTTTCAACCGTTACAAATTAGAAGCTAAACTTAATATAACTGGGTATATATTATATACCGGGTATAAAAACATATATTGTGAATGTTTTTCAAATCGTGTGATATGATATGATTATTTTATTAATATTTGTGTTGTATAACCATCATTATTGTATTGTTAATACCCCTCATTTAACGGTAATAATTTACAACTGCGACCCGAAATATATTGAATAATCACTGTCAAAACAATTCTTACAGATTACATACAGTAAATTGTATAAATGTTAAAACAGTATATGTGTTATACTATATGTTCAATTGGCATTGTTGTAATAAGTAATTTAATCACATTGTATTTTACACTTTTTGTATATTGTATTTTATACTTTTTGACTGTTACGAGTAATCTACTTTAAAAAAATAAAATAAGTTTTTTAAATTAAAACTTCAATTTAATACTTTCAAGGTACAGAACCCCCTAAAATCCTGAATATTTCTGAATCACATAATTTCAATTATTTTAGGATTCGGCGAAACATAAATGTAAATACTTGCTATTTGAAAATTAATACCCCTCATTATTAATTAGGTCATTATTAATGAAAAACTTTTGTTTTTGAACCCAGATTTAAAAACGTTTTTATATTTTGAGTTATAAAGTAATTTCGTGCTTTGCCGCTTTTGTTCAAGTTTTTTTCTACTGATGTTATCAAAATACATATTATGCGATTAAACGTTTTCCAAAACTATTTTATTAAATTTATTGTATACTAATATTATGCAATTTTTCTTTTAGGAATATTAAAATATAAAAATGTATGTTTTATAAAAATTTATTTAATTACTGGTTGGACTACACCAAAAGATATTACATCAAATTAGAAGCCGTCTCTATTATCATATAACAAAAATCTCACATCAAAAACTAATACTTTTACTTGCACAGTAAAATAGTCGATCGAAGACTTTCATCTAAACTTACACGTGTGAAAGAGGCTTACATCAACTTTACTTTCGTCTCTACGATGCAATTATAACTTTTATTGAATGATATATTTGCATCAAATAAGCAAATGCGTTTTTAAGAAAATTTAAAACCTTTCACAAATGGTAAAATTAGAACAAAACACAAATGTTAGACTATCCTACACGTTTAGTCTAAATACGTCTTGATATTTTTAAAAACGGAGTTGTATTATGATGAAGTTTTAATTAAACATAAAAGGATTTTATTAGACATATTAAATAAAAAAATTATGAAATATACAATATTTTAAATTAACTTTTAAGTGGATATATTTTTAACGGCACTGGTGATAATTTTTTAGGTATATAAAACAAATATCAAATATAAACAAAGTAAATATGTATTATATTGCTATCTTATTTAGATAAAACGTTAATATTTTCGTAATAAATGCTAACAAAAATTTGGGACTAATAGCGATTGAGTAAGTACAAATTGAGAGGAATTTTTTAGTCAATTTAAATACAGGGTTTATCGAAGTACACACCTATAGTAGCAAGATCCCTTTCACCGACATCCTTTTTCATGGATTGTGAAAATGGCATTCATCCGGTCTTCAAATACACACTATGGTTATATTGGTAAAGTTACGGTATATTGGACGTCATATCCTAAGATGGCTGCTTTAGCCAGTCTACATTCCAACAATTAGTTATAGTTTGAAATTTTTAAGTTAGGCTGGAATTGAAAAATTATTAAATTAAAATCAAGGTAAGTTCGTTAGTAAATTTGTAGAAAATGTAGAAGAATTATTTTATGGTTATATATGTGTATTTTATATTCAAAGATAGGAATATAAAAAGTCATACCAATCAATGATCTTCTGCTTGAAAATGCAGTGAACACACTACTGTATTTTTGGCGTATTTTTTACTGTATTTTTGGCGTCTGGACAAGAACGAAGTAACCGGCTATGCTTTTGAAGGTTTGCTTTTGAAGAATCGTCAAATCAATCGAAATGAATCGTCAATCAGGTGGACAATATCATTTCTGTCTTTTACACATTTTTCTTAAACTGTTCTCCAAAATTGGGCCATATATTCATAAATTTTCATAACCTCACTAACTCGGCGTGTTTAAGGTGGTGGCCACCCTTTATCTGCCAAAATTTTATGAGTATTCTACACATAAAACGGTGCGTTAAATAATTAATTTGTGTCATATTGATTCGGTGTTCAAAAAAATACTTCGGATAAAAGTCATTACAAATATAGTAACAACTTTTATTCGAAAATCGAATGATTCAGGCACAAATCTACTAGAAAATTAACAAAAATGACATCAACTTTTGTGGCCATGTGTATACTTAGATATAATAAACTTGAAAAGGAACAATCATCGAAGAACATTTAGGTTTTTCAAGTTTAAAATGCACTTTAAAGTATAGAATGCACTTTGGGCCAATGGTGTGAACTTTCAGAATCATTCGTATAGTATAATTATTCTATTCATAATTTGCATTTGGAAAATTAAGTTGTAAACAAAACATAATCGGAGTATTGTTAAAAAGAAAATTGAAAATATATTTTATATTAATCACGTGTAATCATTTAAACAGAAAACTACAAGATACACAGTCAATGTAAACAACAAAAGTATATGAAGGAAACAATATAACAATTCTGATAAATAAGAACAAAAAATATTTATAAGGTTTTGTAACACAACAAAAAACGAAATGAATGCGGTACAATATGATATTTGCAGATAGAATAATACTATTCCTGGCCGTCTGGCCCTGTTTTATAATATGCAGCAGTTACTAAAGCTTGTTGAGAAGAATTTAGAATTCACATCAGAACTAGCAAAAACATACAACATCTTAACACACAAGACTTTTGTATGTACACTCCTGTTCAAAATAAATGAACCAATCAGAATTGTCAATTGTCCTTACTTTAGTTAGTCTCTGTATAATTTATGATATTATTATCGTATTTAACAAATATATTTGATCCCAATAGTATTAAGATATAGTAATAAGAAATATGCTGCACTGATTGTAGATACGTCTTTTTAGAGAATTTCCTCCAAAGGAAATGCAGCTATTGTTTATGCACCAATGTTGGAATTTCGTAAAAATTTCTTCAAATGTCCATCGATCCAACCTATTAGATATTAAAAATCACTATCGCTATAATTTGTATATGTATATATAAATTTGTATATATATATATATATATATATATATATATATACATATATATATATATATATATATATATATATATATATATATATATATATATATATATATATACATATATACATATATACATATGTACTTTTTAAAATGTCTGTGGACTCTCTAGCGGTCACAGTTTTATTCCGATTGGAATGAAATTTGGTATTTGAGTCACTTTTGGTGTTCTAAAGGTCAAGTTTGTAGAAATATTTACAATTAAAGATTGCCAGTTAAAATTCTAAATATCTCTGTTCACATTAGAGTTTGAGAAAAATGATCAGGTAATGAATTATAGCAAACTTGATTTCTACAACTTTACTCCTTATACATTTTTCGATTATTCTAATATTAAGAGAGATATTTAATATTTTGTGTTTGTTTGACATGAACACATGAAATATATTTTATTGTAAAAAATTTTGATTGTCCTTTCCATAGTAACTATAAACTATAATCGTTATACCGATCTATTTTGGCTATTAATAAATTTAATTTTTGCAAATACTAAAGTCATATCAGATATTATATTTCATTTTGATCACACTGAAATTATGACCGATAGAGAGTGATTTATGTATTCTAAGAAAATTCGCTAAGTTGGCGCAGCTCCTGCGTAACATACTTGTTTAAATAATTTGAAAACATTGTTGTTTCTGAACGGAATAAAATTTTTTCATATTGTTTGGGTACATTCAAATTTAAAAAATTTTATGAGACATTTCCCACCCATTAAATATCCATCAAAATGCGTTATTAAAACAGAGAGTTTTCAGATTCAATATTACAAAGATAAACTTTAAATCCAAATATTCATATTGCAAAGAATAAGACAAACATTTTTCTGTTAAAAAACAACCATATTTTGAGAGTAATTAATTAATATCGCTTTAAAAAAATTCGTTACGCAAGCGCTGCTTCAACTTAGCGAATTTCCTTAAAATACATAAATCACTTTTTAGCGGTCGCAATTTTAGTCTGATCAAAATGAAATGTCTTATATAATTTAACTATTTGCAAGGCCAATTTTATTAATAAATGACATACGTCAAGGGGAAATGGGGGCATAAATAAAGAAGAAAACACAAAATCTCTCTTAATATTAGAACAATCGAAAAATGCGTAAGGATTAAAGTTGTAGAAAATCATGTTTGCTACAATTCATCACCTTATCATTTTTGTTCAAACTCTAATGTGTACAGAGATATTGAGGAATTTTATTTTCAATCTTAAACCGTCAATATTTCTGTAAATATTAGGTAATAGAAAAAATGATAAGAAGCAAAATTACAGTAAAACTTAATACCTACAACTTTACTTCTTATAAATTTTTCGATTTTTCGAATATTAAGGGAGATATGTCAAATTTTGTGTTTCCCGTTCCCTCTAAAACCCTCTTTCCCCTTGTCAGATCTTACCCATTAACGAACTAGACCTTTTGAATATCAAAAGCGCCTCAAATACCAAATTTCATTCCAATCAGATTAAAATTGTGACCATTAGAACGAAATGAAATTTGGTATTTGAGGCGCATTTGGTATTCAAAAGGTCAAGTTCGTTAATGGGTAAAATCGGACAAGAGGAAAGGGAGGTTTAGAGGAAGGGGGAAACACAAAATTAAATTCCATAATATCTCTGCACACATTAGAGTTTCAGCAAAAATGATAAGGTGGTGAATTGTAGCAAATTTGATTTTCTACAACTTTATTTCTTACGCATTTTTTTATTGTTCAAATATTAAGAGAGATATTTTATATTTTGTGTTTTCTTCTTTCTTTATATCCCCCCCCCCCTCCATTTCTCTCGACGTATATCATTTATTAATAAAATTGGCCTGGCAAATACTAAAATCATATACGACATTTAATTTTGATCAGACTAAAACTGTGACCGCTAGAGAGTGATTTATGTATTCTAAGGAAATTCGGAAAGTTGAAGCAGCTCCTGCGTAACGAATTTTTAATGTTCTGTTTTCGTCAGCTATCCGATTTTGTCAAGAAATGGGTTCTCCTTTGACAAGCACAGGTTCATGATCTTCAAGTAACCTTCAGGTCATGGTTAAGTTGAAATCTAGATCACCATAAGATGTGCCCCTCCATAAAAAATAAATTTTATTCTGATCATTTTTACCAAAAGCGAAATAGCAATTTCCTTGAAGAAATATTCAGGTGCCTTGTTCTCAAATTTCAAAATGTGAAATAAATATGAGAAATATAAATTAAAATTTCGATGTTGTCCAATTGTTGTATTTAATGATTGTTATACAATATTAATTTAATTGTTTTTGTTGTAAGTAAATTTTATAACAAAACAAAAGTAGATGTATAGTTTTTAAGTGTGAAAAACAGGGATCTATAAAATTGTATTTATATTTTTTTAAAGTATTTTCATTTAATATCCGTGTTCGTGATAAACAAAGTTAGCTCTTAGAAAATATATGTAAAGTAATTTTCCTCTTCATATACAAATTAAATAATATGTTGTATCTGTACAATACATTTACTATAAGTAATACTAATTTTTTCAGATTGGTTCATTTTTTTTGAATGGGAGTGTATATTTGCGTGTCTCGTCTTTGCTGCCAACTGTGTTCCGCTTTGTTTTTTATTTTTGTTTTGTTTTTTATCTATCTATATACTATTCCCCCTTTGTGAGGAAAATTTTCCGAGCAAAAAACAACAAATATCACCATTGTATTTTCATGTAAGCATAAGAAGAATAACCAAGTTGTAGAGAAGAGTACTCAAGAGTAGCTCATTCGGTTGTGTACTTTCTTGTTTGTACTCGTTTCCCTTGATGCATATGTACTTATTCTAGCCACCCTATTGGAGGGTATTCATTCACTATGTGTTTATTTATTTCATTCGTCGAGTCATGTTAATATACTGGGTAGTCTATTTGAAAATAAATTTTGTAAACAATAAATGTAAAACTACTGTTTTCTCTATCAGTGTTTGTACTGTTTATTTTCCTTTAACACACGTATCTACTTCATAAAAATGTACAAACTCACTGACACACAACGCACAGCCTAAAAAGGTGGATCTAGAAGTATTGAATTTGTTTCAAGTACGTAGTTCCTTATATAACAAGACGAGTACTAAGAAGAGGATTTTTGAAAATTCATCCATTAAGGGGTTTAAATAGGGGATGAAAGTTTGTATGGAATTTCGTCATTTTTGAAGTTAGAAATGTGGAAATCGGTGTTTAGGCTTTTGTTTATAAATAGAAGTACTAGCGTTTTTGGAAATTCATCCCTTAAAGAGGTAATATAAGGGACGAAAGTTTGTATGGGAAGAGCGTCATTTTTTAAGTAAGAAACATGGAAATTGGTGTTTAGGCTTCTGTTTTTAAATTAGTGTTAGTTGTATCAGCGTTATGCAAATTCACCCCCTAAGAGGGTAAAATAAGGGACCAAATTTGTATGGGAACTGCGTCATTTATGAAGTTAGAGACGTAGAATTTGGTATTTTGGCTTTGTACGTTTGAAAAAAGTCAGATGATTTCTGACATATTGTCATGGGAAATCCGATCGGGCACACGGCTAGTAGATTTAACTATGTCAACTTTTAGATTTTCAATACGTATCTCTTTTCGTTTTCGTGTTATCGTCTTTATGAAAAGAAAAACGGTCATTTATTTGAAAATGAAGAAAATCTTTCAGACAAACCTATATGTTTTCTATGAAGACCAATATTTATAACACTTACAGATTTTGGAGTAAACTTATAATCTTTATAATCTTTTTAAGTTATACTTACAAATTTTGGAGTAAACTTATAATCTTTATAATCTTTATAAGTTATAATCTTTTAATCGTCGTTTTTATACAGCGTATAAAAACGACGGAAGTTATCTGTTATGGTTTTAAAAATATATAATGTCTCTTATGTTCATAAATATCAGGCGTCATAAATAACGTCGAAATATATTTGATTGAGTAAGTAAATGACTTCCAAACTAATACGTACTGAAGATGACCACTCTTTAATAGAAATATTCATGAAATACAGATAATTGATTAAGAAATTAAGTCATGCAGACAGCTTAGAGACAGCCAATCATTTATTGTACCCGCTATATAAATATATACAGGGGTATTATAAATCCCTGTAAGAGTTTGTAACGGTTGAAAATACTGATCGCAGAAAAAAAAAAATTAGTGCAGATGTTCATAAAATAACCTAATTAGTTCATTTTCGCATAAGACCGGTTCGTGTGTTTGTCCATCAACAGGATAAGCCAAACACAAAAAGAGATAACGAGCTGTATTTTGCATGTGTGTTCTAGAGGTAAAAAGTAAAGTAAAGTTTTTGAAAGAGCAACACCGAGATTCCTCCGCCCGGGTGGAAAATATCAATGTTTGAAACGTTAAAGATTTCTGAAAAAAATGTTCCCTTTGCAAAATAAACTTTTTTTTGAAAGTTTTTTCATAAACGCAGTATATACCGCGCATTTAAGCAATTAATTCGCTAAGTTGTTTTTAGCGAATTTCTTGCAAAGGAAATGCAGCTATTGTTTTTGCACCAATGTATATATAAAATTTATCAGGAGTTAAGTTGTAGGTACTAAGTATTACTATAATTTTGTTTCTTATCATTTTTCTGTTACAGAAATATTTACAACTAAAGATTGAAAGTTAAAATTCTAAATTTCTCTGTTTACATTAGAGTTTGACAATAATGATCAGATAATGAATTGTAGCAAACTTGATTTTTTCAACTTTACTCCTTATACATTTTTCGATTATTCTAATATTAAGAAAGATATTTAATATTTTGTGTTTGTTTGACACGAATACATAAAATATATTTTATTGTAAAAAATTTCGATTGTCGTTTCCATAGTAACTATGAACTATAATCATTATACATCGATTTATTTTGGCTATTAATAAATTGAATTTTTGCAAATACTAAAGTCATATCAGATATTATATTTCATTTGGATCACACTAAATCTAAAATCTATATTCTAAGGAAATTCGCTAAGTTGACGCAGCTCCTGCGTAACGAATTTTTTTTTCACTTATTTTCAGTAATATTAAATTGTGGCTCTCATAGAATTTTCTGCTTTTAGGGTCTACAGATAGTGTGGCTATATGGATTGTATAAACACTATACAAAGATCGTCGTCCTACAGAGTTGTGGTTCTATGGTAAAAATTCACTGGTTACATAATTCATATTTCTCGATTTTAAAGAGTTAAAAATTATAAATTTTTGTATATATATTTTTATTATTTTTTCGTAAACTTATTATTGTATTAAAACAAATTTAATGCAGTATTAACTCTACAGTAGTCCCGTGCAATGTTCAGACACCAATGGTCGCGCATGATCTGAGGGACCGCATATTTAAGTTGTTAAATAATAATTTGTAATTAAATACTGATATGAAAAATTAACTCGTCAACCAGGAATCGAACCTCGGGTCTCTGGATATCTAGTCCAGCGTGCTTACCGTTACACCAAAGTCGATTCTGACGTAACAGCCAACTTTTTCATATAATTCTTATTTTTTATTTTGACAGCATTACGTATTTTAAGTTATTATTTATATATATTTATTTGTGTATATTTAAGCGTCAACAATACGATGTTTGTCCAAATTCCATTTCGGTTACGTAAGACAAACTGTAGAAGACTATTGTATACTTTATAGACAAATGTCATTAGATTTTTAATTAAATACTGATATGAAAAAATTAACTCGTCAACCAGGAATCGAACCTCGAGCAAAAAAGTTGTTTATTTTTAAAAAAAGGAACATTTTATGTCTTTACATTATTTTATTATTGTTTTGCCCAGTTTGCCCAGACATGGTCCGATTTTGGCCACTCACAAACTTGACCTTACTTTATTGCTCTAGAACACAAATACAAAATGCTCGTTATCTCTTTTTGTTTTGAGCTATCGTGTTACCGACGGACGGACAGACGGACATGCGGATATAGCCGAATTAGGCCATTTTATGATCAATTATGCAAAACACTCATGCCTGCGATGAATATTTTCAAGCGTTACAAAGTCGGGACTAAACTTATTATACCTTGTATATTTACATATGCCGAGTATAAAAAGTGGCGCACTTAAAAAAATCCATTTAAATTATTTTGTTCCGAATTTTTTTGCATATCAACTACATTTTTATAAATTTGTATATGTTTTGGTTGGTTTGGGCGTTTAATTACAAAATCCATATAATTTATGAAAAAAAATTAATTTACAAAAAAAGACAAAGCATTAATTTTAGAATTTTAAAAAAGCATTTTATTTTGATCTTTTGAGAAGGAAATAAACGTTTAAAAGTGGATATCATCCCCTGGCTAGATGACTGCATCAAGCATACTTTAAATTAAGTTCACTACAACATTTTGGGTTATTACCTCCCTTTTCTGGACTAAAGCTCTTATGAGCTCCTGTGAGCTCATTAGAGAGGGTTTACCAGGAGGTAAACCCACATTTTATTTCATACCAGGAGGGTTTATTCATCTTATACGTTGAACAAGTTCATTCCAGACATGTTCTATTGAATTTTACTCTGAGCTACGTTGTGGCCCTATAAAATCTGAATTTCGATCGTTTTATCTTAATGAACACCATTTGGAATCGTTTTTCTTCTGCTTCTGAGGCCGCCCACAGGCTCCATTTGGATCCTAATGTTGCTACTATTTTTCTAAGTGCACTTTTTTTGCTGTGTAGTGTACATTATATACATATACATATAACAAACATATACAAATTTTATTTCTTCAGTGGTCGCATACGGAGTGACAGTCCAAACAGTCGGAAAATTCTTATCAACCCAATAAATACACTGATCGATCACTTCTGAACATAAAAGTTGTTGTAATGAAAATTATTGTGAATAATTTTTCTGGATCCAACACACATTTTAATTATGAAATAGAAGAATATTAAGTAAGATGTTGCAAAAAATATTTAAGAAAACGATATTTTTCTCCTTGAAAAAAGGAGTTTTTTTTTCTCTAAGTGTAAAAAGAAAATAATGTAGTTCGATTTATTTTTTTCTTAAACTAAGTTTTTTTTAAGTCGAAAATTGAAAAGAAACTAATAGCTGCATTGATTTAAAGTTTTTCTTTTTTATAATTTAATAAAAATCAAAAGTCTAAATTGAATGTTTTAATAACATAAATAGCATCACAAATAAATAATTTTGTAAAAACAAGATTAAGTAAACAGAATAAGCAAGCTTTTGTATTGTAAAATTGTGTATAGATTTTGAATTCACACTGGCCGTGTTCATTAAGTCGGTAGTTAAATATCAACCAAGCGGGGTGTGATTATGGTTCAAACCTTGGAAATGTATTATAATTTTTAATTAATTCTATAAATAATCT
The DNA here is from genome assembly GCA_963920215.1 of Nineta flava. Classification (NCBI taxonomy): domain Eukaryota; kingdom Metazoa; phylum Arthropoda; class Insecta; order Neuroptera; family Chrysopidae; genus Nineta; species Nineta flava. The sequence continues at coordinate 93,633,244 of OY986040.1, forward strand.
GAACACTCCGATTACGTCCATGGTTGTTGATAAACTAAAATTATCTAGAAGCCTCCATGCGGAAATATAATGTCAAAAAAAATACTTTTTCAAAAAAAACAACCATGTTCTCGAAAGATCTTTGACGTGTATATAAACCGGTGACCAGTGTTGATTCAAATCAGTTAAATTGACTATTGTCTGATTAGTTTCAAAGTATATAATTGACTATTGTTCGATTCAGATCAAGTTAAAGATTAAGTTAAAGTTGGCATTTGTACAAGTAATTCAAAGTTTGACATTGTGTTGAAAAGTATAAAAAAATTGTTGAAAAAGAAATTGAATTCTAATAATTTTTAAAAGCAATAAAACCAGGTTTTTTGTTTCGTAGAAATTTTGTTTAATTTAATTTGCTTTTCTTTTTTTCTTTTTTAATAAAAAACGTGCGTGTCATTTCAATTATAAAATATTTAGTAAAACCTTTTACTAATATATATTTTTTTGTTTTTGTCGAGTATCAGAATCATTTGCAGGTTCGGACAGCGCTCCTTTGAAGTATAAAGAGAGCCAAGATACCGCGACAAAGTGACTGCATGAAGGTATTAAAAGCCTGTAGTTAATAAGTTGGGGAAATTTAAAATAGCAGAGCGGTAAATATTATAATGGACCCTGACTCTGCGCGCGCCTTTTGTTGGGTTAAGAAATTTTTAGACACAAAGAAATGTTCACTATTTGGATTTATTAGCTTCATTACTAAGAGCTATATTGGTATATCTTCTTCATATGTATCTTACACAGACAGCAATAGTGTTTTGAAAAAAGCTCTACATTTAAGTCGTAATTGTTCAAATGTACTAATATTTAACCCTCGGCGCAAAAAAGCGGGGTTGATAGCTTTGAGGCCTGTATGAGTCTGTCTGTGGGGCTGTTTGTGGCATCGTAGCCCGCAAATGCGTAGACCGATTTGAATTATAATTTTATCTTAATATATATAATTCTTCTGTACGAAATTTTATAAAATTATTTTATTAAAATTTTGTTTTCATTTTGAAATGTCAATTTTGATTGTCGTTTCCATAGTAACTAATAACAATAATCGTTATATATCGTTATATTTTGGCTATTAATAAATTTAATTTTTGCAAATACTAAAATCATATCAGATAGTATATTTCAATTTGATCACACTAAAATTATGATCGCTAGACAGTGATTTATGTATTCTTAGGAAATTCGCACCTCCTGCGTAACGATTTTTTTTTCAAATGAATTTTTGTTTTAAAAAATGCCAGCAATTAGACGTACAAACTTAAGTCGCAGAACTCGAAAAACTAGAAGTGAAAGATACACAAGAGCAAGTCAAAGTTACGAGCAACGCGAAACGCGGAATGAAGTTGAACGGAATAGATGGAATCGAAATAAACAACATAGAAATGTTGCTGCATTTAATTATAATGTGGAAATCGATTACAGTTCACAGCAAATCGTTGCTATTGGACCAATGAAAGTTGTGTGTCATTATTGAAAGGCACTTTAATTTAAAAATGAAGCCCCTGGATTGTGTTGCGTGAGCGGTCAAGTCAAATTGGCGCGATTGGTATCGCTCCAAGAACCACTACATTCATTGGTTTCGGGAAATGAGCCAGATTCCAAACATTTTTTGACTCATATCGAGCAATAAAATAATTGGTTTCAAATGACGTCATTTGGCGTAACAAAAGTTATTCGAGAAAAATTTAAGCCAAGTTTGAAAATTATCAGCTCTTTTCCCAGATAATAAAATTGGTGGAGGTAGCGGGAAGTTCTTATCATGTTTCATATTATTACGTTGGAGTTTTATTAAATTTTAAATATTACTTGTCATTCGATTCTTAAGAGACATATATTAAACTGAGCAACGTAAAAAAAATCAAATTTGTTGCCTATTATTAAATTTTATTTTTCAGTTTTCAAATTAGGTTTGTCGATACTAAAATTCTCAAATTGTACTTTGTGTATCCGCATAAATAAATGATTCACTAGTCATGATACATCAACTAATAGATGTTTCTTCAAGCTGTTATTTCTAAAAAAAAACTGATGAAAGAAGTGAAGCAACCCATGTATCTATCATACATGTTCATGAAGTAGTTGCTTTACTATATCCCTTAAGACACTCAGTTCAAACCAACCCTGGAGAAACATTTTTTCTCAGTTTTGATCAATATATTTTTTTTTCAATCTGACCGAATGTTTACGCTTTTAATGTAATATTTAATTTTATTTAATATTTAAGTTTAAGTAAATGTTGTTCATCATTGTGTCCGTATATACATTAAAAAGCCTGGTGTGAAGACGACAAATCCTCTATATTCAGTGTATAGCCTGAGTATATAGATTTTGTGGCATTTTTTCTCACATAAACTTTAACACACAAAATTAAAACTTTTTAAAACCTAAAATATTTCGGTAATAAATATTAGTTTTACGATGAAACTCTTGAAATATTAGTTTTATGATTAAAACTAATTGAACCTACTTCATAAAGACTTTAATACACTACCACTATTGTAAGCACTATTTTTCTAATAGAGTTGATAATTTTCGATAGTTTTCGTTGATAATTATTAAAATACATTCATTTGGCCAGTTGGCGCTGATTCTGGTCTTTTAACACGTTCATAGTAACCCAGAATGCCCATTGTTAAAAATTTCAAAATTTTCGTTTTTTTTTTTTTATTTTACTTCGTTTGTGGGACTCAAAAGATTCAACAGTTTGACGTTTTTTGACTGTTTCGGTGGGTGTCAAGACTTCACCCGGCCACGCTCACTTACTTTGAATAAATACTACTAAATTAAAAATTTTGCTTCCACTTATTTGTTATGTATAATATATAGAGAATATATTAATTTTAGTTCCGGCTTTGTTATATATACCCAGTATATATAATATATGTCAGGGTATAATAAGTTTAGTTCCGACTTTGTAACAGTTCAATAGACTAATCGCAGAAAAAAATATTTGTTATATATGTTCATAAAATGACCCAATTAGTCCATTTCCATCCGTCGTTCTTCCATCCTTCCATCTTTTTGATAACTCATAAACGAAAAGAGATAACAAGCTGAAATTATGTGTGTTCGAGATCTTAAAAGTAAGGGCAAGTTCGGAAATCGGCAAAATTGAACCGTGCTTCCACCCGCCAGGGGGAAAATACCCATGTTTGAAACATTAAATTAGTATCTACATACCGTATGTGTTGGAAAGCTAATAGAGAATCAATGTTAAATATTATTTACTATAATAACTATACACAATATGCTTAGTAAAGAAATAAAAATAGTGGGGGGTATTCTTTATTGTGTCTGTTGTGAATGATTGCTGGATTGTTTTGTACTCAGTATGCATTAACATATAATGAGAGTGGGTTAAATATGTTCATTGTTGTCTTCTTAAGCATAGCATTACTTTTAACAATTGAAATATCTTTTTTGAATATCCCTTTTTATTTGTATGTGGAATATTTGAAAATAAATGATAGTATTCTATTAACGGTATAACATAAAACAGCAATCCACACAAATTAAAAGAAAAATAAAAATAAAACAACAAAAAGTAAAAAAAAATAGAATTCCGACAAAAAAAAAATTAAAACCAACGGTTCGAATATTCCTCCATTATTTGCTAAACGATATCCAAGTCGGTTGTAGAAATTTACACGGGAATTTTCTAGCACTTGAGGAGAAATATTCGCACAATTGTCAACAATTTTTTGCCTTCATTGTTGCAGATTTTCAGGCCTATTCCGTGAATAGATCTGTGTTTTGAGAAAACTCCACAAAAAAAGTCGTAGGGTGATAGATCTGGCGATCTGGCTGGCCACTTGAAGGTTCCAAAACCACTCATAAGATGTTCCTGGAAAATTTGTTCCAGGAACAGCCTTACAATCATGATATTGTGTGCAGGGCAATCATCTTGTTGGAACCATATAGATTCCAGGTGTAAATTAGGAAGAGCTCTAACAGTTGGCAAAATATAATTTGGTAACAAACTGAAATAATTTTGGGAATCTAAAGATCAGTCAATGAAGAATGGCCCTATAATATGCTAACCCAATATTCCAGTCCAGACATTCAGTTTCAATATGTATGTGCATGTATGGTTTTATAGTAAATATTTTATTTATTTATTTTCCATTGATTCTCTATTAGAAATGCTTTTAAAAACATTCTGTATAATATTAAATTACATTACACAGTCTAATTTAATACAATTAGACTGTTGTGGAAAAGTCTACTTTTTTTTCAAAAGTAAAAAAAAAGGGCTCTCAAATTTTTCGCTCTTAATATTAAGATTTTCTATTTTCCAATTAAATAAGATGGAGGAACTTGTTTGAATTTTATAACTAGTATAATTTTATAACGGATTGGCGCACGGATAAGACCAGAACATATTTTTGTAGGCAATTGAACAATCTACATAAAAAGGTGTCTTTATTATTTTTTTTTTTAAACATACTCTTTCAAACGTTATTTAAAGGCAAAGTTGATACAGCATGTTGTGGCCTGTATATAGAGGTAAAAAACTGACTGTCTGTATGACTAGTCGTTGTAGGAAATTACGGGTTTATTTATCGATTTCATAAAACCAAACTTTTATGACTTTTCAACTCTCAAGCTCATCATACTCATCGTACGTTTTCTATATGTTTTTAACTTAACTTTTAATATATGAAACATAATAATATATCAATATTTATTTTTGAACAGACCTTAAAAATTGTGGTTTTTAATATAAAACATGGTTTTATTTGTTTTGTTTGTTTAAAAAAAAAAAGATAAATAGAAAAGTGGTTCAGCTTTTTATATTTTTAAATATCATAAACATATATACCTAAATAAAAAATTCGATAAAAAAACTGTTGGTGGAATATGAATTTATTCAACTGTCAATAAGTACGAGTATACAAGCTAAAATTCTTTTGGGAATCGTATATGAGTATTACTTCTACCATAGAATAATTATATAAAAGGTTTAGGTATTTGTTAATAGTTATCGATCAATGGTTATTTTAATTTTAAAAATACATAGTAGCAGACGTGGTACTTGGTACTTTTAATTTAAGTTATTTACCATTTGAAACAATAAGTGGTACAAGTTAAATATTCACGACTTTACTAATTTGTTAAACATTTCATGAAAAACATTGATATTAACAGTGGTCGAGTACATTACAGTTCTAACTCAAATTATAACCAGGCTTTAATATGCTTGAAAATTTTTCGTATTCCATGTTTCTAGAAGAAAGCTGAAACTTATTTGATGTAACAAAGTCAGTTTAATCATATGTTGGATCATACAATTATACAAAACTAGCTTAGACCCGCGGCTTCGCTCGAGTTTTATTGTTATATCTTCGACTCCCGTAGTTTTAAATTTAAAAACATCAATGAAATGTCCCACCGATTTCAATACTTCAAGTATAAATCGTTCCACCGCTTCCATTACTTCAAATGCTCGCTTCCACTAGTTCGGCTCTTCCACCAAATTTCTATTACAGCAAATATCTTCTAATTCTATCCCTCGTTTGACGTTTTTAAGTCTAATTATAAGCTACTAAACAAAAAAAAATCATCCAAATTGGGCCAGAAGTTTTTGCATGGTGCTCGAAAAAACATACAAGCAAATGAGCAGATGTTTACACATTTATAATTGTAGAGACTCAAAATAAATAAAAGATCTCATTATCTGTTCGGAATTTATATTAGAATGCATTATTTTATTTTAAAGTTTTATTCAGAAACCTCATTTTATGATTAGGAAGTAATTAAATAATACAATCACCAAATTAAAATAAAATTTGTTACGCAGGAGCTGCGTCAACTTAGAATACATAAATCACTCTCTAGCGGTCATAATTTTAGTGTGATAAAAATGAAATATAATATCTGATATGACTTTAGTTTTGGCAAAAATTAAATTTATTAATAGCCAAAATAACGATTATAGTTTATAGTTACTATGGAAACGACAATCAAAATTTTTTACAATAAAATATATTTCATGTATTCGTATCAAACAAACACAAAATATTAAATATCTCTCTTAATATTAGAATAATCGAAAAATGTATAAGGATTAAAGTTGTAGAAAATCAAGTTTGCTACAATTCATCACCTAATGTGAACAGAGATATTTCGAATTTTAACTTTCAATCTTTAATTGTAAATATTAGTGTAATAATTTCTGTAAATATTAGTGTAACAGAAAAATGATAAGAAACAAAATTACAGTAAAACTTAGTACCTACAATTTAACTCCTGATAAATTTTTCAATTTTTCAAATATTAAGGGAGATAGTCAAATTTTGTGTTTTCCCCTCCCTATAAACCCTATAAACGATCTTGACCTTTAGAATACCAAAAGCGACCCAAATACCCAATTTTATTCCAATCGGAATAAAACTGTGACCGCTAGAGAGTCCACAGACATTTGAAAAAAGTACATATGTTGTATATATATATATATATATACATATATACAAATTTTAGCGATAGTGATTTTTAACATCTAATAGGTAGGATCGATGGAAATTTGAAGAAATTTTTACGAAATTGCATAATTGGTGCAAAAACAATAGCTACATTTCCTTTGCAGGAAATTCAATAAAAAGAAAAGAAACAATAGTTTGTCCACGGGAAAGACCAAATCATTTATAAAAATTTATCAGCACAATGTTCTAATTTTATTTTTTAAACGATCTTGAACAGTTTTAATATCATGAAATAAATTTTTTGATAATATAATCTTTAGCAGCATATCTTTAGCAGTAAAAACCGATTAGCTGCATAATAAAATGTTAATATGTTTGTATATCAAATATTGAAGACTCAGAGGTCTTCAATATACCCAAAAATCTTCCATTGGGTATTTTATTATTATATTTGCTTATATCCCCAGCTTCGTTGGCGTTTTATTATTAGGGGGCGTTCAAGTATAACGTAAGCAGGTTTAGGAAGCGGTTCATAAATATTTAATAAAAGTTTTGGAAAAGTTCTTACGTCTTATCATTTGGGGGAGGGGGAGTTCGTATTTTTCTTATTTTTGCTTGTACAGAGGGGGGGGGGTTAAATCATAGAAAGTTTGCTTAGGTAATACGTGAACGCCCCCTATATCTCCGGTTCCCGACATCGTATGGATTTAAGTCGAATCATCTTTTGAAGCGCAAAAAGATTCATCAAAATCGGTCTAGTAGTTCTACCACCAACTAAATTTTTATTTTTGAGTCCTTACATCAAATAGAATTACAAAAATTGTACCGAAATTTTACCAAATTACTACATATTTTATAGAACACTGTCATCATTAATTAGACATAGATAGATAGTTTAGCTATTATTACAATGCTTTGCGGAAGCAGCCCCAGTGTGGCTTCCATGGCAGTTGTAGGTGAGCTGCTCATGGATCCAGTGATACACAAGCAGGCCAGTCTTTGGATCCTGGACAGCTTTTTGTATGCTGTAATCTGGTTAACTTTTGGCCACCACACTAGAGCAGCATATGTTATAATGGGCCTAACTACTGTTGTGTAAAGCCAGTGGATCATTTTTGGTTCTAGATCCCAGGCTTTTCCACATGCTCTCTTGCAAAGCAAGAGAGAAGATTTGCTCTTATTTGCTATGTATGCCAGATGAGGGTTCCATGTTAGTTTAGAGTCCAACATTAGTCCTTCCTTTTCATGTTATCCACTCCTTCCTTTTCATGTTATTGCTAGTGGAAATAGTCTTACCAGGGTTTATTTTCAATCCCTGGTTGATACACCATTCCTATGCAAATCTCAGAGCGTTTTGCATAAGTTCCGAGATTGTGCCTTCGCAGGGTCCTTGGATTGCAATTACAATATCGTCCGCATATCCCTGTGTGTAGTATCATTTTTGGTTGAGGCTCGTCAGTAAGCTGTTCTCTGTCAGGCTCCACAGGAGTGGGGATAAGACTCCACCCTGCAGACATCCCTTTGTGGCTCTCACAGTGACAGACTCTCCAAGAAGAGATGTATGTATTCTATTAATTAGACATGCATATGGAAAAAGATTTATAATTCAATATCTATAAAAAAAAATTTTATTTTCTGTTTTGAAAATAATCCTCAGGTCAGATTATACACTCCGTCAAATCGTATAAAGACAGAACATTTTTATTGTGAGACACGCACCAAAGTAGTAATAAGCAACATATCTCTGAATCCATATCCTAGAGATAGTTACGATTAGCTAATTCATACTGATGATGACTACATTGTAGTCGAAATACGTCTTTATAAAATACAAGCAAATGGAATAGGGGCAAAATTTGAAATGTAATTTCAAAAAACCTAGAGTTCTTGTTGATTATTTTAATAATCTTTATTGTTATCTGACATGTTTCTTGATCTGTGTTGCCCAATGCCTTCTTTAGGAGATTGTGGAAATCAATCCCTTCTTTGTCCTGTTTTACTTTGTCTAATGTACATGCTCGTGTTTTAACTGAATTTTAAACTTTCATGAAATTTTCAATTTATGATAAACAATTGTTTAGTTTATAATGTTCGTATATGTTTCTTGACAAATTACATATAATAAATAGCTCAAAACAAAATTTTTACATTCTTAAACGTAATTGTGAATTCCTCACTTGCTTTTGATGTTTGCCTATCTTTGAATGTTAAGAAATTCTTGTTGCTCTGCATATTTAACATGACATACCAGAAATAACATTTATATTATCATTTATGTCTTTTAAATTTCATGTTCGTGTAAAATAACTGCACATCTATTTTCAAGATATATCCGTTCTGATCTATCCATCAAATTCATGATATAGTAGGTTTTTCATACATAGCAAAAAAGTATCATTATTTTAAAATATTTTTGAAATAAAATCTAGCGGTTGGGCGGAGGTTGATGCTATCGATCGCAGTACACGTCTTATAAAGCTATATTGTAGTACAACAATTTTTGCACGATTTCCACGATACTCGAAATTTTAATTAGAAAATAACATAAAAAAATGTTTGCAGATCTTTTGTTGGAATTTGTTTTAGGTTCCAGTAGATATAGTACTGAATATCATATTACACGACTTACTGGTTTATTGTAAGATCCCGACCTCGATCTTCAACGAGCTCTTTTCTTAAAGAATAACATTTATTAAACATATAAAAAATAAATCGCGGATGGCTTAACAATCAATATCAGAACAAAACTACTACTCTTAACTAAAAATGATTTCATTAATTTTTTAAAATCTCTTTATTTGTTTATTTTCTCAAAAATTCAGCATCAATCGAGAGTACTAACCATAAAAAAAAGAGGGAGTATCAGATTTTACTACACTTAATATACAAAAAACAAACTTGCCAAGTGAAATACGGAATACCCTGCTCCTAAAAACTTACACAACAAACTTATAATAATTTGCATATATATTTATCCTCATTAAATACATAACAAGGAGAATCTTTCGCAATAAATTTATACCAATCATTTTCTCGCGTTTATAAAACCACTTGACCCTTCGCTGGATTTCTCTACTTTTGTAGGTGAACAGCTTGATTTGGCTAGGATATCAATACTTTATATATACGAAAACTTTACCGCTTTCACATTTTTGTTTTTAGTGGGATATGATTTAATTTTTTTGTTTAAGTTTTCTAAATGATCACTGAACCGTCTGTTTTGGACAGCTTTGCCAATAGATAATCAATGTTAAATATTATTTACTATTTAACTACACAATGTTTCATAAAGAAATAAAAATAGTGGGGGTACTCTGTAGTTAGTAGTGTGTGTGTGCATATGTAATGGATAATAATGTTATAAATCAAGTGGGCATCACTAAATCCCCACTCTTAAACGATATCAAACCAACATCATAACACAACCAGTCAGATGTTTGTAAGTATATGTATGGATGTATGGTTTTATAGTAAATATTTTATTTATTTATTTAACATTGATTCCCTATTAGAAATGCATTTGAAAACAGACTGTATATATGATGCATGAAATGAAATATTTATATAGTCCTTCAACTTAATTACTACTATGTTTCTTTTTTTAAATGTGCAATTTTTGTTTGAAACATTTAAATATTAATGTGGTAACTTTTCTGTAAAACATATTACAATAGGCGTCTATGCTTAAACTTAACCCGACGCACTACCGTGCTATATATTTAAATAAAACAAGAGATTGATCTAATAAAATTCCGGTATGACAGGCCTAAATTTTGGGTATATTTTATTTCTGCCGGCGGTAGCGTAATTAACCGAAATCTCAGTTTTTTTTCATAAATATCATTTTTGTTAGGCTGGGTATGGCAGGCTTAAATAAAATTTTAATTTTAATTTACGACAAAAAATAAAAAAAAATTTGTGAACATTTCTGAATAGTACATTCATAACATTTTGAAGAATTTTATAAATGGACTATACAACAGCGTTCGTACATCCTTAAAGTCAAACTAATGTTTACCGCTATTAATATTCTTTAAGGCGTTAATTAAAATAATTAAATCAAATTTATCGTAGCTCAAAAAAAGTTTAATACCTTTTTGAATTTAAAGTGAAATAATCTCAGAACAATTTGAGAGTACAAATTTATCTCTTGTTAGATTATTCGATTCCATAGCCTAGGATCGCTTATCGGTTATCGCCAATAAAATTATAAACAATACCTCTGTAATGAATATATTACGAAATAGCCTGTAAACATAACATACAAATGTATATAACAAACGTATTTTAAATAAACAAATAAGATAGGTATTTTATAAAATATTTTTTCTCCATTTATAATTTACATGCTAAATATTTACATAATGTAATGTGTGGAATGTACATATGTATGTAGTATACATATGTTTACTACCTATGTAGTATACCTTTGTATGTGTCTGACTGTATGTATGCTCGGTTTTGGTATGTTTTTATTATTTTCTAAAATAGTAAAACAAACTATTGTAAACGAAACAGAAAAAAAAATCACACCCATCATTTTAAACGGTGTAAAATAAAAAAAGGGGAGTTTACAGGAAGGGGGGAACACAAAGTTTGGTATAGCACTCTTAAAAAATGTTTAAGTATTGTTATCGAAAATAATAATTTTAATAAATAATTTTACTATAATTTTCTTTTCTATCATTTTTTCGATTACTCTAATATCTACAGAAATATTAACGATTTAGGATTGAAATTTAAAATCCAAAATGTTTCTGTAAATATTAGAATATTAGAAAATGTGATCAGGCAAAAAATTGTAGTTCATTTTCAAAAACTTTATATCTTAAACATTTTTTGAGTTTTCGAATATTAAGAGAGATATTTTATATTTCGTGTTTAACACCAAAAGTATATCAAATACAAAATTTCATTTTGATCAAAGCAAAATTGTGACCAATAGTGATAAGTTTACCAGGTAATTAAGAGAGATATTCTCAATTTTGTATTTTGATCTTTCTTTAATCCTCCTCTTTCCCGTCTACGATTTTACCCATTAATTGGCGTTTCATATAACAAAAGTATATGAGATACGTAATTTTATTCTGAATTTGATTATACGGAAAAAAGGTGCCATGAACATTAATTTATAAGATAAATATTAATTAAATCGATTTCTAAACGAGAAGTGATGTATTTATTCTGAAAAAATTCGCTAAGTTGACGCAGCTCCTGCGTAACGAACTATTTATTATTTCTTATCAATTAACCAAGTTACACAAGAAATTCTGTTCTAATAAATAATAAAATTACGAGTTTAAAAAACATGCTTTTACTGTTAAAGATTATTAAAATAATCAAAAAGAACTCTAGATTTTTTGAAATTACATTTCAAATTTTGCCCAATTCCAAGAACATTTGTTTGTATTTAAAAAAATATGTATTTCGACTACAATGTAGTCATCATCAGTATGAATTAGCTAATCGTAACTATCTCTGGGATATAGATTCAGAGATATGTTGCTTGTAGCTAATTGCGTGTCTCAAGGTGAGACACGCACCAAATGTTAAAGGAATTGGAGTAAAATTTGAAATGTAATGCTTTTATTGAAATATGAACTAGAACATACAAACTAATTTAAAATAGAATAGAATAAAGGAGATTGACTACAAAATTTTTGACTGCAAACTTTAATGTAAACAAAAGCATATGGTGCTTTATTCTTACTTTTGTAAAAGTGATGCTTTTGTTTCCATTAAAGTTAATTTTGTTATTAATCTCTTTATTCTATTTTAAATTATTTTGCATTTTTTAGTTCATATTGCAACAAAAACGTATTTGTTTCATTCTTCATTATTATTCCCACGAGTAATGAAATGAATCCAATTCTTACTAAAGAAAGTAAAAATCGAATATAACATAGGATATTTATGTCAAATAATTATTTTTTTCTTAATTTTAACAGTTTAAAATGTCACTTTTTTATTAAAGTTTTCCCCTCCTCCCAACACGCAAAAAAACATACATACATACAAGTCAAGCTAATAATAAAAGCATGTTAATAATAATAATAAACTCTTGTATAGTTCTTTTGCAGTGTTTTTGATATCTGTTTTTATGTGAAATATGATATTATGCAATTTTCATTTTGTGTTGTTGTTGTTGTTGTTGTCGTTGGTTAGAAAATATTATTTGGCATTACAAAGGGAAAAAAATGTGATACCATCAAAGTTAAGTTGATGATGAAAATGGATGAGAATACGTGACTATGGGGCATTTCAATACCAAAAAATAATAACAGAACACGTTTAATTTTATGAAAATATTTTCTATCTATACCACTGAATACCAACCAAACTAGCCAAAGCCATAATCACAACGTATGCATCTAATGTGGCAAAATATTAACTATCAACGAAAACTTTGATACAGTATTGGCGTGATAAATCGAATGTATAGATAAAGATTATTAAAATAATCAAAGAGAACTCTAGGTTTTTTTGACACAGGCACCAAATTAGCAACAAGCAACATATCTCTGAATCCATATCCCAGAGATAGTTACGATTAGCTAATTCATACTGATGATGACTACATTGTAGTCGAAATACGTATTTATAAAATACAAACAAATGTTCCAGGAATAGGGGCAAAATTTGAAATATAAATTCGAATGTATAGAGATAAGTGGGAGGGACACAGCAAACGTTAGTAGTGTATTCTACACATAAAACTTAAGGACGTTCCAGCACTGTATTTTGGAATCATGCAACAAACCGGTTTGATTTAATTATAGCACAAATACATAAACACATATATACAACACATGCACAAAAACACTGTTTACATATACAAAATAATGTTATTTTGAAGAAAATAAATAAATTAAAACTTTTATATTTCGAAAACAAAACGGCAACACACGAGTTTTTTTTAATTCATATAATAAATATTTATCTTTACTCTCCTAGTTTTTTTAAAAAATTCTGTCGAGTATTTTTTCTAATACAACAGATAATAATTGGGCGGGTATGAAGTTTTACATGCTTCTAATGAGAGAGAGTGAGAGAGAATGATAACTTGATATTAATTGTCTCGCATTCTAAACGGTCAAAAATTCTGAAACTTCGAGATTTATTAGAAAACATTATTTTTAGCCTGTGAAAAAAAATGAGCAAAATCTGTCGAAAAGTGGTGGTATGCTGGACCATCCTTAAGTACAATGTTAATATATATGATAGTGTTGCCGTGAAACACAATAATTTCGAGACGATACAATAATATGTTGGCGAGAAGTGAGGTTTCTATGCCAGCCAAATTCGAGGTGAATCGAGAGACCTATTGTCGAAAGGTGAGAAGTTGACATATTGAAAAATTTATTTAAAAAAAATAAAAATTTAAAAACATAATTTAAAAAAAAAGTGTGTGTGTGTCAGCTCCGACGCACGTTGGATTGTGCTGCTTAAGAACGATTGTCTTTGCCTCATATATATTGTCCATAACTAAATTAAATATTTAATTATAGGTACAGCTCATACAAATTTATATAAACTACACTAATAATTAAATGTCCAATATATAGAAAGCACACTTGTTCATATGTACAATCATATTAATACATGAATTATAACCTACATAGCATCCACGTGTTTATCGGTATGTTCCGGCACTATTATCTACACCAGTTTCTTCCATAGTTTACATAATTTTCACTTCACTTTATATGAATATAATTATCAATATTAATTATCCACAATATTAATATTAATTATCGAAACTTTAAAATATTTATATAAATAAACTACTCTAATAATTAAATGTCTTATAAATAGAAATCACATGCTATATTATATATACAATATATACCTTATTAATACTCACTGACTGAGTGCAGTGACAGCCGTACACAGCATAACCTGTGTACGACTCTCATACAGCGAGACATGAACCTGACTGGCTGACTGACTGATTTTTCGTAACGAGGTCATTTTATCACAATAATTTAGTCTCCATATTTTTTCAAAACCGGGCGTTTATATGTAAAATCGATTCTTAAGGAGTAAACTGCAAAAATTAATATAAATATAAATATAAAAATGACGTTTCACATTTATTTGTTTAAAAAAAAATAGTATTTTGCAAGCGAACAAAAAGTAAGCGAATATCGGTGTATGGACAAAAACGAACGTAACTAGTGTGAAGGTTTTCTGCAGTTTCCTTCACAAACTCCAGCTGAATATCGACATAGTTCCTATCAAGGTCGGCTTCAGTCGCACAACCTACCAATTCCAAGTCTTACAAATTTCTTTTCCTTAAGGGGTCAGTAAAAAAAGCCTAGAGAGGCCTACTTGCCAGGCTACGACCTCCCCTCCGCTACTACTACATGATATTCTTTCCAAGAATGCTATTATTCCTTTTTATCTACATTGACCTCGATAATCGAGGGGGAGAACTTTTTTTTTCGTTTGATGCATCAGAAGAGTCGAAAAATGAGATGCAGAAGATGAAAATAGAAAGTAGTATTAATTCCACACAACCTAAATATTTTAAATATAGGAAAGTTATCAGAAAAATCTTACAAACATCAAGTACTGTATCTCACAAACGAAGAAAATTCTCATAACTGTTCATCTATTAAAAATCTTGCAATGAAGCCGTGAGCACATTAACAAAAAATTCTGAATGCTTTTTTGCATGTGATTCAAAATCTAGTTGTAAAATTTGCATGTTTTAGTTATTTCCGTTCTTGAGTTTTCATGTTGCTAGTATATTTATTTGTTTTTAAAAATACAAAGTGATATACATACATACAACAAAATACAATTAAGAATTTAGATGTAAAAAAACAACAAAATTTAGAGTGTTATGAATTTACTTTGATAGGTCTATAACTTTTGTAATAAACTTGTACACCATCTCCAGCTTATCTTCTGTGCCCACGGTTAGCAGATTAATTATATCACACACGTACACATCGAAAAATGATTCTCTAACTTCTTTAAATTTTGGGCATTCCGATAGAGTATGTAAGAAGTTGTTGTTAACGGTGATACCACAGTTCAAACAGATATCGCCTTCTTTAATTATTAGAGTCTTTTCGCCGTGATATAGTAAGTTTTCCTGGCACATATACTTGATATTTTTATAATCAGAGTATCCCAAAACAGAAAAATCCAGTGAAAACTAAACTGTAATTTTCCTCGCTATTCAATTTATTCAGAGAGTACTATACCATATTTTTTTAGTACGATGTATGAAAATATATACTTATCGGTAACCTTCCTTCACTTCCTTATGCAGTATTTTAGGTATATATTTAAATACTAACGCATTGTGATGAAGGTTGATGGTTTTGTAGATATTTGTATATTCATGTAGTTATTATCGAACTTAATGATATATCCATCAAAATTAATGATTCATACTATCCCAAATAAGGGGAAAATGGCCTGTATGAATGAACATATGCTTGTGTAAGATTTCTTCCACCCTCTGTTCATAATTTAACGTTAGATAAATACTAAACAGGGTATAAAATACAATGTAAACTTCTTTTTCTACGAAAAATATGTTAATTAAACTCGTAGATACGTAGATTATTAATGAACCGAAAAGGTATCCATTTATAGGAGTATATAAGGCTTTCTGTTAATTTAGCTAGAGCACAGTAGTGCGACAGGCCGAGTTTAATGGGTTTTTGCCTGTGTATGTTACCGTGGTATTACTAGTGGTTCTTTTAGACGACATTTGACCCCTATAGAACGAAAAGAGTGGTGAGTTTTCGAATATAGATCTTTTACGCACTTATAAGTGACTGTTTTTTCAATCATCGTTAAGGCATAAATAGTTAAAAAGTTATTTTAATTCAAAAATCGTAAAATAGCAAGAACGAGCATAATTTACCGCGTATAACTTATCAATATTCTTCCCTACTTCCAGATATCCTGTAAAATTGATATGTGGAAACAGTTAGATCTAGTACCCAAACCGACAGGAAAATTATAAAAATCAGAAATTTCTATCCCGAAATTGAAAATTTTTGCATATTTTATTTTTAAACATTGGTAAACTTATACAGTCTACTCTGAGTGGTTGAGATTGCATTCTGATTGAATGACACATAAATCGCATAGCATTTCAACAAGTATGTATATTTTTAACAGCTTTATTTGAAAACCATTATTCATAAATATTCCAATGGGAACACTAATTTTTATTATTTAATAAAATAACTTTTTCAAAATTTTTCAAAAAAAAGAATATTTTGTTTGGATCTAATTTATATGTAATTTTAGTTTAAAAAATTTAACCCACTTCTAGACATGCAAGAAGGATGCGTTTTTTTGAATTCAAGCCTGACGAATATGAAACTCATACGAAAAATGGGAAAACTTAAATTTTCCTAATTCAACATTCCCGAAAATGGAAAAAATGGGAAATTACCTTTTTTACTACTATTCATGCTAGAAGGTAGCGTTTTTTTGTAATTTTTATTACACGCGAAGCCAAGGCCGAAGGCTGACTTGAGGTCCACGGTGGTGGAATCCAGGAGCAGAGCGAGTTAACGTTATATAACGCGAAGCGGTCTTTTTTGAATATGTGAAGAAAGATATGTGTAGAAAGAAAGAGCTTTATGTAACGCGAAGCATAAAGTAACACAAAGCATTAACGTTACGCGTTTTGTGCAAAGCCTTCGACTTTGTATATTTAAGCCTTTCAAAAAGTAGATCAAAAACATAAATATAAAAAAAGGCCGAGTTTTCGAGAAGATACTTTATATAATAGTTGCTGCTTAAAAAGTGATGATATGGGATAAAGAACAGAGTTATTTACAAAGTAAATAGCTCGGTAAACTGTTTACCAAGAAAATTAATGAGAGGTAAATTGATTAAATGGAAGAAAAATTTGGTTGAAATTTATTTCGTAACCTTTCTCTTAGTATGTTTTTAAAATTTTATAACGCCGAAAGTTTTAAAATATTTGAAACAAAAGAAAGAATAACTTCCAACTTAAATTAAAACCAAATTTAAACCAAATTCTTTCTTACATTTACTCAATTTACCTCTCATTAATTTTATGGATGATTTGTGCCATTTGTATGTACATAAGATTAAAGAATTGAATCTTTTCTAAATATTTATATATATATATATATATATATATAATATATATATATATATATATATATATATATATATATATATATATATATATATATATATATATTATATATATATATATATATATATATATATATATATATATATATATATATATATATATATATATATATATATATATATATATAAATATATTTATAATGCCTTCCGTTCTTGACACCGGACTCCCTTTGACACCGGAAAAATTTGCATCTTCAAAAGAAACATCAAACCTTTCTTCAAAAATCCCATTTGTATGGACTTGGTTTTAATACATTGGTATTCGTAGTTTTAAAAAAAATTTTATTCCAACATGAATACTAAATTTATGTGAAGATTTTTATGAATTCTGAATACGTTCTGAAAGATTTATTTTTTAATAAATTCTTGTTCTAATGTTGTACGTATACGTGCCATGAAGAATTTATTCTCTGATGAATATTGTTGCAAAATATAAACGTAAACCGATCTAGTTCCCTACAGAATAACGCATGATTCTAAAAAAAATCATGATCATATTTGTAGTTGTTTTGTGGATCAAACCACCCATTGAATTGTTTATTGGTTGTTTTTTATAATCGTCTAATTTTTTTAGTATAACTCGTGTATTACCGCAGTCAAAATAAGCCAAACAAAAATCTACAAAAATTCGCAAAGGTACAGCTGAAAATTTGTATATATATTAAGTACACCATTACTAATAAAACATCAAAAGTCCCCATCGACTTCGGCTAAAATTTTTATTCAAGGTCAAACGTCAAAAATGTCGGTTTTTCGCATATATCTCATAAACGGTAAGTTTTATCACAAAAATAGGTCAGACAAAAATTGTAGATCGTTAAATTGTCTGCAAAAAATATTTGCATACTAGTAATGGTGTACTTAACATATACGAGTATATCAATTTCCAGCTGTATGCGAATTTTTGTAGATCTAAATCTTAATTTGACTGGGTTATATTAAATATTACTTAGAATTATGAATTACATACTTTTTACTGCACAAAACATTGTTTTCGAACTAATCATTCAACAGCCACATGTTTCCGATTTTTATGAATATCTCACCAAATCACTGTATCTGTCTTTTTTACCTGAGTGCAAAATTCGATTCAGTCAACCATAAGTTTCTGTTGGACATTCTACTCGTGGTAGGAATCAGGTGAGTTGGTAATGGTTTAATCCATAGTCACATTTGGCAAACAAACAATTTTTCGTCAAATTTGAAGCGAAGAGTTCTGATTTTTAAAATATTAAAATAGATATCCCGCAGGGTAGCACACTTTGACCACTTTTTTCAATTTCTATATCAACGACCAAAAAGAACATTTAACTGTTGGAAGATTCATCATGTATATTGACGATGTGAGTGTTCAAGTGTCCTCATATAGCTAAAATAATATGCAGCTTTTGACAAACAAAGCAATTGTTCAGTACAGAAAATGGAGTTTTGCTAATCACTTAATTATAAATATCGATAATACCAGTATCTTAGACTTTATACATTTTAGACATTTAAGACTTTATTGGATTTTATAATTTATACATTGCAAATGTTTGAAATAGACAAGCATACTTTAAATCAAGAAACTAAACTTTTAGGTGTAGTGATACGCAGTAATTTATAATTTTATGAACAAGTTCTTTGTGTAAAAGATTCAACAAACTGTTTTATCTGATAAGGATCTTGAGGCAATATCTAGGAGTTCAACAATTGCTCACGATTCCTAATGTCTACTTCACAATAAACAACAGAATTATAATGTAGGGAAGAAGTGTAGATGCGAGTAAAATGTTTATCATTCAGTAAAATATATTGTGTTATATATTTAGAATTGATCAAAGAGAATCATGAAAGCAAATTTTTAAAACAAACAAACAATATAATGGCTTTCTACAACGCTTACGAGTTTCTTACCTTCATGAAACAAAATCATTATTTCATCGAAAAAATGCTACAATCAGCACACCACCAAAAGTGCCATACGATATAAATGAACTGATCTGAACTGAACTTTTGACAAAGCAAACAAACCAAATGTAAACTAATTTGTAAACAAACTTGTAACGAAATTTGTAAACAAAGTTATATTTTGACGTTTGTATACCCGAGAGAATCGTATAGCAAATATATATATATATATATATATATATATATATATATATATATATATATAAATATTTATTTATTTATTTATTTATGTATTTGCTCTAAATATCCCTTACTTAGACGTCCGCGTGTTTACAAATGAAACATATGTTCGGAGGATTAAGTGACAGTAAGTCACGATTATCCCGTCGTCATTTGTGTTATCCCATACAATCTGTCGAAATGGAACTGTACCAACTATTTGAATCAAGTATACCTTAAAAGGTAATAGTTGAACTGAAATCACATTGTTTTTAAGGTTGTAACTGCTAAGTCGACCGACGACGAAATGCCAATTGGCCGATAGTCCCTTGTTACTGTCTGGAAAATAAACGTATAACTTATTGAATTGCAATAGACATTGCATACTCCCAATATAGTGACAAGGGCTCCTCCTATTCTCCCATCGCACTTAACGATAAAATGAATACCATCCCATAAGTAATCCAATACAAATAATTATTTTTTTGATATGATATAAATCTTTAGATTTCTTTAGATATAAATCTTTAGATTTCTTTAGATATAAATCTTTAGATAAATATCTTTAGATAAATATCTTTAGATATCTTAAATTCAAATAATAAAAGGTTGCTATAGGCTGGAAATTTTTGTTTGAAATTTATAAATTGAAATTAAAATGGTGGATATAATAATTGTCTACTGCATCTATTAGTTATAACAGATCATACCACTGTCGTCTATGTAACTGGACAGACTATCCAATGTTACACCATTATCCCGAATTGAAGCGTTCCTTAACTAGGCAAAGTAATAATTTATGCTTCAGCACGCCTATATGTATATGTGATAAAAATGTGCGGCTGTCACATGTATTACCACTACACGCAAAAGTTTTAGTACCTTGGCTATTTGAGGCGTTTAGGCACCGCTGCGTTTAGGAGCCGTTATTTCACGTGTATACTCCCTACACTTACAAAATTCGTTTAAATGTTGTATAAAATGTTGTATAATGAACTATGTCATAACAAATACGACTATTTAATATATAATATTTAATGAAGTTATCCAATTCGAACTGAAATGTGATTGCAATCAGAATAATATAAATACAAATTAAATTTTATATTTCCATATCTATAAGCAAAACGGCAGGTGTACGTACACTGTGTTTGACTATTGGTGATGCATGTCGGATTATAGAAATTGCCTTTTTATGCAATGTCCATTACTTTTATGGAATGTCCATTGCACATATGAATACTATATGAATTATTGTTTGAATTCGGATAGTAGCTTCTATTCATCCATAGATGGCACCCCTCCCAATAGGCAAATCTTTTATATTGATGAATACTGATCTCTGTGAGTGAATCCTTTGGGTATTATTCGTGGAAGCGTTTTGTTGATGAGCTAAGTTAAGCAGAGAAACAAATCGGATTCCCCAAGAGACCAAAAAAGTATAGTTTGACCAAAGATTACAACCTTTACTTGTCGCTGTTCGACATGTGCATATATTGAAACAAATATATGGATATGCCGGTGTTTACAAAGCTTCAGACTTGTTTGCCGAAATAAATGGAAAACAAAATGTCTCGTGCTAAAATGAATAAAATACTCAAACGAAATTTAAATAATTTATATGAAGGTCAGAAATTATTCCTTATTTAACTAGTTCTTTACGATATCAATTAAACCAAATTACTTGATTACTGCTGTGATTTTGTAGGTTACACGTGGCCGAACGCGTTCATTACTTGTTCGGGATTTCCACGTGGGGATGGTGCAAGAACCTTGGAGTTTTCGCAGCGATATCGCAGTATAATAGTTCGTATATTTCTCCTTTCGATATACCCTATAAGATGTAGTAAGATGAAAATAAAGTTTATAGTACTCACCGTATTAAAACTCAATTCCAGAAAATCGAAGACCGATATGAGATCTCTACCTCACTTTTATTCGTTGGTTAAAAATAAGTACGAAGTATGTTCCAACGATGTGAGTAAGATCGTATCCGCCTCGAAAGTGAAAAACGATATTTCTTTACAGGTAAGTACAAATACAAAATTCTGTTTATAAGATGTTTAATATAATTAAAATTGTTTTATTTTAGTTGATACAAAAATTGATACAGTTCTCTATTTTTTTAGATTTTAACCTTTCTGAATCGCGTTAGCAGATATAATAATGAATTTTGATGCTGTTCATCTCGATCACAGCTTTCGTGCAGCGACCTCTTACGGATTTCAATAATACATATGCGTTACGCATATTAAAAAAAAGTGGTAAGTTTGAATTTCTTAACACATTCTCCTCTGTTACAGGGTCTTTCTTTTGGAGGAGTTTTCGTCGGCCGTAGGCTGGTCCCGGGGTGTCGAGGATTCGAGCATTCTATCACTGAATAAAACGATGAACGTCTAATATTTTGGCGACTTTGGAGAGCTGGTGTAACAAAATATTGATCCATGGTAAATTGAATGAAAAACTTGTTTAGTTTGTTGAAATATTCATTCATTTGATGTTTCTCTTTTTTGTAGGTGTTGAATTAGGAGATTGTCTGCACATCTAGGCATTTTCTGTAAGTGATAACAATTATTCGAAAAAAATACATTTATGAAAGTTTTAGCAGAAGGAATCTAAAAAAGGTGAAAATTTAAATAAATTATTGTTTCGTTCTGGGTTTGTGATATTTTTTTAAATACCGTACATGGGATCTAAGTATTTTCCCGGATGAATTACGTAAAATAGCTGTATTGGTAGCTTTAAAATTGATAATTGTAAATGGACCGATATATTTTTTATCTAATTTTTTACTCGAGACTCCATGCACTGATATAGTTTTCTTTCGGACCAATACAGAATCCGAAACTAAAAACGGATGTGGTTTTTTTGTTTTGTTATGTCTCGTCCGTCTGTCGAACAACGATTCTCTTAGAAATTTATCGATCGTTCCTTTGGTAGGTGGCTTTTGACTACGTAAAATGTTTGCCATGTCGAACAAATTATCTAGCGGTAAAACTAAATTTCTTCCGAAGAAAATCGTTGCTGGAGTCGATTTTATCGTGTTAGTGTACGAGTTGTTATATGCAAACGTTGCGTACTGGATATATTCATCCCATTTTTTGTGTTGTTGAGACGACGCTGTTAACAGAGTGCTGAGATTGGATATTATTATCTTGTTCATGGCTTCGGCTTTATTCGCTCCCGGGTTGTAGGGGGCTAGGTACCTAGGTTTTATGCACCATCTAAAACAAAAATCTCTGTAATATTTGGACCGAAAATAAGAAGCATTATCGCTTATTAAAAATGTTGGAATTGAAAAAGACAAAAATGATCTTTCCAATGCATCGCACACTGTTTGCGACGTACAACTTTTAAGTGGGAAAGTTTGTAAAAATTTTGAATAACTATCACACGCAACTAATAGAAACCGATTGTTCTTTGTCGAGTTCTGTATTGGTCCCAGAATATCGATGTGGAGACTTTCATAAATATATTTGGGGTTGAACGGGTTGATCGTTGGTTCGTGGGGTCGTGTAGATATTTTGTGACGTTGACATGTGTCGCATGATTTTACATACGTAGCGACATCTTTGTATAGACCTTCCCAATAAAATCTGGAGGCGATGTTTCTGTAAACCTTACAAATTCCTTGATGCGCAGACAATAATGAATTGTGCATATAAAATATAATGGCGTTCCGTAGACTCTTAGGTACGTAGATCCTGCGTTTACGGTGTTTTCCCACATATTTGCATAACATCCCGGAGAAAATTACAAAATCATTGACGCCCTCTTCTTCATTTTTTAATCGAAGTGTGACGCTTTTGCAGAAATCATCCTTTAGTTGAGTTGCTTTTATGTTGGGGACCGCTGTTGGCATTTCATTGAAATACAATAACTTTGTGTCTGGAGTTACGGAATCGTGAAATTCGTCATCTTCGGGTAGAGTGTTTAAATTTAATACGTCTTTTTTTTCTGTTGATAGGTCTTCGTTGTACATGCGGGAAAGTATGTCTGCGATGTTGTTGTTCGATCCACCAATGTGTGAAACTGAGAATGAATAATTGCTCAGTGTAAGTATCCATCGAGCTAGTTTTCCCGTGTTTTTACTATTTTTAAATAACCATTTCAGAGCTTCGTTGTCGGTTTCAACTTCGAAATGTGCGTGTTGAAGGTAATCTGAGAATTTATTCAGACAAAAAATTAATGCGAGACACTCATTTTCATATATGTGGGCCTTCCTTTCAGTGGCAGTCATCGTTCGCGAGGCATATGCGACTGGATGGAGAACTCCTTCGTGGAGCTGTAGCAACACGCCTCCAATGGCAACACTGGAGCTGTCGCAGCGGACGGTGAATGGCTTCGAGAAGTCAGGAAATTTCAACACGGGACATGTGGTGAGTTTTTCTTTTAACGTATTAAACGATTGGATGTGCTTCTTCTCAAATACAAAAGCTGTGTTTTTTTTTCTTAATTCATTTAATGGATGACAGATGTCAGCATATTTGTCGATAAACTTCTGATAATATCCAGTCATACCCAAAAACGAACGTAGTTGTTTTAAATTTGTAGGGGGGGCTAAATCATTTATGGCCTGGATTTTGGCTTGATCGACGAAACATCCATCCTCGGAGATTATATATCCCATGTATCTTAATTTGGACATGAAGAAACGGGATTTTTCGGGCTTTGCTGTAAGTCCGTTTTGTTCCAGGCGTTGTAGAACTTCTTTGAGATGTTCGTAGTGTTCTTCAATTGAATTTGAATACACTAGGAGGTCGTCCATGTATGGAATACAGCTTTTGTACTTGAGATCGCCGAATATGTTGGTGATAATTCTGTTTAGACTCTGAGCGGACGTCGATAAACCCATTGGAGCCATCTTAAATCTGTATTGGGCATTTCCAGTGACGAAAGATGTAATATTTTTGGACGTCTTCTCCAGAGGGACCTGGTGAAAGGCACTGGTGAGGTCTATCGTTGAAAATACCTTCGAACCGTGGAGACAGTTGAGACATTCGTCGATTCTTGGACTTGGAAACGGATCCCATAGAATATTTTTATTTACTCGACGATAGTCGACGACGATGCGATGAGTCCCGTCTTTCTTTTTCACCAGAAAAACTGGGCTTCCCCAGCTGCTGACACATTTCTCAATGACTCCTTGCTCCAGGAGGTCGTCGATGATATCCTGCAGAATTTTTGCTTTTGGAGGTGGTAGTTTGTATGGGTTATTATAAATCGGCGTTCGGTTCTTCATCAGAATCTTCATTTTGAAATTTGATGCACATCCAATTTTATTCGTAAGTACGTTTTTGTGTTGTTGTAGCAACGAATCCAATTTTGAAGCTTGGTCTGGTTTCAATTTTATTTGGTTTTCCAGCATCAGGCTCAATTTATGATCCGATGTACTCTGGAACGATAGTGGAACAATATTGTTGGCCCTGGGTAGCATTAGAAAAGATCGTTGGAAATCGAGGATCGCCTGGGTGTGGTGTAAAAATTCGCTGCCTAACAGAATTTCGCACGGTAAGTTTTTGTAAATGTAGAAATTTTGTTTCCATGTTTGGTTTTGAATTTTTATCACCAGGTCGACGGACTTGTCGATGGTGAAGTTGGTGTTGTTTCCAATTGTAATCTTTTTGTATGTTTTATGTAGGTGCTTCCTGGGGTATTTGATGCTCGCGAGTACGTCGGATCTGATGAAGTTATGTGACGATCCTGAGTCGATCATGGCTTTGAGTCTGGTGTTGGTGATTGTGAGATCAATAAATGGTATTTTATTTGCGTACTTGAATTCTTTATTATTTGACAGGTTCGTCAGTATTTTGCGTCGTGGTGGGTGATGCATGTATTGGGAACCTGTCGCATCTAGTTTTTTGTAATTGGTTTCAGAGTCTCTCGTTCCTGTGCATCATCTAGACGTGAAATGTTTTCATCCGCTCTCCTGGCGATGGTGTATAGTTGGGAGAACGTGGTCGGAATTGGCCAGATGGTGCTCAGGAATGGCAGGTATTTGGCATTCACGGAATCGCAAATGTGTATTACAATATTTTGTTCATCTGGTAGGTTGAGTGCTTTGGCGGTCGTCTCCAGATTTTCGATAAAATGGGTGAGTTTCTCTCCTGGTTTTTGGAAACGGTATATTTTGTTTATCGTTATCCTGGATTTTTGCATCGGTGATAGGAAATTATTAATTAAGTTTTTTTTTTAAATGATTCCAGGTTTGATGGGTGGCAGCGGTTTGGGCTAGCCATCTCTGGAGATGACCCGTCGTGTATGAAGTCAAACCTCTTAGCAACTGATGGACTGGTATAAGTTGAAGGTTAGTAATTTTCTCCACTTCGATGAGAAAATCTACCAATAGATCTGGGTTTTCACCATCTGTGACTTTTATGTCTTTGCACATCCTATGTATGTCTGGCTTGAAGATGGAGGTAGTGTGAGCTATCTCCGCCATTTGTTGTCTGGTGTCCAGTAGAATTTGGTTGTGCAAAACCATTAAATTTGTCATTGTGTGGAGTGGCTGCTGGTTTTGTCGTCGGGTGGGAGTATTTGGTGCCTGAGGCTGAAGTGGGTTATTTGGTGTATGTGGGGTGGTGGGAGGTATACTGTTGGGTGTATTGTGGTTGAGTGAGGGGTTGGGTATACTATGGGTATTAATTAATGGTTGGTTATTAATTGTAGGGTTTGAATTTGGTAGGGTGTTTGGGGGGTAACGAGCAGCATATTGATTCGATGGTGATGGTGTCGTTCGGCCATGGATATCTGTCGCAAGTAGCAGTTGGCCGTTCGGTAGAAGCTCGTACATGGTTTCCCATGGATTGTGTACGAGATTGGATTGTCCACCATTGAGTAGGAGTTGTGGTGGTGGGTTTGTTGGAGGTCCATTGTTCGCCATATTGATTTGAGAACTTTTGATATTTGGAGGTAATGTGTTTTTATTGTATTGTTTTATTAACAACCTTCCAAGGTTTTTTGTAATATATGTCGTATTTCTTTCCAGATGAATCGATCTTGTGATGAAAAAATTTTATTTTCTTGGTAACGCTTGTTTTTCGGATGTCGTTCCAAAGTGTTTTTGCGTATTTAATGCGTATTTAATGCGAATTGCGTATTTTAATGCGTGTTTTTACTTTATCTTTTCAGATGATTCGACCGTGTTCATCCATAGAGGTAATGAAACCGAAAAGTAAACCTGAAAATATATTGAAAATATCTGAGAAGAGACACTGAAAATTGTATAATTAGAATGTCGTATTATAGGTACAGTCAGAAATGAGAAATATATTGTAAGGTGGAAATTAATAAACTTTGAGAAAAATTAGCTTGAGTATCTTATTGTGTTTTTATTTTCAGCGTAGAAATTAAAATTTTGTATTGTCAAATCTTTGGCTTATACTTAGATGCTATGCTTTCTAAGATATAATATTCTTTTGTTAAAAATAGTTGCTACCATCTGTTTGACTATTGGTGATGCATGTCGGATTATAGAAATTGCCTTTTTATGCAATGTCCATTACTTTTATGGAATGTCCATTGCACATATGAATACTATATGAATTATTGTTTGAATTCGGATAGTAGCTTCTATTCATCCATAGATGGCACCCCTCCCAATAGGCAAATCTTTTATATTGATGAATACTGATCTCTGTGAGTGAATCCTTTGGGTATTATTCGTGGAAGCGTTTTGTTGATGAGCTAAGTTAAGCAGAGAAACAAATCGGATTCCCCAAGAGACCAAAAAAGTATAGTTTGACCAAAGATTACAACCTTTACTTGTCGCTGTTCGACATGTGCATATATTGAAACAAATATATGGATATGCCGGTGTTTACAAAGCTTCAGACTTGTTTGCCGAAATAAATGGAAAACAAAATGTCTCGTGCTAAAATGAATAAAATACTCAAACGAAATTTAAATAATTTATATGAAGGTCAGAAATTATTCCTTATTTAACTAGTTCTTTACGATATCAATTAAACCAAATTACTTGATTACTGCTGTGATTTTGTAGGTTACACGTGGCCGAACGCGTTCATTACTTGTTCGGGATTTCCACGTGGGGATGGTGCAAGAACCTTGGAGTTTTCGCAGCGATATCGCAGTATAATAGTTCGTATATTTCTCCTTTCGATATACCCTATAAGATGTAGTAAGATGAAAATAAAGTTTATAGTACTCACCGTATTAAAACTCAATTCCAGAAAATCGAAGACCGATATGAGATCTCTACCTCACTTTTATTCGTTGGTTAAAAATAAGTACGAAGTATGTTCCAACGATGTGAGTAAGATCGTATCCGCCTCGAAAGTGAAAAACGATATTTCTTTACAGGTAAGTACAAATACAAAATTCTGTTTATAAGATGTTTAATATAATTAAAATTGTTTTATTTTAGTTGATACAAAAATTGATACAGTTCTCTATTTTTTTAGATTTTAACCTTTCTGAATCGCGTTAGCAGATATAATAATGAATTTTGATGCTGTTCATCTCGATCACAGCTTTCGTGCAGCGACCTCTTACGGATTTCAATAATACATATGCGTTACGCATATTAAAAAAAAGTGGTAAGTTTGAATTTCTTAACAACTGCCATTCATAAAAATTGAACCAGTTGAAACCAGTTTAAAGTAATATACATGATTAGAATGTGACTTATTGGTGGCTCAATTTTTATGCACGGGAGTGTACATTGAAAATGCAACAATTGCTGAGTTAATTGTATTTATACCCTGTCTATAATCATTGCGTTAACATTTTACTTTATTTCTACACATAGACGTTTAAAAAAAATATGGTATGTGGTGCATTTACCAAGATCCTTTAAACATTAGTATAGTAACTCGGCCTTGCGCACTACCGAGCTCTAGATACACATTTTTCTGCCATTTGCAGTATTTACAGATGTTTGAGCTTAAGTTGTGGCAAAACCATTCAGCTTACTTAATGTAGTATTTTTAACGAATTATATTTATAAAGCAATGGATTTTAATTGTATTATGTAATTAATTTTACAAATATTTTATTTGATAAAATCACAACAGTAATTAAATGTATATAACAGGGTTTCGAAATTTCAATTTTATTTAAATTGGTGTTGGCTATTGATAACTTTCAGGATAATTTACTCAATTGTCTCTAAAATTTCAACACTTAATCAAATTCGAAAAATATAATAATAAATAAAAAGAAACACTCGGGGGTATATACTTTAAACTGTCGGGGATGTTAGGGACTTTATGTGAGACAAACAGGATCAAACTTTGAAATTCATGAACGAGAACATTTGAGATCACACAGAAAAATTATTAAACAAAATGAAAATTATTTTGTTTAATACACAACGAAAATTTACCTAAAGTTTTTAATTGAATATTTTAATATGCCGTTCAATAATACAAATAACATGATGCCTGATATAAAGTTTATCAAATGTAATACAACCTTGTGTGTACAAATACAAGTATTTTAGTCACGTTTTTACACAACAAAATGTTAAACTGTATAATAAAAAAAACAGATTGAGATATACAAATGTCAAATAATATCACCATTTTCTATTTAGATGTAGGTTGTTTTATTAACGTGTAGATTTTCACATGAAAATATTTCATGCGTAGAGTGTTTCAACTATCATATTGAAAAAAAAATTTTATTGTACCTATAAATGTAAAAATACGTAAATATTTGCTGTAATTTACATGATATCTCCCTTAATATTTGAAAAATCAAAAAATTTATATTATAAAAAATGTATATTATTTATTTTACTGTAATTTCGTTTCTTATCGTTTTTCTGTTACACTAATATTTACAGAAATATTTAAATTAAAGACTGAAAGTTAAAATTCTAAATATCTCTGTTCACATTTGAGTTTGAAAAAAATGATCAGGTAATGATTTGTAGCTTGATTTTTTAAAACTTTACTCCTTATACATTTTTCGATTATTCTAATATTAAGAGATATATTTTATATTTTGTGTTATTTTATATTTTATTTATTTTTATTAAAATTTTGTTTTAATTTTGAAATGTCAATTTTGATTGTCGTTTCCATAGTAACTATAAACTATAATCGTTATATATCGTTCTATTTTGGCTATTAATCAATTTAATTTTTGCAAATACTTAAGTCATATCAGATATTATATTTCATTTTGATCACACTAAAATTATGACCGCTAGAGAGTGATTTTGATTTATGCATTCTAAGGAAATTCACTAAGTTGACGCAGCTCCTGTGTAACGAATTTTTTCTTTTATTTGTTACTTTTTCTTTTATTTGCTACCATATTTGTAAATTATAAATAGTAGATTTGGTGTTTTTAATAATGTTTTTTTTTTGGATTTATTATATTTGAAATGAATTAAAACAGACTTTTAAGCTTGCCAAAAATCTCGATATATTTCGAAATACGAGAGTTTTGTGATCAGGAACAAAATTTTTCTCTTGTGATAAGTCAAAATTTCTGTTTGAAAGAATGTTTTAGCATATACGAGTACTTGAATTTGAGTTTGGAAAAGAAGTAGCAAAATTGTATTTCAGTTTCTTGATACATTGACTACCAGATTAATTCCATTGGCAATGGCCTTTTTGATATCAGATAGCACGATAGTACGTCAGACCAAGTTAAAGCAACTACTATATGTACAGGAAATATTAGAGACCGTTGTGAGGCCTCAGAAACCCAAAAAGCTATGAAGCTCAAATTTGGTAGTCAAACGTAGCATAAAACCCACCATCTGGGGGTACATACCAAGTTTTAACATTACAGCTTCAATAGTTTCCAAGATATTTAACCTCCAAGATATCTAATAATCGTCATTTTGGCGACTGACTCACTTATCGTCAATATTGTAAAGCACTTCCAGTTTTCCTAGAAAGTTGATTTTTGGTAGGCAAATAAATCTTAGGCTGAAAGTAGGTAAAAAAAGGTCTATCTCCGCCAAGGGGGAGGTAAATTTTTCGCTAAAAAACATTAAAAGATAGAAGTAAAGTTTTAAGAGAAAAAATTTCCCTTTTCTAAAATAAAAACAACTTTTGTTTGTAACTTTTTTTCATAAAATTTATAGATTGACCTTAATTTCTGCTCAAACATTAACGTGAAGTGTTCGTAACGTCAAGCGCGAGGCTTTGCAAACAAATGCCGGGTTCAGCAGCTAGTTATAAATAAATAAATTTTGTTTCATTTATAAAATACCATGCTCCATTAAAGTCTCCTTACTGAAATATAAAATATACTAAAATATAATAATATACTAATATATACTGAAAAATAAAAATTAATTCCGAAAATTATAATTAAAAGTAAATATTTCGATAAATAATAAACAGTTTTGTTTTTAAATTTTTACTTTACACTTTTTAGAGTAAGCATTAATTTAAATAAAAAAACAGTATCACAATATTATTAAGGGGTGGAGGGAAGCGGTAACAAGATTTTCACCACGCATAGCTACGAAATCTGTCGTTTATAAACAGTGTGCATATGAAGAATATAAATAGATTAACACGTTTGGTAGCCGTGATGCCAGTGACAAATAAAGACACACTGAACTCACTGAAGTCAAACCTGTAACAAACCTCTGGTTGTGTCGTGGCTAGTGAATATTTTCTTTAATAAACAAATATTTATTCAACACACAACATGAATACATAAGTACTATGACCACAAAAGTTGATATCATTATTTTAAATTTTATAGTTAATTTGTGCCTTGTTCATTTAATCAAAAAAAATTTCGAATAAAAGTTCTTACTATATTTATATTGGACAACTTTTATCCGAAGCAGTTTTTCGAAAACCGAATCAATAATAGGCAATTAATTATAAAATTTTTTGTAAATGACAATAACTTTTGTTTCCAAGTGTAGTATATACGCGAAGGTAAAAAAACCCTTAAACTCGGCCTGTCGCACTACCGTGCTCTAGATAACTCTGTATAATATGTAATAATATCATATTAATATTTCATAGTTCTAAATAATAACACAACAATATTCGTGTTGACTCAGTCGATTGTATTATATAAGTGTACATTGTGCACAGTGTAACAAACATAAACATACATATACATGTGTCTAGATCATTCTATGTACACTTGATGGTAAAGACCGCAAACAATCACGAGCCTGATGTTTCCGGTGCGCAACTGTGTCCAATCACGCAATCATATATTCAAATTATTATTATAATATATAAGTTATAGTTTGGTAGTATTGAATCGAAAATACATGTCAAGTTTAAACAAAATAATATCATTTGGGATAGTACAATTTATATTTTACTACAAAAATTTAAATTACAATAAATACTCTGTTTATTTTTTAACTCTATACACTATGTTTAGTTTACATCTTCGTATAGTAGATTTCCCACGAGTATGAGAGAGTACATTAAGCAATGTGTATGAGAAGGAGGTCTTATAGGTTTGATAAACAAGCATATTTTGCATAGCTGTTCGAGTGGTCACCAACCACTTAAACCTGTAAGACCTCCTTCTCATTCACATTGCTTAATGTATACATATGTACTCTCTCATACTCGTGGGGATCTATTATACGAAGATGTAAACTAAACAGACGGTATATAAAAGTTTGCATGTAATGAGGTGTTATGTTTTCTACCATAAAAATTTGTCGAGTTTTCACAAAATACGATGTCAAAAACATTTTAAGGACAAATGAATGTTCGGTAGTAGGTTGCTAGTCTGTATAACTGTTGCAAAACAAATTACATGTCCTTGAACTGATTGCTGTAAAAATCTCAATTATTTAATATTTTGTGGGAGGAGTTTAATGTTGCTGTACATGTTCCTGGTGTGTAGCGATATTTGCAACATATTATCTATATCTTTATTACCAAGATTGGTTACTTTATATACTTTATTATTTTTATACTTAACTTTTTGTATTGATCATAATATATTTTTGTAAATTTTTTTTACAAAATACATACAAATAAAAAAACTCGAGATACATACAAATAAACTAGTAGATAAATAAACTACAAATTAAATGAGATAGATAGAGACAAGATGACAAGTGATTGAATTTTTAAGATCACAGTAATAAAGTAATAAATTAATAGTTTTATGTTCCAATTTTGGTTTTACGTCTGTAGACAAAATATTTTGTAGGCGAAGTTCAATGTTGCTGCGCAATGGTCTTCGGTTGTAGTCTACTTTAGTTATACTACCTAAAAATTATAATAAAAAAATTGTTGCCTTGGCGATATACACCCCTCTCAAGTCTAATCTTTCCACCCTTTGTACATTGAGATCGCATCCTGTTTTCAAGGAACAGCCATTGAAGTTATTTTATATTTTATTTTGCAGAAACGGAGTTCTGCATAACCAAGACACTGCATGACAGACGAACGTACCCCCAAGCTTGGAAAGGTAGTGAACTTCAGAAACGTAGCTGCCTTGTGAAGATTTATGTATGTCAAAGAGGTGGGTGGCGTCTGGGGTGTATATAATATTAAATTTATTATTCATAATAATAATAAGAATTACAATAATAGGGTTTTCCCTCCGTTTCTGAGACACCTATAACATTTATTTTAATTGACAAACTGCCTCTGTCGGGCTTCGAACATGTAACCTCCGAGTTCCAAGCAGAGTTCCAAGCGCAAGACCGCTCGGCCATTTGGGCTGGAAGACCACGATATTTAAAAAATGCAAAGAGCTAAAACATTTACATTTCTGTAGCGTTGTATCGCTAGATGGTGTAAAAATAATTTTTTGGAGCAAATAGCTCTATAGGAAGTGGAACACTTATAGAAGGATTTTTTGTTTTTTCTGGATTTTCTTGAAAGAGAAACTTTTAAAGATGTCAATAAACTTTTTCATAGTTATACATATCGTTATTTAATATATCGGGAAAATTAATTCCACATCAGACTAACCTCATGTTCTGATCAGGTCCTGATTTGGTTTTGCGTCATAACCATCTGATCGGGTTGGTCGAACTAGAGCCATATCATGTTCAGTATCATTTTTCAACTCGGGTTTACTTTCGAAAAGAAGGAAAATGCGAAGAAATGCAAATAGATCTAATATGCAGTATATTTTAGAAAGAGTGGGGATATAATTTTTAATAAAATTGTTCTGTGTACAGAACTAAAATAATTGAATGTGAACCATACTGTTGTGCACAGCTAGGAGTATCATAACTTTGTTGATTAAATGTTGTGCAGTATATTATATTCGACTGACAGGGTTAAATAATAACATATCAGTTGTCTTCAATATTGTTAATATACAACATTGAATTAATAATTAAGAAATAGCATACATAGTATATGATATGTGACATGATATAACATATTTTATGTCTGTGTTATGTTCCGTTCAATTTGAATAAGATATTACAGTACAATCAAA
The DNA here is from genome assembly GCA_963920215.1 of Nineta flava. Taxonomy (NCBI): domain Eukaryota; kingdom Metazoa; phylum Arthropoda; class Insecta; order Neuroptera; family Chrysopidae; genus Nineta; species Nineta flava. The sequence continues at coordinate 93,667,347 of OY986040.1, forward strand.
GCTCTATATGGCGTCCATACATAAAAAATGCGAAATATACGTATAATTTTTTTAAATTAATGTTTAGATCAGAATATGAAAGCCCGTATCGAAGTTGAAGTTGAAATCAAATTATTCAAAGCGGCCTCATCTAAAGAAAGTCTATATACTCCTTATTAAGGTTTAATTTTCAGTTATACGCCATGAAATTATGTAATATGTTTAGTATGTATAGAAATACATCTACTGCCCGAATAATATAGTGTTATAATGTTTACCCGGGGGACCCGGTGGGTGGGACCCGGAAAATACAGAAACTAAAAATGAGTTGTGAGAGTACGTTGGATGCCCACAGAACTAATATCGAATTTGTGCCACAAGTTTAATGTAACTGTGCAAAACGGTGATAAGACGATGTGAAACAATTTCTGCCTTATTGGACATGATAAAGTACCAGCGTGAAGTACTAGGAATTTGATCCCAGAGTCATAAGCACTACTGAATTTGTGACAATATATATTTCTGAGGACACGATTTGCACAATAGAGAGAGAGTCGTGATGCTATTTTATAATCGCAAAAGTACTGACAAAAAAAAAACAGAAATTAGCAATAAAAAGATTAGTGCAAAGAATTCCACTGGGTCGAACAAAGAACGATCCAACTGAAATAACATGGATCGCCGAAATTGTGAGTAAATCGAACAACCTAGCATCGTAATATCTGGTTAAATTATCCTAATGAGCGCGAAACAGATAATAAGCACACTAAGCGCAAAAGTGGCAGATCATCTCCTGGATTTCAGCAGAGCAAAGATCAAAAACGCAAGTGCAGGGATGAGTGGATTAGTAAGATAAGTCGCCTGGAGTGAATTTAAACCACATGGGAATATTCAACAATGAATTACTACGCAGACAATGTGTGAACGAAGAGCATACTCAACATGTAACCTTCGAGTGTCAAGTTCTGACACATAAAATATATTGTCTCTAAGGGAAACTGAACATGCAGTTACTAATTTCTGGACGCCGTCCATTAGCATAATGGTTTATTTCCTCGCGAACACCAAGCTGCTTGAAGTAAATGGAAAATTCAGGCTCAGTATTCCAATAATCGGTGTGCTTTCGGGATACAGGATCCAACCTGACTCGCAATCCTTCGATTCACTCAAGCAACATGTTAAGAAAGTCATATATTAGAGTTGTTACATCTGGAGACAGGCGTTGACTCCATTTTCTGTACCGCCTCCTGTGACATGCTTGGGTTGTGTCGGGTTGGTTTGAAGTAAAGTGAATGATGGCCTATATGTTACAGAGTGGATAACAATCCCTAAAGCAGCTAAAACAAGCGATGATCTAATTCATTGTGATTTTGCGAAGGAATTTACCATGCTCAAGGGTTTGTGCTTATGCCATAGATAATGTGGTGTACGGTATTGAAAATTTGTGTCCATTTTAATTTAAACTTTATGTTCTTTGCGTAAAAACATTCGAAAAAGTAAATAAATATGTTTCAACAAACATATATCAATTTATTTCAATTCAACAGTAAATTTCAATTCACATATATCAATTCAACAGTATCAATTTATTAACAGATTTAAACTGTATATTGTTTAGCAAAGTATAAAACCTAACGTCAATATCTTGGAGAAAATTAGTACTGCTCATTAGATATATCAAATAATAATGTTTGATATATCTAAAACCAATTTTCAAACATATATTAGCTAATGTATTAAACTTTGTTAAAGTCAAAAGCTGCATTGGAAATCCTTTTAATAACATACGCTTTCAATACAACCCCAATGTTAGCATTGGGTGTATATATGAAATAATGTTTTGACAATATGGGTACCACCAAATATTAAATACAAAACTGTGTCCTATAACTTTATCATGTGTTGATAAATCACATAATACTATTTGTTGTATGTTGTATAATTAACAATAACAAATATGTATTGTACACTGTCTGTTTCCACAGAATCTATTTGGTGGATAGCGGAAGGAACGGGAAAAGCGGAGTAAGGCACTGTCGCCTAAGAAAGCCCGGCTCCCAGTCATGAAAAATTGTAAGCGTGATTGTTAAATTAATTCGAAATATCCAACATATAAGCAGAAACATCAATAGACAAAAATGCAACAATACTTTTAGTGGAATGCGTTTTCGTTTTGACAGCCAATCCGTGTTCATCTGTGATGTGTCAATAAGACACTCAATTTATAAAATTGAATAATCACTTTTTAGAAGTTTTTAAGATGTCCCGGGCCTTTAAGTTAATAATTAATTAATAATTTTATAAATTAATTAATAATTTTATAAATTAATTAATAATTTTATAAATTAATTAATAATTTTATAAATTAATTAATAATTTTATAAATTAAAAATAAGATAAATTAAAGTGAGTTTTTTATATTCCATGCAAATTAAAACAGTTTCTTAGTTCATTTAGCCAATTTAGCTCCTTCTGATAACAAAGTTCAAGATAGAAGTTCTTTTCCTAACACTCCAAATAAGGCGGGTTATGGTTAAAACTAAAATACTTTCGATATTTTTTTGAAATATTTAGACAGTGTCAGAGGAATCAGGATATTTTAAGATACAATGATAATTTTTTGTTTTAATGCAGTTTGTCTTTTTAATAGATTTAACTAGGTCCAGCTTATTTTCGGTTAAGTACATGAATATTAAAGATGAAAATATTTATTTTAATGATTATTTAGTGAATTATATTGATAAATTTGATTTGACAAAGCTTTTGAATGGTATATTGTGACATAATATATTTATTGTGTATTGATGGTTGATGAAAATTATAATTAATTATAATTATTAAATAAAACAAATATTTGAAATTTTCGTAAAATCACATTATTTGACTAGTCAAATTTTTATTCGAAACATTTTTCAAGAAACAAAAGGATTTAATACACATGAATTGTAAAATTTTTAAAAAATAACGCTACTTTTGATATCAAACCCGGTATCAAACTCATATCAAGTCCGGTATCAAACTATATCTTAGATTTTTATATTCAGTTAGTTTAGTGCCTAATCTTCGTAAACGTAATTCTATTAGAATATCGAGTCTTTAGATAATAAAAAACATGCACTTTGTGTTTTAATTAATTAATATACATGATTATATATCTAATAGACGCAATCAATGATGAATTGGTCTAGTTTTAATCGGAGCGTACACTACTGTTTACCTCATAATTAGTAGCTCATGTTAAATGACGACAATGAACTTCAAAGAATGATAAATATAAATACGGCAATACTGCTCTATGTAAATATCTATTTGATTGTAGGAATATAATTGAAATCACTATGCTTTAAATGTTCAGTAATTTAATTACGTAATGCCCGGTACACAAGTCTAGTTTTTCAAGCTAGGATAGCAAGCTAGTGCTAGTAGGCTAGTAATTTTAGATTCATGTAGACAGAACTATCTTCGTTTTTAAGCTAGCAAGCTAGTGAAGACACTAGTAAGCTAGCTTGAGAAGCCAGGAAAGTTGAGTTGGGCGGCATCCTATTTATTCAGCTACTAGCAAACTAGTAGCACCCTCACCACTGAATTTACTATCTTGACTTTGCTTACTATCTTCGTGTGGACGGTAAAGCTAGTACATGATAAGCTAGTGTACAATGGTCACGCGTTTTTTTATAAATTACGCATACACAGTCTCGTGATAGTAATGTTACTGGCTTAAAATTTCCTAGTATCATGTAAACCATTCTAGCTTGTACCAAGCTAGGATAGAAAGCTAGCAAGGTAGCTGGGAATACCTAACTTGCTATCCTATCTTGAAAAACTAGCCTCGTGTATTCCGGACATTATGATAATGGTATATGCCTACTATAGTCTACAAAAGTAACGGTCTTTTTTTAAAATTTTGTAGTTGATTTGTGCCTTATTAATTCATTTTTTGGGATAATATTTCGAATAAAAGGTAGTATATTTATAATTAATAATTTTTAACGTTTTGCAAAAAGAGTGTCACCTTTGTGGCCATATGTACACACAGAGTCAAAAGTATTGAGCTATCATTTGAAAATTTTATAATTGATTTGTGCCATATTTATACGGATTTCGGAAAAATTTCTCGAATAAAAGTTGTTAGTATAGGTACAGTTAGTATAGTATAGTTATAATGAAAGCCGAACAAATAAGGCACAAATCAATTATAAAATTTTTAGATGATAGCTCGACTTTTGATGCTGACTGTACAATTAAACATAATGGAAGTTGAGATAGTGCGACACATATTTCACATAATCCTAGAAATAGTTGCATAAAAACAAAATAATAACAGTAATAATAATCACTGTTCCATTTTTATCAAAACGTTTTATAGACAACACGCCCTACTCGTGGGATTGGGCAACTAAAGGAAAGGTTAGATATGTAGCTATTGTCAACTTCATAAGGAACATAAAAATAAAATATGCATTGAAGGTAGTCCGACAAAATGAACGGATAAATGATATTCGATTTTATGGTAATCAATACCTAGATTATTTTTGACTAATGTTGAATGAAAAAAGCTTGCGAAGTTAAGATTTAAATAGATATGTTTTTAAAACTCAACATTTAAGACGAAACTTTATGGAAATTTCATGATAAACGTTACAACCTTGCTGATTTTTCATACAATTATACCATTGTTTCAACTTGTTCCAAGTTTTTGCTGAGGACAGTATATATATATATATATATATATATATATATATATATATATATATATATATATATATATATATATATATATATATATATAAGTATATATATATAAATATATATATATATATATATATATATATATATTTATATATACATATATATATATATATAAATATATATATATATATATATATTTATATATATATATATATATAAGTATATATATATAAATATATATATATATATATATATATATATATATATTTATATATACATATATATATATAAATATATATATATATATATATATATTTATATATATATATATATATATATATATATATATATATATAAATATATATATGTATATATATATATATATTTATAAATAAATATATATATATATCTATATATATATATATATATATATATATATATATAAATTTACATAAATAGGATAGGCAAAATCTCACCAGATATGGCGAGTACCAGGGAAATAAAATACCTGAAGCGGACCAAAACCAGCTGCTGCTGCAAGGTAGTATTCGGAGTTGGCATTTATTATTTTAGTTATACATAAATATATATATATATAAATATTAGATATACACTCGTATATATATAATATTGCCCTCGAAAATTCCACGTGAACAGTGTATATATAATATTTAAAACTCACAAACACACGTTCATAATATCATATGATGTGATTGCCCCATTGAGAACTGACCTGAGGGCTTAAAATAGGGCTGAATTTTGTGTGTAACGAAATATCAATCGAATTTGTGAAATGTCCATTTTTGTATATTAGCGAATACTATTGTTTTTGCACCAATGTTGGAATTTCGTAAAAATTTCTTCAAATGTCCATCGATCCCTCCTATTATATGTTAAAAATCACTATCGCTAAAATTTGTATACATGTATTTGTATATATATATATATATATATATGTGTACTTTTTAAAATGTCTGTGGACTCTCTAGCGGTCACAGTTTTATTCCGATTGGAATGAAATTTGGTAATTGAGTCGCTTTTGGTATTCTAAAGGTCAAGTTCGTTAATGGTTAATCATGCAAAATTTTATAATCGAATAGAATTTAAAAAAAAGAACGTGTAAAAATATCTGCGAAGCACAAATCATATTTCACCAATCCGAAACATTGTTTTTCCGGAAATTTATAATTATGCTATCCGAGTTTATGACTGGTTGTGAAAGCTAGAACCTGTCGATATATATTTTTTGGATCTGAATACTATATGACTATTTAAAAATCACACGAAGAGTAGAAAACTTTGACAAAGGACTAAAAAGTCAACCCGTTATAACTCGTATTTTACAAATACGCAATAGATTTTGATTGGTATATGTAGACACCAATACAAACTAAGATTCTATTATTTTATATATAAATTCTTATAATAAAAAACGGATGGATAAAGGACGATATTGAATTATTTTGCTTTAGTGGCATTAAGTTAATGACTGATTCAGTTCAATTAATAAGATGTATATTATTCCTCTTATTAGCCGTCAGTTTTCCTATTGGCTAGATTTAAGCTGTCATGAAGTTAAATAACTAATTTATATTAACATCATATGCAAAATGACTTATTTTAGTTTTTTGTTTTAATAATATTACTTGTGGCTTCTGTGTTTATATTTGATAAACAAAATATATTCCAATCATATAATGTATGCGGTATTACAAAATACTTGATGTTTTGTACATATTTATGGAGGTAACTTTTATAAATATAAAATATTTGTTTGTTTATAGATATTTAATTCAGCATTTGTTTAAATAAACAACCATGCTCATGATATATGAATAGATATGTTATTTTGTTGTTGACAATATAAGCAACACTGTCCAGCAAAAAAATTGAACAAAGATGAATAAAAAAAATGCCAATATTCCCGAGCAGAAAATGCCAGATATTTGCCGGACACTATATCTGGTCCGCATCAGTTACGAGTATGGCATGCCAGATCGGGCATACCAGACTGGTACCCGATCAGTTCCTGAATAGGTATCCATATGGCAAGCCCAGTGTTAAAGTGTTCATATTATATTGGGTTTGCCTGACATGGACCAGACTAGGAACGGATTAGGTTAACCTTAGCTCACAATTGAAGGATTTTTTTAAACTTTGTAAAATGAAATTTTTTCAACTTTATTAATATTAAATAAATTTTAATTATTATATTTCTTTAACAAAATAGTAAAATTATTTCAAAAGATTTAAAATCATGCCGGACTGGTACCCGATCAGTTCCTGAACAGGTATCCATCTGGCAAGCCCAATTTTGAAGTGTTCATATAATATTGCGTTTGCCTGACATGGGTCAGACTAGGAACGGATTAGGTTAACCTTAGCTCACAATTGTAGGATTTTTTTAAACTTTGTAAAATGAAATTTTTTCAACTTTATTAATATTAAATAAATTTTTATTATTATATTTCTTTAACAAAATAGTAAAATTATTTCAAAAGATTTTAAATCATGCCGGACTGGTACCCGATCAGATCCTGAACAGGTATCCATTTGGCAAGCCCAATTTTAAAGTGTTCATATTATATTGGGTTTGCCTGACATGGGCCAGACTAGAAACAGATTAGGTTAACCTTAGCTCACAATTGTAGGATTTTTTTAAACCTTGTAAAATGAAATTTTTTCAACTTTATTAATATTAAATAAATTTTAATTATTATATTTCTTTAACAAAGTAGTAAAATTATTTCAAAAGTTTTTAAATCATGCCGGACTGGTACCCGATCAGTTCCTGAAAAGGTATCCATCGGGCAAGCCCAATGTTAAAGTATTCATATTGTATAGGGTTTGCCTGACATGGACCAGACTAGGAACGGATTTGGATATTTCTTTTTTTTGGAGTTGGTTAAAATTTGTGTTGATTTTCTAACTTCCACGGAAACTCTACTTCAATAAGATAACTATAAAATTATTTTATTTAAGTTTTGTTTTAATTTTGAAATGTCAATTTTGATTGTCGTTTCCATAGTCACGTTAAGTCAGGACAACGTCTGTCGGGTCAGTAATATATTGAAACAAATATCGAATGGGATTATATCGATAATCCCTCAAAAGGAAATTATTGTTCCAACGTCATGGATAGTTTGGAATGAAAAATTGAATCATATGTCTTAGACATATATGTCAGAGCCGTTTACAAATAAAATAAAGTGCCAAAAACGTCATGAAATGGTAAAAAATTGTCACAATATCATGTTGAAATTCATGGAAGCACTTGTAAGTGATGTATTTTAGTTTTTATAGAATTATATTTATGAATAATGTATAGTATGATGACTTTACATTAAAATTATTAATTAATGCAAATTTTGATAGGTTCTTACGAGTAAGCTGAAATTCGTCTTAAAAAATAAAGGTATAACGTCAGCAATTAAAACGACGGAAATTGGGACGATCATCGATTATTACGCTTAGAAGAAAGTGAAAAATATTTATATTATTGTTAACTAAATTTTGTAATTAATCAATAAAAGATTTAAATTTAATTGAATTAAACTTGTTTTATTTTTAAATCTGTAGAACAACTTATGATACAGATCCGTTTACAAGCTGGCATGCAAGACCTGGACCCTATAAGACACCCCTGATCTGGATCTTATCAGGCATGCCAGATCCGTTTTCAAGCTGACATGCCTGATCTGGATCTTATCAGGCATGCCAGATCCGTTTCCAAGCTGGCATGCCTGATCTGGATCTCATCAGGCATGGCAGATCCGTTTCTAAGCTCGCAAGCCTAATCTGGAGCCTATTAGGCATGCCAGATCCGATTCGAGCCAAGCATCCAGTTATGTTCCAGATCGGGCATGCCAGATTGGGCGCAGATTAATCGTCTGCGTTACATGACGGATCAGGTACGGATCAGTGGACCAGATCCGGTCCTTGTCAGTTTTAGGTAAATATTTCTAGTCGGGTTTTTTGTTGGTTTGGTGACAGTTGTAAGTAAAACTTACAAGTTAATTTTTAACAACTAATTCCTAGCCTAAGCTTTACCTATAAGATAAAATCAGTTCATGAATATATATCGTTTTACAAGATCATCGGTATAAAATGGAAAAATTATGGTATTTGCAAGGCTATTTTTATAAATAAATACCATAGATCAAGGGAAAACGGGAAAAGCATTGAAAATTTTTTTAGGGAATTCTATCATCGGTATAAAACCAATAGCTGTATTTCCTTCGGAGGAAATTCGCTAAAAAACGAAAAGCAGCATTTCTCATTTATATAAATCTGATACCAAATTAATATGTGCAAACCAGTTGAAATAAAAATTAAGTTAGTAAAAATTCGCATAGATCTGTTGTTTAACTAAGAAATTTATCATTAATTATCTTAAATTTATCTTTAATTATGAATTACCACTTTTTTTCAAAACAAGTTTACAACAAGTTCACAAAATATTTGGTTTGATTTCATTGTGATTTTTATCAATAATTCTTTGTAATAATGACAGGAATTGTATTTTAAATAAATGTTACATTTTTGTGGTAGAAAGTAAATCACTAAAACAACAAACATACTAACGAAACATTTCTAATGGAACTAATTATATCAGACAACAACCACACTTTAATATACATCTAGTACAGCTAAAGCTTTTAAAAACCAACTCAATCTTGAGTATTCATAGTGAAACTTTTGAAAGATGTAATAACTTTTGGAAATAAATTAACGTCATGTTTTATTGTTTAAAATAGATTTACAAATATTAAATCACAAAATACTTTATCTTGTACCATGATAACAAATTGATATACTAAATGTACGAACTATAGACTATATACTTGGAACAATATACGCAACGCCGGATTTCCACCTAGGCCTACAAGGCCTCGGCATGTAAGCTCAAAGGCCTGGCTTTCCTTATCAAAAATCTTTATCGAAAATATTAACTTAAAAGTCTTGTAACGATATTATTCGAACTATTTAAATGTTGGCAGTCTATTTTTTGCACTTTTACTAAAAAAGGTCTTCTGCTTGAACCCAGGCCGACCATTCTGCCCTAAGAAAGAGTTGAGATACGGTCGTTCATCTCCAATTAAAGTCGATTAAAAAGTATTTATTCTGTGCTAGTGCATTTAATTCGCTTAATTTCCAAAATGGCTTCGAGATGGGGGGACTCCAAATTCCAAGTGCCTAGCGGCCCTGGGTTTCTAAATCTGGACCTGAATATACGCTAGTTCCGAGAACTTATTTCGCGGGAGAAAACTACTAAGCTCTCACAAAGTTTAGCAAAACTTGCATGTATCAGCAAAACGCAATACCGAAGTACTGGATACTTGAGTGGCTATCGTATAGTAATAGATTTTGTATAGTAATAGAAGTGGCTGTACTCTCAACCTGACTTGTCCAGTAAAAGTGAAGTGTTGTAAGTAAAATTGTAAAAGTAAAAAGCAATTCAAGTGTGTTGTTGAATATTGTAAATAATTTTTTTAACGTAAAATTGTAAAAGTAAAAAGCAATTCAAGTGTGTTGTTGAATAATGTTAATAATTTTTTGAACATGCTTTTATTAGCTTGACTTCCATGTATCTATATATATATATATATATATATATATATATATATATATATATATATATATATATATATATATATCTATGTATGAATGTAATGGAATTTTCTCATTGAGTTTTCACCCACTTCCAGACGTCTGATTAATCTGGCATTTCCCATGTATTTAACTAACAAATGTCCATATTTTCTCCATTCATTTTTTTCATTAAATGCAAAGCGTTTTTATACCAGAACTAATTTAGTTTGAGTTACTTATCTTAAATTTTTAGCCCCGACGCAAAAACAAGGGATTTATAAGTTGGTAGCGTCTATTTGTGGGTCTGTCTGTGGCATCCATGCTCTCATACGCGTGGACCGATTTGAATGCGGTTTTTTAAATTTGATAACAGGTTTCCTAGCGATGTTTCCTAGCTGTGTTTGACAAATCGGTTCAGTCGATTGAAAATTATCAGGCCTTTTCCAATATGATGTATATCATATTTTACATATAAATTTGGTGGAGGTGACTGGAAGTGTTTAGTATGTTTCATATTATTGCGTTGTGAGTTTTTTTTAATTTTACTTGTGCAAGGTAAACAAAAAAAGAAACTAAAAATCAGTTGGAGATAAACTTTCTGATAAACTGGATTTAAACTTTCTGATTGACTAAATAAAAAAATTTATAAATATGAAAAAAAAAAAGATGAAATGTTTTGAAATAATAATTCATTCTACACATACTAGTTGGGAGTTGGGCGTTAGCTTGGACAAAATTTATAAAATAAATGGGGCAGAACAAATTATATTAATATCTTCATTTAATGGAAAATTATATTTATATCAGACAAAAAGCAAAAAAATACGGTTGGTAAAAATTTTTTACTTACTAACTATTAATGAACTAATAAAAATTGTTTAAAACTTTTTATATTTATGATTTACATTATTTCATAGTAATACTTTACTTTCTATGCGATACACATAAAAAGAAAAAGATTTACACTCGCATAGAGTGTGACGTAATGAGCCAATTATATTTAAAAAGTCAGAGAAATGTTTTAAAATTGTTTGAAAACTTTTTGAGAATTTTTTTTCTAATAGGTGTATTAATTAAAAATACTTGTGTGTGGGAGTATGGAGCACTTTGTATTTATATATCTAAACCAAGATGTATGTAATTTTAACATAATTAAAACAGCTTAAGCTAAAATGTGCCCCATAAAATTGCTTAAAGAGAAAATTAACTTGTAGGTTTAAATTATAATCTTGGACTAAAACTCGTACAAACAGTTATACTATTACTGTGTTGTCAACTTACTATATACAGTTCATTGTATGTTACCATTTATTTTACGAAGTGTGTAGGAACAAGAGTCATTTACTGCGGTCTTTCCACTTTGGTAAGCACAAATCAAGACAGATCCGTATGTTTATAGTACAGTCTGTTAACCAGTCCAAGTAGCCGATGAATACTTAGAAACTGGGAGGTTATGGGTTCGAATCCCGACATCGGCAGTTTGTCAATTATTAAAAGAAGAAAAAAAAGGGTTCGGCTAATTGACTAAACTGTCGGCGTATGGACAAGAACGAAATAAGCGGCTATGCTTGAGAAGGTTTTCTGCTGTTTCCTTCACGTACTCTAGATGAATATCGGCATAGTTCCTATCAGATTCGGCTGCAGTCGCATATCCTATTCACAAATTCATTCTGCTCCACTCACATCCTCACATCCTCAGGCATCACAATGGACCTTATGGTTGAAGGGTAGACCGTCCAGGGCAGCCTCTACAATCTATCTATCTAACAGTCTGTTTGTTTTCAAATGCATTTCTAATAGGGAATCAATGTTAAATAAATAAATAAAATATTTACTATAAAACCATACATCCATACACATACTTACAAACATATGAGCTTCTTGTGTAACGATGTTGGTTTAATGTCATTTAAGAGTGGAAATTTAGTGATGCCCACTTAATTTATAATATTATTATTCATTAAATATGCACACACACACTACTAACTACAGAGTACCCCCACTATTTTTAATTCTTTATGAAACATTGTGTAGTTATATAGTAAATAATATTAAACATTGATTCTCTATTGGCAAAAAATTCTCTATTGACTTAGTTGAAAAAGTTTTATTTTATTTTATAATTGTTAAAAATTAAAATAAGTGGACTAATGTCGTTTTTTCAATAAAGAATTTGTGCAACGATGTATAGAGCTAATAACATCCATTATAGATAGATAACTGTATAGATAGACACGCTCTGCTCTCAAGGGGGCTCTGACCCCTTGCCCCCGGCATGTATACCTCGGCATGTATACCCCTTGCCTTCTAGCATGTATAAAAGTTAAGGAGGTATTTTTGGGATAATTTCATGTTGCCGATCTTTCCGTAAGTAATTCTGCGTCGAATGCAAACAACCGCATCGTTCTAGCATTTCTAGAAGTGGGTTAGATTTTGATCTAGATCAGTGAGTCAGTGAGTGAGTTACATGAAGGGCTATATATATATAGGATACGCTGTATATAGCTAATATCATACATTATAAATAGATAATTGTACAGATAGATAGTTAAGTTTTCACTTATGCCATCACGCGGCGGCTCTTCAGTTAGCTTTAAAATATTAAATTCTAAAAGATAATAAATACGGGTGGTAATGTTTTTTTAGATACATAACTGTACTACCATCATAGATTTAGTTTCTACTCAAGCCACCTTCGCGGCGCATCAGGTAGTTCAGTTAATTTGATTTAAGTCAAGAGACATAAACTCTCGTATTGTCTCGTCTCGCGGTATTACTACTCTGGATATATTTCTTGATTAATGAAATTATACACTTACCATTTTAATTAACTGTAATATTCACAATACTTAAATTTAAATGTACTAATAATGAATATTAAATTTTCGCCAAGGTAACTTAATTGCATATGTATGATAATAACTACTTCCGCTGAAAAAATGCATTTAGTGTTCAAAGCTCCGACATGTCAAAAATTTTAGCTATCAATTGACTAATTATGAACACTTAAATATAAACTTTTTATTTTCGAAGAATATTTCTAATCGTTTCGAACTTGGGGCTTATTAATATCCTGATATATAAGAATAATAATAGTAATACATTTTTAGTTCTATCTTTGGCAATACATTGTACAGAACACGTAATGTGATTGGGTAAATGAAGGTAAGGTAGGTAATGCAGCTATGGCTGACTTCATTAGGAGCTATCCCAGTGTTCAAATTAGTACTATGGGAAACCATAGAAGACCATAAGTAAGGATAGCTTGAACCTGATATAATAACAAAAAAAAATTCATTACGCAGGAACTGCTTCAACTTAGCGAATTTCCTTAAAATACATAAATCTCTTTCTAGCGGTCACAATTTTAGTCTGATTAAAAACAAATATCATATCTGATATGATTTTAGTATTTGCAAGACCAATTTTATTAATAAATGACTTACGTCAAGGGGAAAGGGGGCCATAAAATAGGAAGAAAACACAAAATATAAAATATCTCTCTTAATATTAGAACAATCGAAAAATGCGTAAGAAATAAAGTTGTTGAAAATCAACTTTGCTACAATTCATCACCTTATCATTTTTGCTCAAACTCTAATGTGTACAGAGATATTAAGGAATTTAATTTTCAATCTTAAACCGTCAATATTTCTGTAAATATTAGTGAAACAGAAAAAATGACAAAAAACGAAATTACAGTAAATTCTTCGTTCTTGTTCATACGCCGACAGTTTAGTTAATTAACCGCCCTTTTTTTTCTTTATAATTGAAAATAACTGCCGATATCGGGATTCGAACCCATAACCTCCCAGTTTCCAAGTAGGCAAACTTCGCAGACATAACGCCTTAGACCGCTCGGCCACTTGGCCTGGTACTATGGACCATCAAAGTTTATGTCAATTTTTTAAATTTTATCATTCATTTTTGTCTTATTGAGTCGTTGTTCGAAAAATGCTTCGGATAAAAGTTGTTCATTAGAAATATAGTAACAACTTCAATTCGAAATTTTTTGTCGAAAACCGAATCAATAAGACACAAATCAACTATAATATTTAAAAAAATGACATAAATTTTGGTGGCCAAGTGTATAAAAATAAAAATGAATCTAAATACGTTTTCTTACTTAAGTTAAATACTACAATTTTCCAGCTGAATATGAATCTTAGTTTAGAAATGAAATATTTTTTTAAGATTAAATAATTCTATAAATTGATTAAACTGATTTTAGTTGGATAAAAAAATAACTGTTTAGAAAATTGGATTACCCATTAAACGGGAAGGATAAATAAATAAATAAGTTTAAATGTATAAAGAAATAGAAATGATACGGTAATGTGTAATCACTGAGTCGGCTCATAAATAGCTACTCATGTCAGTATACTCACAAAATCCGCACACAGGAGTCAGTGTAGAATATCATCAGAAGAGTATGGGTATATATTCAGTAAGTGTTTTTTAATTGGCAGTTACAAAACTTGAACCGTTATCATTTACTATACTATTAATTAATTGTTTTACTATTTATAAACTTATTATACAATCGAATTACCTGGTTTCAAGGCCCAAGGCCAATACATTTTATGATTGCAACATGATTTATATACAGAGTATAAAAAGTATATACGTAAATGCTTCCAGCACATATCCCATGAAATACGCCCGAATATGTATATAATGTTGCATACAATGGTATGGAGGAATTGTATTGTAATATTATATTAGACACAACATCATATAACATATGTTAGGTTACATTACACCATAATTTGACTACGAATGTACAGTATACAGGAATTTGTGCTTGAATACGGTTTATGATTAAACATGAGATTTTGGTTTTAAAAGAGGTTACAAAACTATACACAGTGTAATTGTAGTTGCCACACTTAATTAAAAAGCTACAACTCTTGCTACACATTTGAATACACTCAAAAGTAGTGGATAAATATTGGTACTATCGACTCCAAAAATGGCATTGATTTAGCAAAATTGCATACTTGATTAATACCAAATTAATTCGGTTGACGAAAAAATACTACTGCGCTAGTTGTAATTATCATAAAAACCCATTTTAATTTGGATCATTAAAAAACCATTTAAATTAATTAAATGGATGCGATACAAATCGACAGAAAAAAATCTGAAAAAAACATCACTTTATGACTCAATAATACTTCATATATATACCGTGTGTTCATTTGAAAATTTCACACCACTTATAGACTAGTAAAAATATGCCTTTTCTTCGAAAAAACGTAAATTGTTTATAACTTTTGCAAGTTTTTTATGCGGGACTTCAACTTTTTCAAAAACTTTCTAATTGCAATTACGAATCGAACGACACATTGGTCATAATTTTCTGAGACGGCGAAGTGAAATTCGAAAAATGGAACATGTTTACTAGTCTATTAAATATTTTTTTAAATATGCATTTTAGAAAAAAAATGTTTCAAACAAAAGTAGCTCAGTTTAACGGAGAAAACATAATGCAATAAAACAAAACAAGTATGAAACAAAACAAGTATTTTCAGCCACAATGAAGTGGACCACAGTACCATAGATTTCCAAATATATGAAAGATATGTGGTCAAAAGTTATGGAGGTATTGCAGGAAT
The DNA here is from genome assembly GCA_963920215.1 of Nineta flava. Taxonomy (NCBI): domain Eukaryota; kingdom Metazoa; phylum Arthropoda; class Insecta; order Neuroptera; family Chrysopidae; genus Nineta; species Nineta flava. The sequence continues at coordinate 93,683,225 of OY986040.1, forward strand.
TAATTTTATTATGTAATATCGAAATCTGCTCTTTTTAGACAATACTTTTATAACAAAATGACAATTCAATTCTTATGAGTGTACTTATGGACTAAAATGAGTTTTTAAACTATTTGTTAAACTTGGTAGTTTCATCACCCTTACGTCCACCTCAAAATTTTAACTCATCCACCAGAAATTCGAATCCTAAACCACTGAAAAATTAAATGAATGAATTTTTTCATATCATTTACGGCATTATTTTGTAGTCAACATAAACTTATTATTCCACATGTTATGTGAAATAAGAAGTAAATGTTGACTAGAAAGTCATACCGTTAATGATGTGAAAAAATGATTTATTTACAAGAGTCATCCGTAGTATAACGGTTAACACACTGGGCTAGAAAGGCAAAGATTCAGGGTTAGGTACCTGGTGGATGAGTTATTTCTTTTTATATCAATCCTTACTAATATTAAAAATGCGAAAGTGAGTTTGTTTGTTTGTGACGCTTTCACACCTAAATAGATGATGAACCGATTTTGATGAATTTTGGTACAGAGATAGATGGGACCTTGCAGACGGTTATAGGCTACTTCTTTTTGCATAAAACTTAAAAGGGGAGAAGAAGGGGGGGGGGAGGAGTTTTGTATGAAACTTCCTATAATGTCGTAAGATTTTCTTCAAACTCTCCAAAATATTGTTTATAACAAATAATTAAAGTTTGCATATTAGGTTTTTCTAAACTACTCCTAAAGGGGGTGGAATGGGATTGTAAAGATAATATGGAGAAATTGTCTTCATGAAACTGAAATTTGGCATTTGGGTAGTTTATGGATAGTAAACGTTAGGTAAGAAAGGATTTTTGAAAATTCACATTTTTAGGGAGGGGAGGGGGTGAATTTTGTATGAAACTTCTTATTATGTCGTCTGATTTGCTTCAAACTTTGCAGAATTATTGTTTATAACAAATAATTAAAGTTTGCATATTTGTTTTTTGTTACTACCCCAAAAATGGGGTGAAATGGGATTGTAAAGATAATATGCAGAAATTGTCTTCATGAAGCTGAAATTTGGCAGATAGGCAGTTTATAAACAGTAAACGTTAGCTAACGCTAACGTTTCTGATAACAGATGGTTGAGGTCTGCATATTTATTTTTTCAAACTACTCCTTAAAGGGGTGAATTGGGTGTATATTGGTTATGTCAGAATTGATTGACAATATCTATATTAACGTGAGCGAAGCCGCGTGCAAAATCTAGTATTTAAATAAAAATGCAATGACATGTTGGTCTATATAGTATTCGCTAGTTCTTTCATACTGTGTTTTACGCAAGCTTAATGAAAATTTGCATTAGTATTGTATTGTGACGTCTAAACGTACACAAATAATAATATATAAATTTTAGTTCGACATACAGCACAATTTTTTATTAAAAAGTATTTCTTATAAATCTCTGTTCAAAATATTTTTTTCAATAATCGAATATGTTTAGTTTTATGCATACTAACATATTATACTAAATAGAGATGCAAATCTAGTTATATCACATACATTTATTTATTACTTTCATCAAAACTTTCACGTGTAAAAACGGGCTAGCATATTACATTTTATGCTGTTGTGAAATGGTAAAGCTTCCTTTTGCTTGACTTTCAACTTTTGTTCCATACATGCATTTATAGAATATTTATAAGTTTTTATTAAAATAAAAAAACTTCTGAGCTTAAATTGGTTAAAAATCGAATGTATATTAAAATCTACTTACGTTACAATCAATCGTTTTCTGAAATAAAGTTGGTATCACTTACCTTAAAAAAAAAATTTTTGTTATTACATTTATTTGAAATTATCTTTTTAAAATAAAATCTATTACAAAATTAAAAACAAGTTTTTTTCAAGTTTCAATAAAAACTATCGGATATGCAACTTTTAGAATAAGTAATTAGTATATATCGTAGTCGGCGACCTTTTATTGTTGCTGGTCAAAATCAATCAAAATGTGAGTATTAAGAAAACCTTTCAGTTTTGCCTCCTTAATACGTCAATTTAAAAAAGTCTGGCTTATAGTAAGTTGCCTTAAGACGAATACAAACATCTAAATTTTAGGCAGTTAAACTGCTCCTGTCATTATTTAAAATAAATTTAATGAGTGAAATATTTGCTTTTCGGAACTCTGGTAGGTCACTTGAAATTATCAAATGGTCCTTCCTGTGGTCCACGGTGAAAGGGAGAAATATAATGCAATACTTAATCTCCTTAACGGTTTAAGATCGGGAATATTTTCAAAAACAAAAAATGTTTAACTCATAAAGAACAAACAAGTTTTGTTTAAAATTTTTTATCATGCATCCAATATTTCTAGTGTAAATACAAAATTTACGGCACACTGACGCCCGCACCAAAACTATGCAATGTATGAAAAAAAATTCCAAACACAAGTTGTTTATTTTTATGTTATAATAGTATATTATTAAGCATGGGACTAAAGTGACTCTTTTAATCCCGCGAGTGGAGTTTGTTCCTGTGAACTCCACCCGAAGGAACAACCACTCAAGGGTTGAAAGGCACTTTAGTCCCACGGTAAGTTTACTATTTTTTGCACTTTCGAGACTAAACTGATAACTTTACTCTCTCCAAATAGGTACTAAAGTGGTACTTTTTTCCCATATGGGAGAAAAAGTAAATTTAATACGTATCCTAGCAACAAAATCAAAATGACATTTCTATTTAACAAATTTTATTTTATTTCATACTTTTTCATGTTAAATAGAAATGTCAATTTGTTTTTGTTGGTAGGATACGTATTAAACTTACTTTTTCCCCATGAGAAAAAAAAATCTACTTTTTCTCCCATGGGAGAAAAAGTACTACTTTAGTACCTATTTGGAGGGAGTAAAGTGCAAAAATATTTTTTTACTTAAGAATTTTCTCTATCTCGCATAGTTATACGTGTGATCATTTGAAAAGTTTCGACATAAATATTTAAAAAAATATACATTTTAGAAAAAAATTTATTAAAAACAGAAGTTGTAAGACATTGAAAATCTTTAAATACAAAAAATGTTTATCGTATAAAAACAAGCAAACTTTGTTTGAAAAGTTTTTTCATACATCCCAAAGTTTTGGTGTTAATACGGGGCAGTTGTATAACGGTTGCAAATACGTTGTTAATTTTGTATGTGGTTCAGTAATTCCAGAAATTACCCCCTAAATAGAAACAAAGAAATTTTAACTCGTTAGAATATTAGTATAGTTATAAAATCGGACTTGCGCACTACCCTGCTCTAGATTTGTTAATATGCAATATTAATAAATTAAATAAGTTAGTAGTACAGAGAAATATCACATCGATCACTTTTGACACAGCCTACAATTGTATATGTTAAGACCTCAAGGACGTTCATGCGCTACGCTAGAGTCAAATAGAGTTATACTATCTTTAATAAACTTTATATAGGATTTTAAAAAAGTTGTAAAGTATATCAATAATCTTACAGGGATTTATAACCTTTTTTTTATTTTTCCTAAATATTTAAAAAGTATTTAATGTAAATTATCAGTAAATGTAAATTAGATTTGACAGATATGACAATATGTTGTGTCATGACGTTCACAGTGTGTAAGTGTATATTTTTACTGTGCGCTGTCGCCAATTTTCTAAATTTGGTGCCAAAAACGAACCTTACAAAACAGTTTAAATTTTATTAAATAATTAATTCAAACGTTCGTCACTACCATTTTTTAATCCAATTACATAAACTGCATATTTCAAAGAATATTTATAAACATTATTTATTATGGTTGCTACTTTAATAATAAAGTTATTGTAATTGTACGTACAAAAAAAATATGTTTTTCATAAGACGCTGTGTTAAAAGTTTGATTTTTAATCGATAATTATTCTTTGAAATAGAGAAGTTGCATTAATTCTTTATCGCTACAAATTCATATATAAATGAAAGAATAATTCATTTGAAGCATGTTTTGGTAATTTGTTTTTTATTAACAATTTCATTTTTTCATTAATTATAAATAAAAAATAAATAAATTTTTGTATAAAAAAAGTATTGTGATTGACTGTGACGTCAGTATATATCCGTTGAGGCTGAGAGCCAATTGGAATCATGCTATACATTTGTATTTTCTATATTCAGATCACCATGTGTCATAACAAAATAGTCTAGTAGTCTCTTGTCTCTCTCATAAACATGGATGTTTTATCATTTCTCCATGCCTTGGTGTTACTAAAGCGATATAATGACGTCACTGGCATTTGAATGTACTCTTTCAAAAAACAATTTTAATTGTAAAATTACATGAAAAATCAATTGTTAAAAATTTTTTTTAATTTGTTTTAATAAGTTTTAGTAAACTTTCGAGAGAAAAATAAAATTACAAAGCATGTAAGTTCTTTATTTTGCTAATCAATTCACTAAAAGAAATTTGTATCTACTATCAAGCCTCATGCATGAACGTCCTTAAGTGTGTTGTATAGTGTATGTAAGTAGTATTTATTATATACCAACCTTGCTATAACACGATAACGACAGGTCACCATGACAAATTTAATACGGACCTTTATATAGGCAATAAGTAATAAATGTGTCAACAAGACACGTTATTATAAATGTATGTACACGTTGTTATAATTTAATGAATAATAATTTTAATTAATATTCAAACTTTTATTGTTTATTATAAGAATAATTAACGAAGAAATCGTCAAAAGTGCTATAGACTACGTTTTACACGGTTCAAAAGTAATTTCAAAAAGTTTTTATACAGTTACTTAACTTTATATACATCAATCTGAAATTTTTCAAAAGTAGTTTATCAGTCAAATTAATTCATAAACAAGATGCAAACCTGCGTTTCCTATTACATTTTGATTGGAAATTTCTCCGTAAATAGGAGTTAATTGCTTACTATTTTGGGGTTCGATATAAAAGAGTTGCTTCAAAAATATTTTGAAAATCCAAATTAAAATTGACCAAATTGAAAATATAATAAAAATTGATTTACATACTTTCTAGACTATCTAATCTGGGATAAAATATATTTACGCCAAATATTTCGTTTATTGTTTTAAACACCGAAACTTGGTCTAAAAAATGAAGAATGTTTAGTTTTATTACACAAATAGCTTTAGGAATAGAAAACCAACCTATGCCCAGAACTCTTAAAAACAAACTAAGAACCGTGTTATTAATAGTCAAAATAAATCACGTTTGTTGTTAGATAGTTATTATCACAAAAATGATTTTAATTGAAAACTGACCTTACAGCTGGACTGAAAAAACATGGCTGACTATTGTGTGCAACGAAAGAGTAATTCATTTGTTTACATTCAGTAATCATATTTATTTTAATTATTTTATGTCACATACTTATTTATTTCTAAATTTGCACTGTTGTAAACGTCAATTTTTTAATATTTTAAATTTATTGACAAATAATGCATTTCCAAAGTTTGGTTTGTGCAGGGTTTTTATATAAATTATATTAAAGATTTCTGTCTGAGGTCTAATAACAGCTGTAACTGTGGGATGATTTGGAATTATGAACCTCTGATAGTTTTAGAGTCGTAAGGAAAATTTACCCAGGACTTCCATCATCATTATTCTGTTTTCTGCGATCAATTCGGACAACATTTTCTCTTTTTATGTATAGAAAACTACAAACTAAACTTGGTTTCTTTTTTGGTCACTAGGCGTCGTGACACAAGTGGTCAAGTATCAATTTTTATATTCTATTATATTACATTATAGTAGAGTCGATAAGTCGAACTTCAAAGGAGGCGCAAATAGTTCGAGCTATAGAGTTTTCGACTTATGAAGGGTTTTGAATTAGGTAGTCTTTATAGGTACATGTTCAATTTTTAGAGGTAAAAATTCTATGACACATGATTTTGAGCTACAAAGGTAAATGAAATAAAAAATTTTTACGAAATATTTATAGTTATAGAGTTATAGAAGGCTTAAATTTCGAGTAATGGATGTTTGAAGCGGAGTGAACGAGAATTTTTTTCGAGTTATAAAGGTTTTCGACTTACCGAGGTTCGACTTATTGAGATAATAATGTGATACTTTTTTCAAGTATATTTAACGTGAAGATATTTTTACAAGGATATTTTGTCATGACGATATTTTCTCTCACTGTCTCACTGTTCATTGTTCTTTCTAATGGCACAAAAATGGGGTAAAATTTCAATTAGTTATTTGAAAAGCTATAAAGCTATTTTTTATATTTAAAAATCTGAGTGTTCGTATGTTTTTCTCAACGATAATTAAGAGTTTTCAATATATTCGGTTATATAAGTGCTCCACGAATTGCGTATATGAAGACTTTTTTATAAAAAAAAATATGCCTACATTAGATAAGATTCAAATCATGAGTAAGTCTTATAAAAAGCTTTTGTATCGCGATCAATTTGATCTATTCTACCTCCTTTCCTTCAAAGGTTTTTCTATGGTCTAGATAAAATGATATGGTTTTTCTATGGCTTTGATGGTATTGGGGCCTGTCCATCCCAAATAATAGTGACTTTTGAAAGAGAGACTCTCGTATTCACACATTATTTGAATTCCGGTTTCCACCTCTTATTTCAAAATCTGCTGGAATCATTCCCTGTGAGATTGAGTTCGCGCATATAATTATTGAGTTTGAAGTGGCTACTAAGAAGGTCAGTAAGTATCCTCAGTAGAGTTTTCCCAAAATGTAAACGCTCAGAAGCCTTGAGAGGCTTTTTATAAAAGCCTTTGCATGCTCTTGGTCATGGGTAATTTCCCAAGAACGGTTGGAATCGTGTACCGCCCATTCTTTTATTTTATATTTTGATTTACTTTTCGTCATTCCAAGAAACGTTTCTGGACCATTTAGTGAAGCACCAGCATTAAGAATCAGCCATTCTGGCAAATTCATCAGCCTTCTCGTTTCCATCGATTCCTGAATTTCCAGGTACCCAGTCAATAGTGGCTTTCAATTTTTTGCAATTTCGGAGGCCATCCAGATTTTATTTCAGATGAAACAAATGCTTTAAGTGCGGCCTGACTATTGGATAAAATATATACAATTTTACTTATATTTAATGTAGTTTCGCTGAAGGTTCTTAATTGCATGTACACTTCAGCCGAGTATATCCAGGCATACTTGCTAAGACTGACATAGATATTCGTACAGAGTAAATTCTTCATCCTACTCCAGGATCGGTTTTGGTTCCATCCAATATGGCTAAAGGATATATATTATTTTAACAATTTTTCATTGTGGACTGTCAACTGACTTTATAACAACAGTATGAACTGAAATCTTTTAATATTTAAAATCTTTTAATATTTTATTAACATTGGTGTCGTTTTTTACCTACTGAATCTGCGTATAATAATATTTTATATTCTTAAATTCATAAAATTGATGAATTTTAATTTCGTATAAGTTAAACTACATTTATGAGAGTTCAATGTTTTCCTTTGTATATTACTTTATATATCTATAAAAATTGGTCGTTTGGTATGCGACGTTGTTAATTTTTTCTTTATGTGAAGGTAGCCGAGGAAAGTCGGCTAAAGGAAATGAGGACCTTGGAGAAAGGGTGAACAAAAAGTTGGGATGATCTCTCTTAATATTAGTAACATGAAAAAATTTATCATAAGAGTTGTCGAAAATAAATTTTGGTATAATTTATCATCCGATGTTTTTTTTTCTATCTATCTATTTAGTAAGAATTGGGTAAATTACAATTTTTTTTTGTTCAAATTCGTTACGCAAGAGCTCTGTCAACTGTGCAAATTTCCTCAGAATAAATACATCATCTCTCCATTAGAAATATATCTTAATTCACTTTTACCTTATTTATGTTCATAACGACTTTTTTAAATATCATCAAATTTTTAAAAAATTCAAAAATTTAAAAATCAACTATACTGCAATTCATCACCTGATCATTCTTTATAAAACTCTTTTATACTTTTCCATAAATTTACGTATACATATTTCAATTTTTCCATTATGGAGCGTGATACTCCAAACGTTGTGTTTTTCCTAGTCCCTCTGCTTCTCATTCCCTTCGCCCGATTTTGCATAGAAATAAACTTGGAGTTTCAAATACCAGGAGCAAACTACTGACCAAATTTCATTCTGATTGGTCTTAATTTAGATTTTCATCTGCTATTGTAGCAAAACTATCCAGCTTGTGAGAGAAAGTTTCAAATAAAAGTTATTTATGTTTTTTTTTTTGTATAAAAATTTTTAGAAATTAATTTTCTGTAACAATATTCATACATTTATCGATATTCCTAAGTTTTAATGATGGACATTTGAAGTAATTTTTCGAAATTCGTTTGTCGGTACAAGCTCAATAGCTACATTTTTTTAATAACCAAATAAAAAACCCTAAGTTGATCTGCATATAACCTTGAAAGCCATTGTTAAGGTGAAAATCAAGCTTTTTTACTTTCACAATCTATACCCCTTAGTGGATGTTTCAATCCCGTACAAGTACCATACCGATGTCAATTTCACAAGTTTTACATACCTTTTCCTTGACAATTTAATAAATAAAATAATGACATGTCGTTGTAACGTAAACCAAGGTAGAACAGTATCAAAATCTTATTGTATCAAAATCTTATTAATTGAATATTTCAATTCAAGATTTATAATGAGTGTAAAAAAGAGGTATAATAATTATTTTATTTAAAAAAAATGTTTTTTATTATCTTTTATTATCTTTGATATACGATGATAGTTATTCGAACTGGTAGCGAGTTAATGAAGTCTACTAAACCACTGTGGATGTCAGAACTACACAAGCAAATACACTTTTTATTTAGAGAATTTTTGACGAAAATGTATCTATTAAAGCTATACCGACGAAACGATATTCCCTATTGACCGTCTCTAGTGGATGTTGAAAACATGTGTACATGTTTTTTTGGAATATTAACCTTCTAAACTTCTTGCACAAGTAAAGAGTTATCATTCTCTTTCGATAAAAACCTTTACTAGTGAATTAAATTTCAAAATTTTCCCCAATTTTTTGATTATTTGTATTTTATAAATACGTATTTCATGAGAATTAATTAGGTAATCGAAACCATCTCCGAGATATATTAGATAGACAGATTGTAGAAGCTGCTCCGGACGGGCTACACTTCGATCATAAGGACCATTGTGATGCCTAAGGATATGAGGATATGAGTGGAGTGGAAGGATTTTTTGTGTATAGACTAGGAATTGGTAGGATATACGGCTGCAGCCGACTATGATAGGAACTATGCCGATATTCATCTGGAGTTCGTGAAGGAAACTGCAGAAAAGCTTCTCAAGCATAGCCGGTTACTACGTTCTTGTCCTTAACGCCGACAGTTTAGTCAATTAACCGCCGATATCGGGATTAACTGCCGATGACGGGATTCGAACCCATAACCTCCTAGTTTCCAAGTAGGCTTACTGTGCAGACATTAAGCCTAACACCGCTCGGCTACTTGGACTGTATCCGGGATATGTTACTCGTAGTTAATTTTGTTAAACAAATTAACAACCGAGTTTACAACTAGCAATATATCTTCGATTCCATATCCCGTAGATAGTTGCGAATAGCTAACTTATACTGATGATGACTATTTTGTTCTCGAAATATACACACACACACACATATATATATATATATATATATATATATATATATATATATATATATATATATATATATATATATATAAATTACTGATCCAGGAAAGTGGGGAATATTTTGAAATTTAATTTCAAAACCCTAGAGTTATCTTTGATTATTTTAATAATCTTTATATTTACTACTGGAGTCATTTTCATTATTTTATCTCCTTTTTTATAACCTATAAATGGTTATAATATTAAAATTATGAACGATTCTGGTATTTCATGAATAAAATTACCCTCAAGATAAGTATGAGTAAAACAAGTTGTATTTGGATTGACACCATTCAATGTCCATATAATATTAATTAAAATAATATAATATTATTTCATTATAGCTTTTAACCTTCGATATGTGGCAGGTTTAATCAAGCAATTATCCAAAAATTTATTATGTTAATAAATTGTGACACTGTGATATTGTTTTACAAGAATCTTTGAATTATTCTGTTTATTTAATCGAATTAAACAAATATTGTTATCAAACGTTATAATTAATTAAAGGTAATTGTTAGCTATAATTAATTGTTAATTATTTTACTCAGCATAATTGAACCTTATTGTTTTTTTTTCTCAAAAATGTACACAGTTGTACGTATATATTGAAACAAGTGTCTATTACAATAACTAACTTAAATTTACTACAAAAAGTGATAAACGATATTGTGGTTTTTGTGGAATTTTATGAACGTGCTTGGTGTATTTTGCAGAATTTTATGAATGGACAACATCTAGCACCTAAAAGTTCTAAAGCTACCAAAATTTTCTACTAGAAGTAATAGTGGTAGTAGTAGTGGAAGGAAGGCAAGTAGGCCTTTCAAGCCCTTTTTTACCGACCCCATAGAAACCAATCCCCTCAACATCTTCTATCTTCTACCACACCTGGTTTGTTTCCATTAGCCCTGAGTTCGATGTCAAACCTACCTGTCTTTTTTGCGAATGACAGCACACAGCTCCACGTGAGTAGGTTTACTTGAGATTCCTCCATTTCGGTTGGGCCAAAGGCTAGGTACCTCATTCTGGCTCTGTAAAGATATTCTGCCAGGTGGTGGAAGTATGTATTTTCCGCCCCGTTATAGTCCGGATAGATCGCGCCGTCGTCCATCCGCATAAAGAATAGATACCTTTTGAGCCTCCAATGCCCGTTAAACAACCCAACTGGAAGGTTTATATCTTTCCGATTTTTGGAAATAAGCCATCTTGCGGCATTGTACCCAGTTATCATTTGTTTGGATTGTCTGAACCTTACTGTATCTTTTAATTTCCTGTTTATAGACTTATCCACTCATTCGTTAAGGGAAGACGTAGTCTACCTCATCGTTATTCCTATAGATATGGTTCCAGTCCCTGGCATTTGTTTGGCTTTTCTGCAGCCTGCTCTATCTTTTCATTTTCTGTTTATAGACTTATCCACCCATTCGTTAAGGGGCGAGTCTGTCTCCTCATTATTCCTATGGTTTCGTTCCCGGGTGTGCGATTGCTGTACGGGCCAGCTCTTCGACTGTTTCATTACCCTTAACTCCGCGGTGTTCTAGTACTTACATACTGAAATGTAAAAGACGAAAATCTTTTGGGCATTATGATTATACGAACAGTTCATAGTTTTTGTTTTGTACACTCTGTACAATAACTACCACATTCCATTAAGAACATTAAGAATGGGTATATAAATATATACAAAACCCTTCTGCAGACAGAAACTACATAACCTTCAGGTGGTGGTGATGATGATGATGGAGGCATAGTACTATTGTTCAGGTAATACTATGGTTCAAACGAAGTGAGTAGTTTAAGTAAGTATCGCGTTTTTTAAATCGAATTTTAATTATAAAATTGGCTAATTTATTTTAACTACAAAAAGTTTTTAAATTACTTATAATTATAAACACATGTACTAGTAAATAGTCCAGTATCAAACAGCGCAAGTTTAAAACAATTTGAACGTAAATGAAAAAATAAACAACATTTTATACTTACTGTTTTCAGATTAAGGGTTACTAAAGTGACTTTTTGTAATCACTTTTGCCATCGGTTACAGTAAAAAATTGATTCTCATTCTCGAGTTCAAACTTCTTATTTTGTATAAACTAAGAATTAAAATTCGGAGCTGTCAGAGGCCTGTTACTACTTCTTGTCAGAACGCCGCATCGATCAGAATAAGATTTGCTTGAAATTTGATAATATCATGTAATCTGATTGGTTACAATAGTAATCGTTAACTAATTTGAAAAGAAATCAAAATTCACGTGCCATATGCAAAACACAGTATAAACTTTTAATCCTTAGGTTTGACAAAGCATAATACACAGTGTTTTGATGTGAAACATATATTGCGGTGTGTTAGACTGACTATGAACCCGGCGATGTTTACTCGCCACGAAATCAACAAGTTGTTCATAGTTGATATTATATATAACAAATCAGTTTTAAAAAACATGCTCATAGAAAGTGGTACATATAAAGGTTCAAAAACTCATTAATAAATGCGGCAATGTATATTTTTTATCATAATCATAATAATACTTTAAGTAACGGATTGAAAGAATTGGGCCGTCTCAATTTGCAAGAAATTTTTTAATTTTTACTTTTTGGTATTCAATTAATATGTATTTTTTAAACAAAGAATACAATTGGGCCGTCTCAATTTTCAAGAAATTTTTTAATTTTTACTTTTTGGTATTAAATTAATATGTATTTTTTAAACAAAGAAAAATGTTTTTTTTTTTTAAATCTGAATATTTTGTTTTTGATTATGTCATATTTTTTTATTATGCCATATTTATTTCCTTTAATAAACCATTATTTCATGAATATTTTCTATACAAAATAGTTTCGATGTTTCACATAGGCCAGGCGTCGCCGTGACTGCTTAATTTTTATTTTAAGATCATACTTGAGTGTGATAATAAATCATATTTTCATTATATCATTTAATATTTTATATGCCTTCAAAACGCTTTATAATTCGAATTAGACATGTATTTTAACCAGGGATTCTTACCGAACACTAACTAAAACCGAAATTTGATTAAAACCGCTTAATTAGGTTAACCAGAAATAGTAACCGTTTTAAATAAAAAATAAAAACCGATACCGTGACCGAAATCGATTATTTTACTTGAAAAATCGGTTTTTAACCATTATGTTTTATTGAGTATGAGATAAAAAGTTAATTTGATTTTTTTGCGCGAATACTAATAGTTATTAACTCCACAACATTCAATGTCCACTTTGAGTAAGTGAGTCACGCTGTTGTTTTCTTAGTAAATATTGTTTACATTTTATCACTGACATACATACATATGGACTACGCTTTCTTATGCCGTAAAACAACAAAACAAAATTCCAATTTCAAGCATACACTAGATGACTAGATCCATCTATATTGGCGTGGATAGTAGCGAGAACTAATTTAACTTTTTTAATCTAATTAATAAAACTTTATTTTCAATGTGTTTTCTTTTAAATAAAACTTTTTTACCTGGCACAAGCGAGGAAAGATTTTAAAGGTTTATATTTTAACTTGTAGCATATATAGTTGGACTTGGGAAAGGCTTTATTAAAAAAAAAAATGCGCATGCAGCACCGTACACGTGATACAAGTGAAACTTCTTGAAAATAAAACGATATATAAAGATTTATTGTGTGCTAGTATAGTTTATAGTTTCTATGGAAATGACAATCAAAATTGACATTTCAAAAACGAAACAAAATTTTAATAAAATAATTTTATAGTTATTTTTAGTAAAGTTTCTGTGGAAATGACAATCAACAAAAAATTAATAAAATAAAATATATAGCTCTCTTTCTCTTTACTTCATATCTTTCTTCTCTCTAGTGTAATGAAATGTACATAAACGTGACGCGTTCTTAAAATTTCACTCTCAATCCCTATTCACTTATTGATTATTGAAACGCCGCCTTAGAAGTTTCACTTCAAAAATTTACTATTACTTATTCATCTTTTCATTTGATAATCGAAACCGAAACAGCTTCATTTTATAGTTTTAAAACCGAAAACCGATACCGAAACTGTTGAGCTTTCCATGACCAAAACCGGAACGGCAAGAATAACTGATTTGAACGCTCCATGATTTATTTAAATTTGTTATTAATTGATTTATATCCACCGAGGTACACACTATATACTACGTTGTAGTCTATGTAATATAAAGGTATTGATTGGGATAATTGATAAGGACAATTGATTTATGTGACAATTTTAACTTTTTCATTTAAACATCTAAGTAGTTTTCGGAAATATATTTGCGATAACAGGACATCTAGCGAAAGCCAAGTGTTATCTTATGCAATATTATTTCTCTTATGCAATACTCAACCTTTAATGATATTTCAGGTAATCTTTTGGTAATAAAGTCAATTGGTTTAAGCTGTCAATAGAAATATTTTAATGCACACTGCCATTTTTTGCAGTTTCATGGACGGGTCAAAACCAGTCCAAGTGACCAGTTCAAGGAATTCTACTTTGAGCTAGGAGGTTTCGGGCTCAATTCTCAATGGTAACAGATTGTCAATTTAAAAAAATTAATGGGTGGGCCAATTGACTAAAATGGACAAAAACGAAAGTAACCGGCTATGCTTGTGAACTTTTTCTACAGGTTCCTTTCACAAAATCCAGATTAACATCGGCATAGTCCTATCAAAGTGGGCTGCAGTCGCACAATATACCAATTCCTAGCCTGCATTTAAATTCCTTGTCCTCCACCTACAATGCTTACATCCTTAATGTATAGATATTACAATGGTCCTTTTGGTCTAATTTTGTTTCGTCCAGGGCAGCCGCTACAACCTTACCTTACCTAACTTAAATGGGTCAAGAAATCAGAATAATTATTTAATCAGAAATTTTTTGAAAATGCTGCTGCCGTCTCACACTGATGGTCTAATGACAAAATATATTTTAATATTTACAAAAACAAGTTGCGTATAATTTCACATCAGATTTAAAACAATTTTATAACAATTTTACATGAAAATTGGTAGTAGTATTTATGTTAATTATAGGTAAGATAGGTAGTACTTATGTTAATTATAGGTTTTATTGTAAATTAACACGAAATATACTGTCTCTTCTTACGCGATTTAACCGGAATAAATCCATTAACGTTCCAACAAATTGTTAACATCGCATGAAACATTCTAAATAAGCTTCATGTATATTCACCTGAACTTCCGGTAGCGTAGTTCAGGTGAATATGTACGAATCAGAAGGTAGGTAGTAAAAAATTAATAAGAACTGCAAAGTTTTGAAATACCGAAAACTCAGTCTATATGACATGTTATTTTGCAATTTTTAATAACAAAGTGAAAAAATGTATTAATTTCGCCAAAAGACAAAAATATTGTATAACAGATAGATAAAGTTTTAGACTATTATTTATGTCATTTTAGAGTGATGCCTTACCTACTCATTCATAAACAACAAATAATTTGTCTTTCTTATACATACATAATAGAGTAGCAGCTGACACGTCAAACATTACGTTAAGGTTTTGTGAATACTTATAGATCTTTAGTGAAGAATACACAGTAAAAAAATTGGGTAATTGAAAGTAAACGATCAATCCACTGCGTGGCAGGTATAAATAGGGCAAAACGAATAAATCAGTTCTCTGAACTACCCAGTATTTGATAGAATTTTATTCAACGCACTATTTATTTAAAAATTTGTTGATTAAAAGTGATTGTCACTTGAACACAAAATATACGAGATTGAATTTCAAAGAAAAAATTACTTTGATGTATTAATCATCGTTTGGTTTTATTTAATTTTGCAACCCTTGTACCGAATTACGAAAGAACTCACTGTCTCTTTAAGGCATGAATCAGTCACAGATCTCTATTCTATAACTATCTACAAAATTAAGTTCAGTATTAACTCTGACTAAATGGTGTATACGCATGCACTTACTGTTTAAACTTAGATCATAACTACCTGCAATGATGGTTTCATAACTATATATACCCATACAATGAAACATATCACCAGCAAAAATAAATTTGGTGCTATCACCGAATGTTAAATATTAACTGGACGGAAATGATGACTATGACAAATGATACGATGTTAAAAATAACACAAGAACAAAAATCACTATCAAATTTAATTTAAAAAAAAAGCTCATACTTTCGCCACAATTAAAACATTGACTTGGGTTACTTTTGAATTTATAATTAATTCTTTCTAATAAAAGTTTTTAACAAAACCTAGAAGCGACGAATATTAGAAAGCAACTGAAAAGCAAAAAATAATAACTTTGTAACAAAAAATTAAACAATCGAAAATAGAAAGGAAAAAATAAAAATGTAACTTTTTAAAGTCTAACTACGTCCTACACTAATGAAAATATCTAAATAATTTTGAGTCTGCGCCAAAAAATCTCCATCGAAATGGGCGAAGGGTGCATCTGATTTTCGGTTAAAAGTAAATATTACAAAATATTATATTTTGTTTGTTTGGCGCCGACTCAAAATTATTAAGGTATAGACTAACAAGTTACTTTTTTATTTTTTCCTTTCTTTTTTCGGAGGTTTAATTATTTGTAACAATGTTATTATTTTTTGCTTTTCAGTTACTTTCTTCTTTCGTCGGTTCTATTTTTTGTTTATTTTTAATAAAAGTTTTATTTTTTATTTTTTCGTGGCTTATAATGTCATTAGAACTACATATGTGTGTCAAGTTTCAGCAGAACCGATTCATAGATAAAAATTCAGTGGTGAAAAATCAACCAGTCCCTATTTTTTAACCCTTAGGGGCGAAATTTTTTTATATGGTAATAATTTCGATGATACCCTATCCAATAAAAAAGAATTATCGAAATCGGACTACTCTGTAAAAAGTTATGTGTGGTCACACATAAAAAAAAACATAGGGGTTGACTTGAAACCCTCGTTCGGTTTTTTCGTCGGTTAAAAATACATTCAAACTGCGCAAAGATATTGAGTGCTTTCAAATAGTGTTTACACACAGAACGTAGCTTATGATATTTATGATATTTTTCTTTAGTGGAAGCGCAGGGAAGTTATATTTTTTGTTGGCTAAAATTTGAAATTTTTTTTCAAATTTATATGAATGACAAAAAAAGAATTATCAAAATCAGACTACTCTGTAAAAAGTAATACATGATCAAACTTAAAAAAAAAATTACAGGTTGAATTGAGTACTCCCTTCTTTCGTCGGTTAAAAAGATAATGATCTTAAATGAGCCCCGTTGGTCACCGCGTTAAGTGTCATCCTAACTTCGCATGCGATGTGGTAAACCAATTTATTTCGTTGTTATAAATTTTTTCTCTGCTGTTTCTGTCAAGATTTGTTCATTCATGTTTAATTATGGTTAAACTAAGATCAAGTTCGAATTTAAATAACACAATGTAATTATACGAAGACTTTAAACTAGGGCCGATGGGAAATGTGACACACTAGCACGTCCCTTTTGAATTTTTTTATTTTCCCAGTTTTGACAATTTTTATCACGGAATAGATAAAATAGGTAGGTAAACATGGAACATGTAAAGAATACCAAAAATAAAATTACATACAATTCCAAGATGCCTAGCACCAAAGTAATTTTGGATAATAGGAATTTTTTCTCGGTAATTGCCAGCTTTTCATGTTTTCAGAACCTCTAAAATAACACCAAAGGTCTTTCAACTGGAAATTATTTGGCCTTCAAATAATAAGAATCACTATTACGCAGCTGTTGGGTAGCCACACTCCATACTGCCTATTAAAAGCTGCATATTTTGTCATGTCAGCTACCGACCTATAAAATAAAATTATAATTATATCTTCATACATACACAATACAGTTTTTGACAAAAGTAAATTCTGGTTAACATACAATATTTGATATTCAATTCACATTTTGGTGACATACCGACGTATAAATAAATTTTAAATAAGTAAATATTAAAATAAGTTTTGTGGAGTAAGTAATAATATCTTTATTTGAACTTATACTCGTACACATATTATGTTTTGTTTACTGATAGAGGTTTTTCATTAATAAAATTTGAATATATAAACATATTACACAAGTATTTGTTACTGATGGTATGGCGGCTATACATAAACAAATACACTTATGAGGCGCTATGATAGTTGCGAAATTGTTGCGAATGGGTGTCTTAGGGAAAATGTTTAATTTTCTTTGTAACAATACGTAACCATCAGCTTTTTTAAATATTTATTAGTACTATATAGTGCAGGTTGTCCAAAAGTGCAGGTTTTCGAAAATATGTGTTTAGAACAGTTGTTTTTATTTAAACATTAACATTATTATTTAAAAATCATACTTATATTATAAACGTGAAAGTTAAGTTTCTATGTATGGATGTTTGTGACTCTTTTACGCAAAAACTAATGAATGGTTTTTAATGAAACTTTACAATAATATAGCTTATACATCAGAATAACACATGGGCTATAATTTAACCCCCTAAAAGGGGGTGCTGATTGATTGATTAATATCGGGGTAAAAATATATTGCACTTCGACCATATGGTCCATTGTGCTCCCCCTTCTACTTCAGTCTGATGAGACTCGCTTCTCCCATATGTTGGAAATAGCCTGGAGATTGTTTCTCAGGTCCTCCCGAAGGTACATATATTCGGGGTGAGATGCACCGGGCCTATCAAGGGCATTCCCCACTCCCTTCCTTGCCAAGGCATCTGCTTTTTCGTTTCCTTCAAAACCACTGTGACCCAGCACCCAGATCAATTTAACATTGTTCCGATTTGCCAGTTTCAGAAGTTCCTCTAGACAATCTTTGACTACCCTTGATAAAGGGGGGTGACCCCAAGGGTAAAGGGGGGGTGTAATGAGGTTGTAAAGATAATATGGATAAATTGTCTTCATGAAGCTGAAATTTGGCAGGTAGGTAGTTTATAGATAGTTAACGTATGCTAAGAAAGGATTTTTGAAAATTCACATTTTAAGGGGGAGGAATGGGGGGATGATGGATTATGTATGAAAATTATTGTCAAATTAAGCAAATTAGAAAATTAAGTTTCGTCTTTTTTTTCCTTACCATTTAGCTACAGCAATGCGTGGCAGGGTGAATCTTATATATATATATATATATATATAAATATAAATATAAATATATATATATATATATATATATCCGGGCCGGGTCGAGCGAAGCGGGCGGTTATCAGCTAGTAAAGTATAGTTGGCCGATACGACAAAAAATATTTAAAAAAGAAACGTCACTTTTGAAGTTAGTTGCTATTTTCACTTGTTATTTTATATTTTAGTATATTGTTAAGCAGTTTTTGGTCTAAAAACATCTATAGAGACACTATACAAGATAAAATAGGGGGACTGAAATGAAACTTCAGATTATACAATGTCACGTTTTTTGTAACGATCGGCTATATGACCGTCGGCAATCACCGACATTATTAAGATGGGAGATATCCATTCGTGTTTGTCAATCAATCACATTGCACACAATAAATATGATATTAACGTTTATGCTTTTACATCACGCCCCAGTCCCAGACTCAAAACGGTTTATAATTCATTAAATCTTTTCAAAAATTACTCTTCTTGTTGAAAAGATTCTAAATGAAATAATTGGCATCAGCAATAAAATGTACGATTGAAAATTAACTAAATAGATTATTTAATAAAAATAAGAAATTTTCCAATGAAAATATTTTGACGCCGTTGTTTAATATTAGATCCTTGAGCATTCTGTACAAATTCGTATTTTATAAAATATGATAATTTATGTCAAATATCATAATGTTTATACAAACAATAAAACGAGTCTTGAAAACTAAAATTGTAAATATTAAATAATTTTAATAACTGATTAACGTAACCATGGAATATTGACGTTGACAGTTTGACTTGCTTGCTTTTGAAGTCTTCATATAAGTAAAAAGGTATATTGTTAATAAAGCACATATAAACATTTTTGCAATGTGCAAATATGTATGTAGGTATTTAAACACATTAGACAGTGATGCGATGTGCTAATTAAAAAAAGTTGATGTTTTAACTTTGAATTCACAACTTATATCACAAATTCATGGGAAAAAATAATCGTCACGTTAAAGGAGTAGCGTAAACTAACTCAAATATTCTCAGAGACAAAAATAATAATGAATATCAATATTTTTACTCAATTAACAATAGTAAGTTGATTATAACATTATTAGAATATTAAAATTGCAAATATTTTTATACTACTATCAATGACTATCCACCTTCTTAGAAATACAAATTGTTTATTTGGACACTATAAATAGGTTAAATTTAAAAAAAAAACACAGGTGTTTCGAAAAAAAAAGAAGGGACCCGTGTAAAAATTTAAAGAAGATCGTTTGAGCGGTTTGCCAGAAAATTTGAAAAAACAAAAATTTTGTTCCTGTAAAGATTTATTTTCAGTTAAGCTATTTCACCTAAAGGCTTTTAGTCCTCGAGATATCGAGTTCACATTCACCCACCCCTGAAGTCTCCGTCACACACATATACTAATCACCAAACATGGCGTCAGGTGACCACCACAAAGATCGATTGAAAACTCGTTTATTTACTTGGTACTTTGTAGACTGTTACAGAGGTAAAAAACACGAAAATTGCACTTTAATTTATAACGTACTCAATATTTTATTCTGTGAAGCGGATACATAAGGAGAGTCATCGGAGATTATAAACCTCCTCTCACAGAACTAAACAATAAACTATCCACATATATGTTTATGTATAGATTTGACCAAAAAAAAACTTGAATAGTGTTATTGACTTAGATTTAATCTTCTCTGCACCACTACTATTCAATTAGAGCTCGATTTTACCCTTCATACTCCTCACCTTATGGTATAGCCCAGTGTTAGGATATACGTAGATATCCTAATAGATTCTACCTAAAACCTGGGTTAATATATGAATTAATAAAAATACAATTTGTGGACTTTAGACGAATGTTTACTTTAGCCCGAATATTTAATAAATTATTACAAAAGTTTGTTGGTGGTTACGACGTGTAACCTATGGACACGTATTTCACTAACGTGACGACTCATTGAAGTCCAAGATCTAGTATAAGAATATTTCCTGCTTCCCCAAATATTGATCCCAGAGTCTCGCTTGAGTATTTCGACTTCCTAGACTTATTTACAATCATGCCTGAGTTATTCCATATAAAAACAAAAACCAAAAAGAAAATCGTTGCTGTCCTATATTAGATTTTGCTTAAACTTTGTGAAAGTGTGTTTTAGGGTCCAAAAGATGAAAGACTATGAGGATTTAATTTTCGCACGCACCACTTCCTGTCCACACAAAATAAAGCAATTAAAAAGCCGTTTTTTTGGGGTATACTGTTTCGGTTGTAAACATTTTTCTATTAGAGATTTCTATTTGATTTAGGTAGCATTTTAAAGCTAAAAGATGGTAGTTTCTGGGGAAAAAAAAATTCACATACCTCATATTCATACAATATAATATGGTACAGTAAATACGTATATTTTAATGATTTTTCGTGATTTTCAACTTACTACGGTACCTGTACTATGGAATGTAGAAGGCTAATTGTTCTCAAATATCAAGTGCACATATTGTAAGAAAATAACAAATGCAAGTCAACTTGTTCCGTCCCATCGTCCTGAAAAATCTTAGCTTGAAATTTTGAGACTATAATTTGGACGTGTGGCAGGAAAAATCAATCGTTGATAATTACAGGATAGTTAGTTCTTACCTTCAACTTCAAAATACTGCAAGGCGTTTCTGGTTGTTTTGATCGCTCGCGAATCAAGTAGATATCTCCAATAGAAAAATTCTTACAGCCGAAAAAGTAAACCCCAAAAATACGCCTCTCTAATAACTGTTTTTTGTGTAGACCGGAGGTGGTGCGTGCAATAATTAACTCCCCATAGACGTTCGTCTTTGGGACCCTAAAGAACGTTTCCACAAAGTTTAAGCAAAATCTGAAATACGCCAGCTTTGCCGATTTGGTGTTTTCATATGAAATGACTCGAATTTAAAGAGTAACTTAATAAAAACGTGGTAAAAACATACAATTTTGTAGAGGATGAGGAAATTTTTTTAATGAATTCCTGAATTCGTTAGATACTTGAATGGAAATTTTTAATGTATATGCAACTTCATGAAACCATAGTACTATTCCATACACGTATTCTAAGATAATACAAATGTTTCTTGAAATTGGGTGTACATATTACATCTTGTTTAAACGTAGTGTTGTTCTTTAGACATGATAAAATAGATATAACATAGAACAAAGTATTTTAATGCAGTTCATCAGATCACATATCTTCGACAATTTCTACGAAAAATAATTCTCTTTTCTAAATCTAACAAATAACACAGAGAATGAATCGTTTTTCTTTCCGCTGTATTTGTGTTTTATCTCTTTTTTTAGATTGTCAAAGCAATCTACTAACGGAATTTCTTTCTTTCATCGTGTTCTTTATAATCTTCTTAAAATACTTCTAGTAGATGAAGTATACATTTACTAACAAATAGTTTGATGAACGTTTATGTTGAATTTCATCGATAAACACAGATTGTAATTTCATGCAAATTATTTCTGACTAAATATAAATTTGACTTAATAAATTTCTGACACACATTTCTGACTACACTCATTTAACACATAAGTGAATTAATTGTTTAAATACCCGGAGTTTAGTACTAATGCGTGAACTGTTTATTTTGCATTTCTTTTAGCCAAATACAATAGCCAAAATACAATGATATATAACGATTTATAGTGTGCTAGTATAGTTTATAGTTTCTATAGAAATGACAATCAAAATTGACATTTCAAACTTGAAACAAAATTTTAATAAAATAATTTTTTAGTTATTTTTTAGAAGTATAGTTTCTGTGGAAATGACAATCAACAAATATTTAATAAAATATGTTTCATTATCGGCGTGGTACGCTAAAAAAAACACAAAATATAAAATCTCCCTTAATATTAATACAATCAAATAACGTATAAGGAGTAAAGTTGTAGAAAATCAAGTTTGCTACAATTGATTACCTTATCATTGTTTCTAAACCCTAATATGTACAGAGATATTTAGAATTGTAACTTTCAATCTTAAATTGTAATTAATGTTTCTGTAAATATTAGTGAAACAGAAAAAATGATGAGAAACAAAATTTTAGTAAAACTAATTACCTATAACCTATAATTTTTTTAATATTAAGGAAGATATGCCAAATTTTGTGCTTCCCCCTCCCTTTAAACATCCCTTTCCTCTTGCCCGAGTTTACCTATTAACGAACTTCGAAAATTTACGAAAATTTACGCCACATTTACACTTAAATTATGAGAATCTTAATGATGTACCAATTAAAAGATAAGATATACCACGTGGGCATGGATGGATGCATAGAACAAAAATATAATTTTTACAATATATTTCCTCCTTTGAACTATGCAACTCGTGTTTGAAATGTATATTTCTAAAATGCATATTGCATGGAAAAAAATATAACTATTACAATATGTTTTCACCATTAAGCTTTGCATATTTAAAAAAATATTTGGGTAGTAACTTTTTAAATGGACACACAGTTTATGCATATACACACATATTCATTGCTCGAACTTTGTCGAATGCAATCTCCGTGCTTGTAGATGTATCATGTATATTTTAATATTATACTCAACATATAAATTGTAGTAAAGTTAATCTTAACAAACATATAACATAACGGCATTACTTACATAACATAAGTAGAGAGTCTCTGTATAAGTACCTTAACATATAGCATCATAAAATATCATAAATAATGATAATTGTGTTAATATATGCATTGCATAGTTCTGCTACCATTCAGTCGGCGGTAGGTAACCATTCTATCTAAACCAACAACCACCTTTCTCGAACTTGCAATAGTATAACTTACTATTACTACCTATGTAAACTTTGATCAGATATAATATAATGTTTTTATAAAGCGAACATGAATTAATTATCTGTACATAATGGTAATACACTAAGGTGTATTTATTATTATGTACTTTAATTAAAACTATATCAGTGTTTTACATGTTTAAAGGATAAATACCGTTTACTGCTGGATTGAATTTTGTAAATTGTGAATCAATGCGAATTCCCAAAATAATTATCCAAAGAGAATGAAAATTGGTAATGGTAATAAAAGAAGGAAAACCGATTTTGGACAATTATTACCATTATATTTATTTACCAAGTATAATATTTGTTGCGGTATCTTGGCTCTCTTTAGTCTACAAACAGAGCGTCGTAGAACCTCAAACAGATTCCGATACTCGACACACAAAAAAAACACAAAATATTAGTAAGATTTTACTAAATATTTGTCAATCGGACAACATGCACGTATAAAAATAAATAAATAAAACAAAAACTTTATGAAATTCGGAGAGATACTTCATATAATAGTTGTCTTTTAAAAAGTGATGATATCCCAATTATAGAGCCGATTTATAAAGTAAACAGCGAAAACTAAAATGTAAGAATGTAAGTGCAAAGTAAAATATAAAAAAATTTGGTGAAAAAATTTATTACGTAAGTTTTCTCTTAGTATGTTTTTAAAATTTTATAACGCGGCAAGTTATAATTTAAAATATTTGAATCAAAAGAAAACAAATTACTTGCCGCGATATAAAATTTTAAAAACATACTAAGAGAAAACTTACGAAATAAATTTTTTCACCAAATTTTTTTTTTCATTTTACTTTGCGCTTACATTCTTACTTTTTAGTTTTCGCTGTTTACTTTATAAATAGTTCGGCTCTTTAATTGAGATATCATCACTTTTTAAAGAGCAACTATTATATGAAGCATCTCCCCGAAAACTAGGCCCTGTTTTACATTTATGTTTTTGATCGGATGTCACTACTTTTTTAAAGGTATATATATATATATATATATATATATATATATATATATCACTCATCAAGCCCTTTTATTTGATACCCATATCAAATAGGTTATTGTGGAAATTATAAATCGCCATTTGCGGCGGCCTCCATATTGGATTTAGAATGACGCCACTTTAGTTATTGTGTTTCATTCATCAAGCCCTTTTTATTTGATACCCATATCATAGGAGTTAATATGGAAATTGTAAATCTGCATTTACGGCGGCCGCCATATTCATTTTAAGATGACATCATACACTAATGTAGATACCTAAATAATTTTGAGTCGGCGCCAAAAAATCATCATCGAAATGGAAGAAGGGTGGATCTGATTTTCGGTTAAATGAATTCATATTCATAAATTCATAAATTAAATCTGTAACACTTGTATGTTTATTGTACAGAATCTCGTACAACAATGTTAAAATGTTAAGATTATTCAATTAATTTATAATATTTATAATTTATCATATGCCAGATATTAACCAATGGTATTATAGAAATGTCATAGACCATGAGCGGACAGCATTCATATATCATGTAAGATCGGCTTTCTTATAAAAAATCCTATAAAAAATATACAATCGCAGAATAGAAAATATCTCTCTTAATATTAGAACAATCGAAAAATACGTAAGGAATACAGTTGTA
Organism: Nineta flava; assembly: GCA_963920215.1. NCBI lineage: Eukaryota > Metazoa > Arthropoda > Insecta > Neuroptera > Chrysopidae > Nineta > Nineta flava. The sequence goes on from OY986040.1 coordinate 93,708,451, forward strand.
GGTAATTCAGTTTGCTACAATTCACGTTATCATTTTTGCTCAAACTCTAATGTGTACAGAGATATTAAGGCATTTAATTTTCAATTTTAAACACATAAATTTAAGTTTTGATTTTCCATATGTTCCGTTGGGAAAATTAAATTTTCCCAAAGATTTTTATTTAAAGTATCAAAAATTCCGCATCGAATGCTAAAAACCACACCCTTCTAGCATTTCTGGAAGTGAAGCAACAAAGTTTTAAAAAATGGCACACACCTCTTACTAATGGTATGTGCTAACATTTTACTATAAATATAGAAATATGGACCAATCATAGAGCAGCAATATTTCCTATGTTAATTTTATGAAAACAGAAAAGCAAAAGTTTTCCCATTTCGCAATATAAATTTCGTGATTTCATAATTTTCCCTGTGTCTCGGGTACTAGACCTAACTATATGCCAAATATCATCTTTAAAGGATATCTGGTGTAGGCCCTACGTTTAATCCTGTCTAATGAAAATTGTGGGCGTACCCGCTATTTTACGGTTTTTGAACCGAAATAACTTTTTAAGTGTTTATTTCTTATCGAAAAAAAAAACTTGTTCTCTTATAATTCCCTAAATAGCTTATATTCGAAAAACCAACACTCTTTTCGTTCAGAAGATATTTCGGGGTCAAATCTGCTCTTATATTTCCTGTAGTAATAGTATTGTAAGAGCAAAGGCGAAAAACCCCTTAAACTCGGCCTGTCGCACTACCGTGCTCTTGATACTTGTGACAACCACATATGCACTAACACACATTCTTATCACACATAAATGCCGCGCGGAACCCGCTGAAGCAAACCTAGTCGCTTAGTTAGTTGAAGAGCGTTTTATTTAGGGTTGATGGCATTACATGAGATATTCTGACCAGGTATGTAGAGTCAGTGGTATATATTTAATGTTTTTTGTGACTTCACCTTTTGGTTTGCGTGTTAGTCTCGTGTTTTGATTTGTTTCGTTTGCGTTGTGTGTATGATGAAATGTTTCGTCATGTGTGAATCGTGTTAGGTACAATTGGTATTTTGTTTTTTATTTGATTAAATGGTGATGTTGTGTGTATTAGTACTGTTATGGTAATTGTAGTTATTTCGTCTGGTAACATGCTTGTTTCTTATATACATTTTTTTTCAGCTGTATGATGTGTGAGTTTGGATGTGCAATTTATTATTACTATATTTAAAAAACTTGAACGGCATCATGGAAAGATATTTTTTATTTTCATGAGAAACTGAGACATATATAGTTATTGTTTTCAATCCTTGCCTGGTCCCTCTCTCATTCCAACATTCATAAATTCGAGTAAGATATCACTTTTTAATCGTGCTGTAACTTTTACGTATTTAATAATTTAAGTGATCTGATGCTTTTAGATTTGATATATACTATATAATGCATGTAAATTTAAAGTTGTATACTATGTTTCCAGAAATGTATTCGAGAATATGTTTTAAGAAAAATAGCAGCATATGCATAAAAAAAACTTCTTACGATAGTTTTGCATGTCAAACGTCAATGATTTCATGAAACGCATATATATTATATAGTCGTATTATGGTAGCATAGTGAAGTGGAGAAAAATTAAAAGTCACGGAGAATTTTTCGTTTTAATGTACTTTTTTGTGTTTGTGTTTTAATGATATAACTTTTTTCTGATTTCTCTACAAACTTAAGCAATTTGTTTACCTCTCATTCAGAAGACACTGTACGGAAAACATTTAATTTTTAGGTTTTACGGGTTTCTATTGCGAATTGTTTTTTTTTTCTTTCTTAAACAAGAAAAAACATATAATTTTGTATGTTGTACAACGAACACAAAAAGGTTTTCAAATTTAAATACATTTTTTACAAAGCTTTTATAATATTATTTTTTTTTACGTGATTCACACTATAAAAATAGTTTTGAACCTGAGATGCCACAAGTTTGGTAAATCTGGCCTAAACCCTCAATTAAAATTTTAGTATTGTTTATATAAAAATAATTATTAGACTATAAATTTTGGCATTTTGAATTTAATTGAAAAATATTGAATAACATTGATTTTACATATAAAGATTGTTATAATAAAATTCATTACGCAGGAGCTGCTTCAACTTAGCGAATTTCCTTAAAATACATAAATTACTCTCCAGCGGTCACAATTTTAGTCTGATCAAAATGAAATGTCGTATATGGTTTTAGTATTTGCAAGGCCAATTTTTATTAATAAAAATTTTTTTATTAATAAATGACATATGTCAAGGGAAAAGGGGGGCATAAAGAAAGAAGAAAACACAAAATGTAAAATATCTCTCTTAATATTAGAAAAATCGAAAAATGCGTAAGGTATAAATTTGTAGACAATCATCTTTGCTACAATTCATCAACTTATCATTTTTGCTTAAACTCTAATGTGTACAGAGATATTGAGGAATTTAATTTTCAATATATAACCGTCAATATTTCTGTAAATATTAGGGTAACAGAAAAAATATATCTATATATATATATATATATATATATAAATATATATATATATATATTTTTTAATATGTATATATATATATATATATATATATATATGTATGTATATATATATATATATATATATATATATATGTGTATATATATATATATATATATATATATATATATATATATATATGTATATATATATATATATATATATATGCATATATATATGTATATATAAATATATATATATATATATATATATATATATATATATATATATGTCCATAGATATATATATATATATATATATATATATATATATATAAATTTTACAGATGGTGATTTTCGACGTCTACTAGGTAGGATCGATGGACATTTGTAAAATTTTCCACTTTTCACTCTTTTTTAGCTTATAACCATTTCTAAACACGACTATTTTAGTTTTTTTCTCGTTTATCTTAATTTTATTAATTTTACAATATTCACTCATGTAGTTTAGTGATCTTGTTAAACCTAGAGGTGTCTGTGATATTAATGCCATATCATCAGCGTACATTAATATTTTAATCTCTTGATTTCGGACGGACGGCGAATGTGTTTCTATATGATCGAGAATTTCTGGCAGATCGTTTAAATATAAGAGGAAAAGAATAGCCGAGATTTGGCACCCTTGTCTCAAGCCGCGTTCCGTTTTACATTTATTTGATCGTTTACCTCCGCTTATTTTAACACAGAATCTGTAATTTGCGTAGATAGATTTTAATAATGTGATTGTGTTCTTGTCCATGTTTAACTTTTCTAGTTTTTCCCACAACATTTCTCTATCCACTGAATCGAAGGCTTTTTCCACGTCTATAAAGCATGTATACAATTTTTTATGTTTTGCCAAGCTCTCTTTTATTAAATCTTGTAATATTAAAATGTTGTCCAGAGTTCCGAACTGTCTTCTAAATCCAGCTTGAAATTTTGTGATGATGTTCTTATTTATTGCCCATTCTTGGATTTTATTTGCTACTGCTTTTAAGAAAATTTTACTTATGATGGGCAGTAATGTAACTGGTCGGTAATTTCTCGGGTCGCTCTTTTCACCTTTGTTTTTAAAAATGTTACATATTACGCCTATCTTCCATTCGTCTGGTATGACCTTTGTCCTCAATATCTCATTAAATAGATTTGAAAGAATCATTATCACCTCTGGATTTTCCCTCGCGTGCCTTAAAAATTCTATAGGTATTCCTTCTATACCTGGTGCCTTGTCTTTTTTAAATTCACTAATATCAAAGTAATCATTCTCTCTCACTCTCTCTCATTAGAAGCATGCAAAACTTCATGCCTGCCCAACTATTATCTTAGAAAAAATAATCGACAGAATTTAAAAAAAAAAACTAGGAGAGGATTCCTTAATATTTCTTATATAAATTTTTTTTTTAAATCGGGTGTTACCTTTTGGTTTCGAAATATAATAATTTGAAATATTATTTTTGTCCAATTAAAACACATTCCGTTTATGGTAAATAGTGGTCTGACAATGTTGTGCGCCAATATCTCTCAAGTTGCATCAAGTAAAGAGTGGGAATATATGCTGTTGACATATGCAATAATAAAAAATAGGTATATACACAGAACAACGTTACCAATTTACAAAATTTTTTGTTTTCCCCTCCCTCTAGACCCCCCTTTCCCCTTGTCGATTCTTATCATGCTTACCATAAAAATGCTTTGCCATCGGAACTGAACCAATATGTAAAAATTCAACTCTGTAGAATAACATGAAGTGGTTCTAATACAGCTTGCAAGATTTGACCCGAACATACATACATACATACATATACCAGTTGTTTAGTTTACCTCTTCGCATAGCAGATCTCCCACGAGTATGAAAGAGTACATATGTATACATTAAGCAATGTGTATGAGAAGGAGGTCTTATAGGTTTGATAAACAAGCATATTTTTCAAAACAGTGAATAATATTCATAACTGTTCGAGTGGTTTGTGATTGTCTCATACAACACAACACAACAGTAACAAAACACATACAACACAAACATAGGCACATAGGCACATAGAACATAACACATACGCACATACAAGACTACAGTAACAAGACAAACCTATAAGACCTCCTTCTCATACACATTTCTTAATGTATACATATATACTCTCTCATACTCGTGGGAGATCTGCTATGCGAAGATGTAAACTAAACAACTGGTATACATACAGACATACATTGCAAGTTAAATAAAAGCTTGTAAAAAATAAGGTTTGTTGTGAATTTCAAATTAAAAATTAAATTAGATATTTTGTTACAACTTCTTTAAATATCGTTTAACTATCAGACTTTTATAACAATTGAGAGAATAGAAATACAATGAAAGTCCTTAGAGGTCTTTAAAGGTTATGAAAACAATTATTTCAATTAAAAAACTATTTACCCTTTAAACAATAACCGATCATAGCACTGGCTTACACTTTTGTAATCAAACAAGTTTTTTTGTTTGAAAAAAACATGTGTTAAAACATATTGTAAAGAAATAAAATTATTGGAATATTTAAAATTTATTAAACCTTAAAACTTATTTGATAGTCAGAAACTCAATAAATATTGTTAATCGGAATATCCTGGTTTGGTTCTAATTTCATCCACATCAACCAAACCTTATAAGACTATAATTTTATTAAACATGGATAAGCTTAATCTGTTTGTCGTAATGTTACTTTTTTCAGGAAGGTTATTCTTATCAGGTTCTGATCATATATCTCTGCTATTTCATATGTTAACTTACTGTACTGGTCATGATCTGATCTCCTTTCTTTATATTACTTAAACGTTTTTCAACAGAGTTATTTTGATCAAGTCCTGTTCATGACCAGATCTGTTATTTCTTATGTTACTAAATATTTTTTAAGAAGGTTATTTTGATCAGATCCTAATCATAACTTGAACTGTTATTCCTTATGTTACTTAAACTTTTTCATCCCAATCATGTTCTTATGAGATTTTCCTGATTTGCGTATCTGTTTGATACAAAAATATTTCGTTTAAAGACCCTACCTTGAAGCGTTGTCTTCCTTATAGTGGCCAGTATCTGCATGTGGATATTATCGGAAAGTGTATATTTACCAAGTTTTTGATTGAAAAACTTTATGACTGCTTGTAGAGTCGGTATTACTTTTTAACAAGTAAGTCCATATACATTATTATGCAGAAGACTTACCGATATTGTTGAGTTATACACGATGGATTGATTGACGATAAAACATCAAAAACTAAAAAATATTAAAAACAAAATATAACGATGCTCATTTATCAATGTCATTGTTTTGTTCTACTTTTCCTAGACTTTTTTCCATTTTGTGATGATATAGTAGGTAATGTATGTATAAAACATATATTATATTATTTACGTCAGTAATTTTTAATATTATGTGTTTAACGTTATTAATCTTTAAGTATTTACAAGATATTAATACTTTATAAATGATTTCTGTAGTTGATAAAAAATAAAATTGAACGCAGTTATTGAAAAGTTGTGTTATTCAATTTATAAGGTTTTCTTTTCATTAATTATTTTAATCTTTTTTTATTTTTTTAATTATTTTTCTAATGTAAAAAGTTTCAAGTATATATGTTATGGTGGGCATATATTTGTTCTTTTCAAACCTTAATTGATTATTTTGTTGTTTGAGGTTATTTTTCAACTTTCTTTATAAACAAAGAGGGTATTATATTTGTTAATGACACACACAGGATATTGAAATGTCCATAATTTTTTGCTATAAAGGCAAACTTTCGGTAATTTATTGGGATATTATGGTTTTCATTAGTAAAACTAACTGGAATTGGTATTAATCAGTCAATTATCAAATTGCCAACAAATTTCCTGACGCATTCTTATAACTTTTCAATTATGGATTTTAGAAAAATGGATTAGCAATGTATTTAAGCAAAATTAAAATGAAGAAATTATGTTAAATAAATTAGGACTATGAAAAGATAGGCCACAATAAATTTTTTGTTTTAATTTTTATGTAGGGTTGAAACGAAATAATATATCAAATTTAATAGTAAGGTCATTGAAGGTATTTTAATTTAAGAATAACAAAAAAAAAAGATAAATACAACTAACCGAGATAATCGCTTAAAAACCCGGTAGATACAGTGTCCATTAAAACAATTAAAAACAAAAGTTGTTTCTTTAAAAAAAAAGGGACATTTTTGTCTTCAAATTTGTTTCTACCGTTTTAAAGTTTAAATTTGCCTCCTGTCGGGAGGAAACACGGTGTGGTTTTGCCCATTCACGAACTAGACCTTACATCTATTAGCTCTAGAACTCAAACACACAAAAATTTTTTGCTTTCGACTTATCCCGTCTACAGACGGACAAAAATGCCGGACAAACGGATCTGCGGAAATGAACTTATTAGGTTATTTTATAACACCTATACCAAACATTTTTTCTTGCTTGGCCTGGCGATATGTGACGAAGAGTGGGGAAATATCTTACCAAATCTTTGTTATAGCTATAGATTGAAAACGCAAATAAAGAAGTGTATTTTTCATTTACGATATGCAGGAAAAAGTTATACACACAAGTAAAAATAGCAAATAACTGCGTAAATTGTTTATTTTAGTTTTTGAGCTGAAATTGATGCAAACCTTTTCAGTTAAAAAAAAAAAGATTCAGACAAAACTTGTTTCGTTTAAACAAAGAAACTCTTACGGTTTCAAGGATGCATATTCTCCTTCTCTGGCGGAGGAGGATATGCATCCTTACTTACCTCACTTACCTCACTTTTAAGTTACCTCACATTTACACACTCATTACTTACCTCACTTTTTACCTCCGTTAAGCTAGCAAAGCAAAGTACTGAAAATGAATTTACTACGTACCAGAATTATGTGCTAATTATGTGCTGCAATACAAATTTTTGTGTTTTTTTTGTTTCGGCGGAATATGAAAATTAAAAGTGCTCGGCTAGCTTAATATCAAGACAGCAGAGCGTCGGTTATAAAGTCCCGAAAATGAATTTACTACCTACCAGAATTAAGTGCTAATTATGTGTTAATTATGTGCTGCAATTAAAATTATTGTGCTTTAATTGCACTTTTTGCGAAACAAAAAAAGCATAAAAATTTTAATTGCAGCACATAATTAGCACTTAATTCTGGTGCGTAGTTAATTTATTTTCGAGACACTTCATAACCGATGCTCTGCTGTCAGAGCATCGCTTAAGAAAAAGCGTGCATTTGGGGGTGGGGGTGTTGGATTTAGTGGCGAATTATAAGGTAGGGATTGACAGAAATGCGATATACTGCGGTAAGGGTAAGGGAGGTGTCATAATTGCGTTAATTTTGCCTGATGTGCTTTATGGATGGTCCATAAGCCACTGGTTTAGCACCACTGATAATCCATTGATGGGAACGCAATTAATTTTTTTTTTCAAACAAACAACGTAAAAACAAATATTTTTTAAAGCTCACGCAACTTTTATTTTGTATTTGTACTTATCACTTATTTGTCATTACAGTTATAATAAATGTTCAATATAATGTTACTCATGACGTCATATACGAAAATGGCAGCTTTTGTGAGGCTACAATAAACAGTCTCATTAACAAAATAATAATAATTTGTTTATTTCATTTACGATACCCTAGTACGGTTTATGTAACTATCACAGTTGAGTCCGACTACTCTGTTTCCAATTATGCCACCAGATGTCATAATCCTAGGGAACAAACACCAATAGTGTCAAATGTAACTGAATATATTTGTAATAAAATATCATCCAAAATGAAATTTGCGTGACATTATCATAGAAACGAATGTGTTATTCTAAAATATTATTCTCAATGAAACATATTTTTGGTACTTTGACACAAAATACCTAAATAGTGGATCCGATTTTGTGAATTTATCAAAACGACGGTTTCGTGATCTTCAATATTTCTGAAAATATGGAAATTTTGAAATTTGTCCAACAGTTATTTCTTTTCAATTTTCTGATGGCCAATTACCATGCTGAGTTTTCCATTATATTAACTTTCTGTCTAGTTTCCATAATACATAAATTTTGAACATTTCTATTCGTACACATAGTACGATAAAATAAAATGAAAATGATCCAGTACAACATAGTACGAAATGTTTTTATCTAATTAAAATAGATTGTAGGTATTAATTAGATAAAACATGACAAAGTAAATTATTTTTAAATTAAAACTGTTCTTTATACTACCAAGTAAACATTTATTAGATTAGAAATAGGTTATTGTCATTGTAAGGTTAATCACTGAATTGAGAATACATTAAAATTGATATTTTTATACCCGGTATTCATAGTTTATGGAGCAGATAATATATAAGGAAATATAGTTTAGTCCTGACTTTGTCACGGTGTAAAAAATTTGTAATATGGGTGTTATAAAAAACTGATGCAAGGAATGGAAGAAAAGGTGAACTTGGGATATTTTAAGCGATTGGCATATTATGAGGAGGGAGCTAAATATATTTCTAGTCTGGAGTTGGAATGGAGAAGAGAAATGGCAGGATTTAGACTCGGAAGCTGGAAGTATAAACACAGGAGGGATGAAATTGGGAATAAGATATGTGTAATATGTGAGCAATGCGAAGAAAATGAAAGACATTTGATATACGACTGTCTCGGTTTAAGCCAGCTGAGACAAAAGTTTCTTAATAAAAATATTGATTGGGAAAATATAATGGACGAAAAGACTGATCAACTCATGATGGCTCAATTCTTACAGAAGAGTAGAGAAATAAAAAATAAAAAATTGTAGTAGTAATTGTTAATATGTAATAACTTTATTTATTTTTTTAAATTTTTTTACTATAATAATGTATTTTGTTTAATATGAATTTATATTGTTGATTAACCCAAATGGGTATATCAAATAAAGGAATAATAATAATAATATGGGTGTTCATAAAATGATCTTAAGTAGGCCAGTTCCGCATGCCAGTCAATCCGTCCGTTGGCACGACAACTTAAAAATGAAAAAAGATAACGACCTGAAATTATGTGTGTCCCAGAGCTATAAAGTCAGTTCATGAATGGGCAAATCCGGACCGTGCTTCCATCTTTGCGGAGAAATATCCATCTTTGATACCGCATTAGATGTTCCTGTTTTGAAAATACACAACTTGTTTGAAACTTTTTTCAAAAACTCATTATATACAGGGTTATATAAGAAATTAATTCTGTTGTTATTTTCTTTTGTTTTCTTCTAAATATCACACCATTCATGAATTGTGCACGCAAATCTAGAGCACGGTAGTTCGACAGGCCAAGTTTAAGGGATTTTTTGCCTTCGCGCTTATAGTACTATTACCACACGAAAAAACAAAACCGATTTGACCCCGAAATATCTTCTGAACGAAAAGCTACAGTACTGGTTTTTCGAATATAAGCTATTTAAGGAATTATAACAGAACAAATTTTTGCTTTTCGTTCAGAAATAAACGGTTAAAAGTTATTTCGGTTCAAAAACCGTAAAATAGCGGGAACGCCCCTAATTTTTGGGAACACAATCATAATTCCAGGGCCTAGACCATGAGTCCTTAAAAGTTTATATTTGGCATACAGTTAGATATAATGACCAAACAGAAAGAAAAATTATCAAACCACGAAATTTATATCGGGAAATGTAAAATTTTTGCATTTTTAATTTTGATAAAATTAACATTGAAATATTGCTGCTCTATGATTGGTCCATATTTCTATAATTATTCTAAAAATTTAGCACACACCACTTGTGATATTTGTGCACGATTTTTTAAAACTTTGTTCGTCCACTTCCAGTAATGCTAGAAGGATGCGGTTTTTTGCATTCGACGCGGAATTTTTGAAACCTTAAATAAGAATCTTTGGGAAAATTAAATTCTCACAACGGAACATATGGAAAATCAAAAATTAAATTTATGTGTTTTAGTTTAAGCCACTTCCAGACATATGATAAAGATGCGGTTGGTTCAATTTTCCCAACGCACAGCCAAAAAAACCGATAAATGAATTTTGCACATTAGATTGTATTCATTACTTATGAATACTTCATAGGGAACTAGAGCACGGTAGTGCGACAGGCCGAGTTTAAGGGGTTTTTTGCCTTCGCACTTACAGTACTATTACTTATCGAAAAATCAGAGCAGATTTGATCCCGAAATATCTTCTGAACGAAAACAGCTGCAGTGCTGGTTTTTCGAATATAAGCAATTTAGGGAACTATAAAAGAACAAGTTTTTGCTTTTCGTTAAAAAATAAACTGTTAAACACTTATTCGCATTCAAAAGTCGTTAAAAAGCGAGGACGCCACAAATCTGGGCCATACATAATCATAATTCCAGGGCCTAGACCAGAAGTTCTTAAAAATTGATATTTGCCATACAGTTAGATATAGTGACCAAACCTGTTGATATAGTGTTTGTTTTGATAAAACTAACATTGGAAATATTGCTGCTCTATGATTGGTCTATATTTCTATAATTATAGTAAAATGTTAGCACATAACACTAGTGAGAGGTGTGTCCGATTTTTTAAAACTTTGTTGCTCCACTTCCAGAAATGCTAGAAGGGTGCGGTTTTTTGCATTCGACGCGGAATTTTTGAACCTTCAAAAAGAATCTTTGGGAAAATTAAATTTTCTCAACAGAACATATGGAAAATCAAAAATTAAATTTATGTGTTTAAGATTGAAAATTAAATTCCTTAATATCTCTGTACACATTAGAGTTTGAGCAAAAATGATAAAGTGATGAATTGTAGAAAACTTGATTTCCTACAACTGTATTCCTGACGTATTTTTCGATTGTTCTAATATTAAGAGAAATATTTTCTATTTTGTGTTTGTATATTTTTTATATGAAAACCGATCTTATGTGCATCTTATGTGTAATACAATTGCTGTAATTGGATTGGTTCAAATAAATTAGTTTTATCTGAACCAATCAGCTTACAGCAATTGTATTGCACATAAGATGTACATAAAATCGGTTTTCATATAACAAATATATACAAACACAAAATATAAAATATCTCGCTTAATATTAGAACAATTAGAACAATTTGAACACAAAAAATTACCTTTTTATTCCCAGTATATGTAAATATACATGGTATATTAAGTTCAGTCCCGACTTTGTAACGTTTGAAAATATTAATCCTTGATATAAATGCTTGTTTATAAAATGGCCCATTTCGGCTATTTCCGCATATCCGTCTGTCTGTCTGTGGACGCAATAACTTAAGAACGAAAACGGATAAACAGCTAATTTGTGTGTGTGTATTCTAGAACAAAAAAGTAAGGTCAAATTCGTTAATGGACAATTTTTACTTTTAACCGAAAATTAGATTCACCCTTCTACCATTTCATTCACCCTTCTACCATATCTACATTAGTGTAGGATGTCATCTTAAATCGAATATGACGGCCGCCGCAAATGGCGATTTAAAATTTCCAAATTCACCCCTTTGATATGAGTATCAAATAAAAGGGCTTGATGACGTCATTCTAAATCCAATATGGCGGCCGCCGCAAATAGCGATTTTTAATTTCCACAATAACTTATATGATATGGGTATCAAATGAAAGGGCTTGATGGGCGAAACGCAGTATATAAATTGACGTTATTCTAAATCCAATATGGCGGCCGCCACAAATGGAGATTTATAATTACCTCATAAACCCCTATGATATGGGGATCAAATGAAAGGGCTTGATGATCGAAACACAATAAGTAAAGATAAGTCATTTTAAATCCAATATCTCATGTTCTTATTTCATTTCATATCTCATTTTCCGGATGCGGCGCCCATGGACAGAGAAAATCCTTCTCGAGACCAGTTTAGCCAAAGCCTCCTACCGACAAGCTAGGACAGGACAAGAGCGGCGATTACCATTAACCGTTCAAAGATCGAATGGGCAATAAACTCGTTCGATCCCTATAAAGCATCGGGGCCAGGCGGGATATACCCAGTGCTTTTACAAAAAGGAGCGGAGCATCTTTTAACTCTACTTGGTTACATATTCAGGGCAAGCCTAGAAACAGTATGAAACATTTATTAGTACATGTGACGAACGAGTGGATACATGTTAAATACCGTGATCCCTGGGAAAGTATACCGCATCAACAGCTCGAGAATATATTGCTTCGGAATGCATCCAGAGGTTATCTCTCGATGCAGTGAAACTGAACAGGATACAAGTGCAAAAGATTACCGTATTCATTACCGGGCCTTATCCCCTGCGGAAGCATCTACACATAATGTGTGTGGGAGGAGGAAACATCCAGCACATTATCTTTAACTGAGAATCTCTCGGTTACAACAGATACAAGATATTTGGTGCATATCACCCCAAATATATGAACCATTAGGAAGAACTGATCAACAAGCTCCTGGCAATTGTCAAGATATGGGAAAAGCAAATCTCGTCAGAGTGAAGTAGAAGGGGAGCACATGGGCCGTAAGGTCGAAGTGCAGTACTTTTTATACCCCAAAATATATCTATCTATCTTCTGTTACAACCGTCGCCTTTGTAATGTGATTTTAAATCATTTAATTTCTTCCTTTAAGAAAATAAGCTTTGTCTACGTAGCTCCTACAAATCACTAAAATTTTTATATCCTGATATGTGAATGAAAAATTATAATTTGCAAATAGTATAAAACTTTATCGATATCTATAGAGTCTACACTATCAATGGTTTACAATTAAATCTTCAGTAACAGATTCTTATAAGAAGAAAATACCTGAAAATTGAAAGAAGCTCTTTCTTTCATGTATTTATTTATTTTTCCTCTCGTTAGATTGTCTGTCCTCTGACTGATATATAGTAGAACTTTGTTTTCAAAGCTTAAAATATAATAATTACTTATCCACCACTCCAATGCTTTTGTTTATTGAGCCTGCTCCAACTAATTTAGAATGTATTTACCACAAAGAATAAGTGTTGTTATATTCAGTTGGTAATTGCCATCAAGATTGAGAATGTTACATATTGTGTCACATTCTCGATTCATAGATCTTTCAATTTTGTCATCGAGAACAAATGGAATTATCTCTGGTTTGTGATATGTCAGTCAACCCCACAAGTTTGTCACGTCAATCTGCGCCTGTTTCTCTTCAAACATAACGGTTCGGATATTCTTATTTATTACAAATCATATAGTTTGATTTAAATTGAATAATGAGATGAGATCAAATTCAAGAATGGAAAATATGAAGTAATATTCAAAATATGAACAAGAAATCAGCAGAGAATAAATATTACAAGACATGTATTATGTATAAAGTACAAAATAATGAAAGGTGTTTATAAATTTTAATAAATAATAATAATTAACTAGACAGTAACAACAACTTTCTACCTAAAAGATATAATGTTACCTTTGTGTTAATATTCCCAATGTGATTAATTCTAAACTAACTATATAATACTGTCAAGCGACATGATTACTTATGTATGTGAGAATATATGATGTTTCGTTGCTCGTTTGAAGCATATACAGGTATGTTTTCCTCCATGCGACAATCGCAATTATCGTTCAACGATTACTGTTAAACAATTAAACAATCAAACGTTTAACGATAATCGTCGGATATTCTTTTGCTCGGAGTGACTTCCAATTTGTTGATTTTTTACTTGCGTATTTTCCTTGGCAGTCACATCGTTCGAGATGTAAGTTGTGTTTTAACAGAATGAGTGTAAAATTGAGTAGACACAAAAGGTTACTAAACTTTTGACTGAGAAGATGAAAAATGTATAGTTCGTGACGCTTTGATCCTTTTAGGACGCATGTGAAAGCTGCCACAGTGAGGAATGATTCGCCACTTCCTCGATAATAATTTCATCATCCGCGTCAGAAAACGAAATGATGATTCTGCGACTGACGATTATATGCATCCTTCTCCGGGACGACAATTTCAGATGCACGATAGTCGTTAGCCGCTATGGCGGCTGTAGTCGCTTGAAGCAAAACAGTGGCATAGTGCTCAACGATTACGTTGAACGATCATCGTAATAGCCAAACCAGGAAAACGTACCTAAAAGCTGTATCATCATATTATTATGTAGGTATTTGCTCCTTGCTAAATGATACCATCCAGTTAAATCTTCTTACAGAAGTAAAGCGTATATATCTCGTATCAAACAGAAAACTATATATACAATTAGGATACACCCTTGCGTCTATTTAACTAACTCATTAATTTGTATGTAGCGGTATGCTTGAGAATGCGGCAAACTGTATAATGTCTAGAATTTTAGATAATAAGCAATTTTATAGTATTTTATGAAAGAGAGATTTATGATTACAGCAAACGGCCTGTGTAGATAGACTATTGCTGCAAACCTGAATACAGCAATAAAGCGTATGCAGGAGTATTAAGTTAAAGTACCAGCTACAATATACTCCATTAAGACACAAAAAATGTTTCACGTAAGGCTGTTCATCAATCAATATAGGGAAGTACAGTAATAATTCAATAAATCAATTTCGGACCTGTATGAACGAAGCAAGAGCAAAAAAAGCATGAGATTTCCATAAACTGTTAACAGAATACTCTTAGTCAAAACAGGTCCAGAATGATATATGATATAACGTACGAAAATACCGCTGGAGGATGTTTCTACAAACATAAACAAACACCTTAAACACACAGAACAATACACTAAATTGTGCCGCATGAGTAAAAAAGCTCTTTTGGTTTAAAACTTATGAGGTATTTGATTATTTATGGTCAAGTATCTCATTAAAATTAGTAAACTGAAAAATAATATATACACTTTATTACTGTTTGTCTATGGATTATTTTTTCTGCAACCCTAAAGGTCGATACACACACATGAGTCACGTCACCGTTCCGAATCACAACCGTCGCCGTACAGTCTCAGTCAAAAGTATAGCTATATTTACATATATCCATCACGTTCCACTATATATATAAAAAAAGTAATATAAAACTATAAAAATATCGTTCAGAAGAAAAATATTAATGGTTCGGTTACATGTTTGTGACCGATGGGTCTGATTTGCGCTACGCCGGCTCAGTGTAGACAGCGCCACTTCCTTTCTACAAAACATATTTTTATGACTGAAATATTTTTTTCTATGTGATGATTTTAATGTTCTAATAATAATGAATATTATAAGTATCGCTATAGTAACATGGTTCATAGCCATTATGAATCTTTCTTCTAGAGAAAATTCCGGAGTCTACATAGCTTCTACGTTGCGAATTAATTTCCGCTTTAAGCCGTCCGTGTACATACTATCCGTACAATTTGAAACATTCAAGTAGTATCGCTTATTTTATTTTCTGTACCAGCTAGACATTAGAAGTATGGCCGAGTTGTTGGTTTTTGTCGTGGATATACGATATAGACACTACTGACCACATTACTTTATGTGTAATTATTTTATGGATGCTGATAATACGAACATAGTAATATTATCTAAAAGATCGTGTGTGCAGGTGTCTACAATTAATTATGAGATACATACTACTAGAATGATATGTAGTGAACGAAATATAATCTTGACTTTATATATTTTGTTCTTACAGATTAATTATATTTCAAATTTTGCCCCTATTCCTAGAACATTTGTTTGTATTTTATAAATACGTATTTCGACAATGTAGTCATCATCAGTATAAATTAGCTGGTGAGACACGCACCGAATTAGCAACAAGCAACATATCTCTGAATCCATATCCCAGATATAGTTACGATTAGCTAATTCATACTGATGATGACTACATTAGAGTCGAAATACGTATTTATAAAATACAAACAAATGTTCTAGGAATAGGGGCAAAATTTGAAATATAATTTCAAAAAACCTAGTGTTCTCTTTGATTATTTTAATAATCTTTTCTTACAGATTAAGTTTATTTATTTTTATGTGGACTATATTTTTATACTCGGTAAATATAAAATGTATACAATGCTATATTAAGTTTAGTCCCGACTCAATAACAATTGAAAATATTGATCGCAGAAAAAAATTATTGGTATAGGTGTTCATAAAATGACCTAAAGTCCTAAACAGTCCATTTTCGCATATCCATACGTTTGCGTGTTAACAATATAAATCAAAATCGAAAAGAAATAACAAGCTGAAATTCTACAGCTAAATTTAATAATATTTTAGATCTAGATTGTTCTATACCTAAAAAGTGTTTGAAAGTTAATTTTTTTTTTATAAACTGAATAGTTTCACCACAATTTCAGCTCAAACATCTTGATTACAAAACCATATATGTATAGCATCATTTATACACTAGTTTACACATGCAGTATTACATGTTGTTCGTGTGTTAAAAAGAAATAAATAGTCCACGCATTGATAATTCAGTATGTATCGGGTATTTAAGCAGTTAATTCATTTAGTTGTTATTTTCATTTGCTATCATAATACAGTGACTATAATCATTATAAAATTAAAACCCAACTGTTTATATGAAGCGGAAATTTACACATTGTATATGTAAAACATTTAATATAGACAGATTCTGATGATAAGATAACATCTGAAACATAAAGTATGCAACAGACGCAGAACATTGTTGCAGCAACATTGAACTCCGCCTACAAAATATTTTCTGTACAGACGTGCAACCAAAATTATGGAACATAAAATTATTATTTTAGTATTTTATGACGCTATTAAAAATTCAATCATTGCTCATCTTGTCTCTATCTATCTCATCTAATTTGTATAGTTTATTTATATGTATGTATCTAGTTTATTTATATGTATAGATTATAAAACTAGTGTTGGATAATATCTATATATTATTATTACAAATAATAAAATATTTAATGTAAATTGTAACCAATGTAGGTAATAAAACATAATAAAATAATAGGAAAGCATAAAATATTAGATAATATGACCAATTTTTACAGGAACATTTAACTCCTCCTACAAAATATCAAATAATTTTGATTTTTACAGTAACCGTTCAAGGACATGTCTTTTGTTGCTGCAACCACTATACACATTTGCAACATAATAGGTTGCTGCATAATGTTGCTGCACAATGTTCCTCGTTTGTAGGCCTTTTTATATGGTTACAATTTCAATAAATTGGAGTTTACAAAAAATATTATGTGTCTTACTAATAATAAATGAACTTTTTATAAAGCTCGAAATAATAAATTTACGCATTAATAATGATATTATATTAATCCTTACATTTGGTGAAAAATAATACTACCAGGAAGATTATTATATGGGAATCCTTGCGAAAAATTTTGTCCTCAATACATCATACAGAAGAGATAGGCTTAATGAGGCATTCAAAAACACATAAGAACCTTGTTTTTGATAAAAAGATTCGAAAAAATATCCTAAAACTATTTAGTAGCTTTTATTGTCATAGTTATAAAATATGTTTTTTATCCCCTTCTCTTTCTGATTCGCAGTCGCCGTATTAAAAAATTATACCCTATGTCACTCCTACATTTAAGAAGAAACTAACGATACCTCATATGTTGAAATCCATCAAGCCATTTAGGCTACCAAGCGTGCCAAATAAATAGACATATTTACATACACTCACTCGGAAAACATTAGCCTCGTTCTGGGGCAGTCGGGTAAAAATAAAACTAATTTTAAAGGAACAGGGGAAATCTTTTACAATTTAAGTCATTTTTTTCCTCTGAAAAATCATTTTAATAATTATAGTAAATCAACCGTAAAATTGATCATTGAGAGAAACGAAAGCTAATACACAACACTGGCTATCAGCCGTATTTATACAATCGTAATAAAAACTTGTTTCCCAGATATTGTGTGTTTTCGTTTAAATAAATAAATGAATACTTTTAAAGCATTTACCAAGTAATCCTAACTTATGTGATAATTAATTCTCAATGAATTATACTCGGTAGTATCGTTTATTAGTATCCAGGTTTATGAGTATTATGGTTAGATAATATTATATGCATAGTTAATACTGAGAACATTGAATTATTGATATGTGCATGCTTAGTGTATGACTACTAACTTGTAGTTAAAAGTACTACACGACCTTTGTTTACAAACACCAACGTTTTACTAAACCAAAACATCTCAACCATAAATATATCAATACGAAAAATACTTTCCAACACTGTAGAGGCCTGAACATACACAAAGTTGTAAATTTTATGTTTAATTACCATAATGTCAAAGATAAATGTTTCTTTATGTTCCAGAAGGGGCTTGGTAATTAGATTTTTATTAAGCTCCCAATACTCGAACAATGGGCAGCTCCACACACGGCCGAGATACGCATTTGCGGGCATCTCATGCGAGTCAATGTTTAAAACGATTGGGAAATTAAAGGACAACTAGCGGTCACAGTTTTATTCCGATTGGAATGAAATTTGGTATTTGAGTCGCTTTTGGTATTTGAAAAATCGAAAAATTTATCAAGAGTTAAGTTGTAGGTATTAAGTTTTACTGTAATTTTGTTTCTTATCATTTTTCTGTTACACTAATATTTAAAGAAATATTTACAATTAAAGATTGTTTAAAATGTCTGTGGACTCTCTAGTGGTCACAGTTTTATTCCGATTGGAATGAAATTTGGGATTTGAGGCGCGTTTGGTATTCTAAAGGTCAAGTTCGTTAATGGGTAAAATCGGATGAGGGGAAGGGGGAATTAGAGGGAGGGGGTGACACAAAATTTTACTAGAATAGAAAAATTTATCAGGATTTAAGTTGTAGGTATTAAGTTTTACTGTAATTTTGTCTCTTATCATTTTTCTGTTACACTAATGTTTACAGAAATATTTATAATTAAAGATTGAAAGTTAAAATTCTAAATATCTCTGATCACATTAGAGTTTGAGAAAAATTATCAAGTAATGAATTGTAGCAAACTTGATTTTCTACAACTTTTTTCCTTATACATTTTTCGATAATTCTAATATTAAGAGAGATATTAAATATTTTGTGTTTGTTTGATACGAATAGATAAAATATTTTTTTTGTAAAAAATTTTGATTGTCGTTTCCATAGTGACTATAAACTATAATCGTTATTTTGGCTATTATTAATAAATTTATTTTTTGCAAAAACTATAGTCATATCAGATATTATATTTCATTTTGATCACACAATTTTATGACCGCTAGAGAGTAATTTATGTATTCTAAGGAAATTCGCTGTTGACGCAGCCCCTGCGTAACGAATTTTTTTTTTTTAATTCTAGCGAGTATATTTTCTAATACAACAGATAATAGTTGGGCGGGCATGAAGTTTTACATGCTTCTAATAAGAGAGAGTGAGAGAGAATGATAAGTTTGATATTAATTATCTCGCGTTCTAAATGGCCAAAAATCTGAAACTTCGGAATTTATTAGGAAACGTTCTTTTTAGCCTGTGAAAAAAAATGAGCAAAATCTGTTGAAAAGTGGTGGTATGCTGGATATCCTTAAGTTGTAGCCTTGCAAATGATTTATAACCTACCTTTACGGTGCCAGATAGAGAAAATTTTGACATATTATATTCGCCATTTGATTGGAGGTATGAGAAAAAGGTTCGAACAAAAGTTGTTTGTTTTTATGAGATAAATATGTATTTTGTATTTAAAAATTTTGTCTAACTTGCACCGTTTAAAAGATAAGTTATAACACGCGGAGCGGATACATGGAACAAAAATATAATTATTCCATTATATTTTCCCTTTTCAAACAATGCAATGAAACATTTTTTTCTAAAATGCAGATTTAAAAAAATATTTAAGTGGTAACTTTTCAAATGAACACACGGTATAAACCATTTTGCAAACATCAATCAGGCACTTTACATAAATGACTCGTTAATTTACTTCATTAAAAAATAGTTATTTAATTGACTTTCATGACATTAAATTTATTGATGACATTTAAAAAAAAAATATATATATATTAATCTAATTTTTTTGCAAGTTTATTATGATTTATGTTTGTCACAACCCTAAAAATCAACTCTGTAAACTGATTTTTCTGTACATGCATACTAAGGACCACAAAAGACACCAGTTTCTTTAATTTTATAATTGATCTGTACCTTTTTGATTCCGTTTTTGAAAAAATGCTTCGGCTAAAAGTTGTTCATTATAACTATACTAACAATTTTTATTCGAAACATTTTTTCCGAATTTCGAATAAGTAAGACACAAATCAGTTATAAAATTTTGAAATGATAGCTCGACTTTTGACGCAATTGTACATCGTTTATTGAGTTCAATTTAGTTAACAAACAATAATCTGAAAATATATTAATTGTTAATAAATCAAAAGCTTCAAACCTAACTAGCATTTAAATGTTGCAAAATATGTTTGACCGGATGTGCGCGTTGTCCTGTAGCATGGTATTAAAATATAGCCCCAGAATCAAACCAAAATTGTACTTATTCCCATCTAGTTAAAGCAATGGCACGTCAAATTTGGATGGAGAGGCAACCGGATGGCGAATGGTAATCTGGGCCTTAACGTGATACTGAACCTCCACGTACAATCCGAATGGACCCCAAATGATAATCTATTTATATAATAATATTTATTGCCATCCGAAACACGCATCTGTTTCCGCACTCACGAATTTAGAAAAAAAAAGTTATGAGGCAACCGCTCCAAAACTCGTGAGCTTATTTATTGGTACCACTGAGAAACAACCCTTCAAAGCCGCAAAAAAATCCTTCTTTTAGAATTTTTTAAACAAAAATCGAAAAAAAAAAAGTTAAAATTGTTTAAATCGGATGGCATTCCCTAATAAGTGCAAGGAATTGTGTGTATCAATGTCATCCGGTTTTGATAAAATTCACCCTCATTTTGCTTAGTCATCGGTAAGGAGTTTCAAGAATTATATGCAACGTATGACATTATTTCAATTATACCGATGTTTGAGGGTGGCAAATATGAGGGTGAATTTGGATGAAAACGGCAGTAGTTTAAGAGTTATACTTAAAAAAACCTATTTTCTGACCAGATAGTTAGAGATGATGGGAAAAATATTCCCACAGATTGTGTTGATGGATTTGTTAAATATAAATATCAATCAATATGCACACCAAACTTTGAAATAGAATGTAGACACTATAGTTTTATTAATAAATATATTTGTTTTGAAGCATATTTAGTTAACGTATGTTGTCAAAAACTGTTTTTTTCTATTGGTTCATTTAACTTGAAAAATTTGTTTGGCTAAATTCTAGTCTTTAACAAAATTTCTTTAATCCTTCGAAATTTTTAATATGAAAAATCATTATTTAGATAAAAACAAGCAATAAATATACATAAAAAATAAATTTTACACATTAAAATGATAACATATACATATGTCCTCTTTTATTACATTTTAAAATATATGTGTTACGGTAAAAGTAATTAATTACGGTACGATAGATATTAATGCAGCAATTAACGGATTATGATTAACTGATTTTTAACTTTTTAACTCGGTGTGTATAATATATACCAGGGTATATTAAGTATAGTCCCGACTACGTAACGGTTGAATATATATATATATGAACAATTTTTAGTTCATTAGTGATCTAGTTAGTTCATATCCGCAAAAACGTCCTACTGCTGTAGACACGGAAGCGTTTGTCCGTAAGAACAAAAAGAGATAACTAGCTGAGTTGTGAATGTTTTCTAGAACTTAAAAGTAAGACAGACCAAGTTCGTTAATGAGTAGAATCGGACTGTGCATCTTCCTGTTAGAGGCAAAAATATCCTAAATTTTTTTAAATTTTTTTTATGAAACAGAATGTAATTGTTTTGCCACAATTTTAGCTCAAAATCTTAAATAAACAGTTCATGCATTGATAATAAACAAAATATATATTGGGTATATAAACAGTTAACTCAGCTAGTTGTTATTTTTACTTGTATGGCAAAACTCCGATGTATTTACATTGTTATAAAGATTATTAAAATAACCAAAGAGAACTCCAATGTATTTACATTGTTATAAAGATTATTAAAATAATCAGAGGTTTTTTGAAATTAAATTTCAAATTTTGCCTCACTTCCTAAAAAATTATTTGTATTTTATAAATACGTATTTCGCCTACAAAGTAGTCATCATCAGTATGAATTAGCTAATCGTAACTATCTCTGGGATATGGAGTAAGAGACATGTTGCTGGTTACTAATTTAGTGCGTGTCTTTATTAATAAATGTCATAAAGTTTACGTTAATATATTTTCAAGGAACTGTATGTGTGAAAATGTTCATTTCGAAGTGCAAAAAGGGGAATTTTCTTTGCGAAGCAACTGTTATTCAAAAGTTATGTGTGCATTTAAATTATTAACCTTGTACATTTTATTTCAAAAATTTCACAATTAAAAAAATAAGGCATTCTAGATTTATTTATTTGTTTTCAGTTTTTTTCAGACATATTTTTGCTTAAGATACTGATTTACCCTATCAAAAATAAGAAATGGATGGGATATGCAGCCTCGCATGAAAAAATATGAACTACAAGTTGGCGGACTACACCCACTATACAAGCTTAATGGCATTTTCCGTAGTTAGTGCGCGTCATTCTTGGACATCAAATGCTAGATATGAAAAATCATACACATCTAGGATGGAAATCGAACCCGCGATCTGTGCCATTCTAGACCA
This sequence comes from Nineta flava, assembly GCA_963920215.1. NCBI lineage: Eukaryota > Metazoa > Arthropoda > Insecta > Neuroptera > Chrysopidae > Nineta > Nineta flava. Next base: position 93,731,565 of record OY986040.1, read on the forward strand.
AAGCTCTGCCTCTGAGATACTAGAGGCTATGGTTCTGGAATGCATATGATTTCTCATTATCTTGATGTTTATATATTAATTTTAGTTTGTTTACTATTTACATATGTTTTTTACATTCCCATCGTAGATGTGTATGATTTTTCATATCAAGCATTTGATGTCAAATGATAGTCACTTCCATTGGTAAAATACAACCGAAAGGCAACCATTCTAACAATGGTTAGATTGACGCAAGTTTACAAAAATAATTAAAAAATAAAAACAAAATGGAAATACATTTTAAATACCGATTTAAAGTGTTTCAAATATTAATCTCCCTGATATAGCAAATGGTTTTGCATTATTAATTGTTACCGGTTTATATGATAAATTTTTACAAATTACTCCCTTCAACCTTTCAACTTGAATTTTACCTTCTTAAGAATGTTCGGTTATTGGTTTTATACCTAAGAATAGTTTTTGGAAAAATTTCTTGGAACATACCTAGTAGATTACGAAAATGATGTATGAGAATAAATCGGATTGAAATTTGGAATGTTACATGCTTTCTGCATTTGAAAGGCTAAGTGGGTTAATGAGCAAAATCAATCAAAGTGGAAGGGAGGGAAACACAAAATGTAGAAAATCTCTCCTAATATTACTAATATTTACAGAAATATTATTTAAGGTAGTTCACTATTATTTATAAAAAAAAAACTGTAAACTCGACCGATTGTGAAGCGAGATATTTGCTATCGGTTAAAGTTTTTAACATGCATGTTGGCTGGCGCATACTATATTTTTCTATAAAACTGAAAAAATTTTCTATGTATTTCTTTAAAAAATAAATATCTTATTAAGTTAAAAATTATAAAGAACTTAACAAACTAATTTTAAAAAAAAAATATATATTGCAGATTTAAAAAAAAATCTATTGATATTTAATGATAATAAATTGCAACTGAGACCCAAATTATCACTGTCAAAACAATTCTTGCATGGTATAACAGAGAAAATTTTATCAAGAATGGTAAAACGCTATATATGATATAGTAGACATGTTAAATTGGTATAGTTTTAATAAGTAATCTAATCACGTTGTATTTTATACTTTTTGTTTTGACAATATTGTCGTACTTGATAATAGATAATATTACAACCGTCTCCTTGATAACATGATTTTATTTCAGTTTAATAAAAAATTTGCTTAGTCTACGTAACTTTTACCTTACGAACTCTTTTTATTTTTTATTAATATAAACCAATTATTGACATTTGCCCTGTCATACATACAAAAATTTTTCACAAAAATCCTATCAATAACAATCACTTTAGGGAAAAAAAGCTAAATAATAGGTATTTCATATTATTTTATAATCCAATAAGAAAATCAATTTGTACGGAGAGACTGAATTGCGGGCAAAAAAAAATGCAAATTTTATTCAAATTATTTACATTTATTTTTCAACAAAAATATACCATCTCGACAAAAAAAAACTCGTACCGTAAAATAAAAAGCGTTTCCTTTTCTATGGAAATTTAAAAAAGAATAAATATAAATTCATACTTATATTTTGTATAATAAAACAACGCTCACAGTGTCACCAATATTAACCGCTGTTTGTGTTTGTGTATGTGTATACAGGAACATACAAAAAAATAAAAATATATTTAACTTATTTGCAATTTATCAATGTTAAACCTTTTGAATTTGGTCAACCTCTATTCTGTTTTTAATGTATAAAAAAAATCCACTAACAATTGTATAAAATTTAAAATAGATTGTTGGAATCAAGTTATCTGTTTTATACAGACGATTCAAAAGTAATGAATTCATGTTCAATACAAGATTCTGAATTAAATTTATTCAACTGTTTTATCAATCGGTCGTCTTAATTCCATCAAATTTTTTTTTTTTTTGTGTTTGCGAAAGAAACTTTTTCAAGTGCTACTTTTTATAAAGGATGAATCTTGCTAAGGTTTTTACCACTCAACTAGAATAGAATAGAATAGAATAGAATAGAATTTATTTGTACATATTCATACAGAATTAAACAAAGATTTCTACACTAATCAGTATACAAACAAAAATACTGCTTTCAAAACATCAGAAAATAAATTTATAATTCTTCAAAATAAGATGAACACAATAAAATAATAATTAATAAACAAATTATTGAGAAACAGAAAAAATGTGTTGTAATGTTGACGCTTAAGTATACACAAATAAATATAGATGAATAATAACTTCGACAGAAGTATACTGTCTAAATAAATAAAAATAAGAATATGAAAAGGTTGGCTGTTACGTCACAGTCGTCTTTGGTGTAGCGGAATCATACTGAACTAGATATCCAGAGGCCCGAGTTTCGATTCCTGGTTGACGAGTTAATTTTTTCATATAAGTATTTAATTAAAAATTCAATGACAATGACATTTGTCTAAATAGTATATGCTTAAGTCTTCTACAGTTTGTCTTACGTAACCGAAAGGAATTCAAACAAACATGGTAATGTTGACGCTGAAGTATACACAAATAAATATAGATGAGAAAATAAAGTTATTGAAATACTAAGTTATTAAAATTTTCCTTCTAAGCTGATAGGCACATACTGTGTAATTCACATATGTCATTCATATGTTTTATGGATCTTATATGAGTTCTGTGAAATAGTTTTTTGTGTAAATATTGTTTAAATGTTTTGCTATTAATCGATTCCTGATATTCTTATAAATTGGGGAAAATTTAGAAAAATTTTCAAAAACCTATAGTTGATCTCTTTGATTACCTCTGAAAATCTTTATAAAATGCCAAAAATTAGTCTTACAATCTGGCAGGTAAAAATGCCTTATAATAAAGTTAACCTTTTAACCCAAGAAATTATATTTATTTGAACTGACCAAAAACCCGCAAATGAAACCAAATCGGATTACATTCAAAATTTAAATTATTCGAAAACTCTCAGATTAGTTAACCCCACCAATTCGAAATTTGAAATAATGAATGACTCAAATCCCTATAGACCCAAGCATATACAGACTGTATTGGAATGCTTTCCCAATGGAGAATCAATGTTAAATATTATTTATCACGGGCAGGCCATGTGGTTACTATGCGAAGTCAGTCAGTACACATGTATGAGAGTTATCTCATATGCGTATGGTAGTTTGTTTGTCATTTAAGAGTGTGACTCATCGACTGTGTGTATTGTGTGTACTGACTCATTTAAGAGTGTGTACTCATTACATGTGTACTGACTGACACCGCATAGTAACCACACGGCCTGCCAGTAATAAATAATATTTAACATTGATTCTCTATTGGAAAAGCATTCCAACACAGTCTGTATACTTTAAAATATATACAGGTCTTTTTCAAGACAAACGGAAATCAACTGTGTTTTATTAAATGGAAACATGCGTTTAGTACATAATGATATTTATTATTTTTAAAAAAACAAACACTTTTTGTAGGAAAATTTTTTGCATAGGCTTTTATTATTCTGTAGTATGAAGTTTTAAAGAAAAACAGATTTAATTCTAAGCATAAGGATGTACGACCGCTGAAGCTTCAAAAAGATTAAGGCTTGATTTTTTGTTTACAAGTAGTCAAAGTAGGGTTAGTTCAGGGGGTTACGGGGGGTCTTGAATTAATTACTTAATGTTAAAGTTCGTGTTTGAATGCATTGCTCTTATGGAGAAACCCATATTTTTACACATATTTTGATATATTTTCATAATTTTTACTTGGAATAAAATAAGACGAATAAAAAAAAATTACGCAATAGAAAATAGAAATATGAATAAAGAGATTGATCGAATAAAATTCCGGTATGACGGGTCTAAGAAAAATATATTTAAGAAAATAACTGAGATTTCAGGTAAATTTTATTTCTTTCGGCGGTAGCCTAATTACCCGAAATCTCAGGTTTTTTTCTTAAATATATTTTTTGTTAGGCTCGGTATGACGGGCCTAAATAAACTGTAATTTTAACTTACAACAAAAAAAAAACATTATTGTGGACAATTATGAATATACTATATAAGATTTTGAAGAATTTTATAAATGGACTATACAGGGTATCCTGAAATTCATTCAAGAAAACTATACCACGGTGCAGAGCTGAAAAAAACAAACAAAAAAGTTCAATAAAGTTTGTCGATTGGACGCTTAGTTTTTAATTAAACATTAATAATAAATTCAACTAGTCACATTTGCAATTTTGGGTGTCACTACGCTACACCACCAATTACAGAGCGCATAGTGTAAGGAGATGGAGCCACAGTAGTGGAGTAGGGCCGCCATGCTAGAGTAGCCCCAATCTGAGTTCTCAATAAGTGTAGCGACACCCAAAAATGGTTGAATTTATTAACGTTTAATTAAATATATCTCAAAAACTAAGCGTCAAATCGAAAAACTTTATTAAACTTTTTTGTTTGTTTTTTTTTAGCTCTACACTGTGGTATAGTTTTCTTAAATGAATTTCAGAATACCCTGCATATCAGCGTTCGTAAATCCTTAATCTATAATGGGTGTGGTGGAAAATGGTTAAGAATAAAAGTTTTAATTTTGTTGCACTTAAGGTAGTTTGGTAGCCAAACTACCAAATATGATGTTTTCATATAACATTACTTAAACTTGACCGCAAATTTTTCTATATTTATTCAAAAGACTATAATGAAATGTAAGTATAGAAAAATCAAAAATTATTACCACATTGTTCCAGAGATAGAATTAATTAAAGTTATGCAAAAATACATGAGCTCTTATGAATGTCTTTGTTCAATAACACCGGAAATTAATTGTTTGAGAAAAATCGGCAAACTTCACCTCTGAAATAAAAAAACTATTCAATATTTAGAGCGATGTTTCAAACGTACACTAGAAAAAAAGGGAAACAATTCATCATACAGTTTAGAATATATGAATTTTTTTAATATTTTAGTTTTGCTTCTATCTCTGTTTTTCACACTAAGGACTAGGAAAATTAATAAATATTTTGCTATTCTAACAATTTAGGTATCAAATAGAAGCTAAAAAGTTTGATGCTACTATTTTCACAAAAAACTACAAAATGTGTCAGTTAATTATTTTTTACGGACTCAAAAGACTCTACAGACACTACGGAATTTTTTTATATTACTATTCTTGTTGATTAAAAACTTGATTACACCATTGTCTAATATAAACCTCTTCCCCCCCTCCAAACCGAAGCAAATTAAATTCTAATCGAAGCATATTTCGACAAAAATTACTCGAGATATTAAGCTGGTAATTTTTGAAATGAACAGCTTGTATATACAAATATATTCATCCAATAATACACACAGACCACACAAATCCCTATCACATCTAAAACAAAAATAATTGCTTGGCATTAGTAAGTATAATGCAGGTAATTTATTTTATATAACAACTCATGGTTTTCATATATTTGTATCTCTTTTTTTTTATATTATTTTAGTTTGGGTAGAAATAAAAAAACATTACTGGTATGTATTTTTTCATAGACCGACGCGTATATTATGCTCATATACAATAAAAACGGTGTATGAATTTTTATTTTTAATGAAGAATAAATGATTTGAAAAATATTGTAATTACTTATATTCTCTCTCCTATGGTTGTTTGGCATAGTGGTTGACATTTAAAAATGAATAAATGCATTTTTTTAAGTGGAAAATTTAATAATAACTCGTTGATATACTCTGCGTGTATACAAAATAAATTAAATTACCTATTTTGTTGAATGCGTTTTGTTACAAGTGATCAACGAGTGGATACACTTTAAACGCCGTGAGCACTGGGAAAGTGTACCATAACAAAAACATGGTAAATACTGTTTCGGAATACATCCAAGAGACTGGCCATCGATGCACTCACACTGAAGTGGACACAACTTCAAAAGTTTACGATTCATCAGCGGTGGCGTGAAGGAAGAAACATCCAGCCACACTATCTTTAACTGCGATTATCTTGATTACAGCAGATACAATATATTCGGTGCATTTTACTCTAAATATGAAAACTTGATAAGCAATTCTCCTGGCTATTCCCAAGATATGGAACAAACGAACATCGCCAGGCTGAAGTGGATGGAGGAGCACACTGGGCCGTACGATCGAAGTGCATTTTTACTCCAAGATTTACCTATTTACCTATCTAATGCGTTTTTATTAATTATTTCCGGTTTTAAACTTATTTAAAAGTAAAAAGAAACCTGATAAAGGATTTATGACATCAAATTCTCAACATCTTTCAATATCCTAACGATTAAATGCTGTCTGTCAAAAATGTTCGTTTAACAAGAGTAGGGCTAGTCTCTACGGGGCCCATACGAATACTTTCCACTTGAGCACCCTTTCAACCTTCTAACTGTATTTAATTTATATACATATAACAGTATTTTCATTTTTATTTCTGAAGAAGGAACTGTGTTCCAAAACTAGTAAAAATAAAGTGATTTTACGAAAATTTCAAATATTTGTTTTATTTTATACTTATAATAGTCCAGTTAAAAACCAATATTAAAAAACCAGATTTGCAATTTCCAAAGTGCTGTGCGAGCGGCGGTGTACCCAAAAAACCATGAAATTTTCGGACTTTTTTCAGTTTTTGCTCAATATCTCAGTGAAGGAAGGGTCTGACCGGTATAGTCATTCTGTACACATTTAAAGTAGACTAAATTTTCAACAATTTGAAATTAAAACAAGCTCTATACAGCTATTGGTTCCCAAGATACAGTTCTTAGAAAATAGGCCATTTTTTCCAAAAAGTGAAATTTTTTCGAAATGGTCACATATTTCGTAAAATATCTTCTAAAATACGCATCCCACGTCAAATATTATGTGTAATAAACTTGTAGTAAATTTAAATAGCTTTCATTTGAGATCAGACTGGTACCTGTATGCCCAGCAATTCTCTCAAAAACGGCAGATAACCAAAAACAGTCATAAGTTAACCAGCGCATAAAACCATCGCAGCGCACATATTTACCAGATGTTTGTATCCATATTTTCGGTAAAAGTAGATACCAATTCCAATCAGATGGAAGGAAACAAAAGATCGAGGTCGTACAGCAGTTATCAGAACATGAGAAAATGACACATACTTCTTCTTCCATGCTTCAAGGGGCCACGCTTGTTTTTGAGAACAACAGTCTCAAAAAATAGCTGTACTGAGTGTCCCTTTGTTGGAGCCCATCTCCACTATGACTATGTCATCGACAAAACAATACTATCACCCTTAATTGCTGTAGGAGGTGTGATAAAGAAAACTGGCATTCATCACTGTTTTCCAAAAGGTAATCGTACACACAATCGATACTTTCTTCAGTATTACTGGCAAGATGATACCGTCTATTATTCCACGACCACTCTTTTCTTTTTAGAAATTTAAGAGAGTAGAGTTTCTTTTTAGAAATTTAAGAAGATAGGTACGCCCCGTCTGCAGCAACCAGGTCGTCAATGGCGAGGAGGCGCTCCGATGCTACAGGAGCCTGTTTAGATTACCACCTGCTACTGGGAATAATGATAATAATAATAATTTATTAGACCAGAAATGATGTACAAATGTAATACATATTGGTTCGTCATAATATTTGACATAATATTTGACGTGGGATGCGTATTTTAGAAGATATTTTACGAAATAAGTGACCATTTCGAAAAAATTTCACTTTTTGGAAAAACTGGCCTATTTTCTAAGAACTGTATCTTGGGAACCAATAGCTGTATAGAGATTGTTTTAATTTCAAATTGTTGAAAATTTAGTCTACTTTAAATGTGTACAGAATGACTATACCGGTCAGACCCTTCCTTCACTGAGATATTGAGCAAAAACTGAAAAAAGTCCGAAAATTTCATTGTTTTTGGGTACACCGCCGCTCGCACAGCACTTTGGAAATTGCAAATCTGGTTTTTTAATATTGGTTTAGGTCCTAACAACATAAAAAAAATTCAGAACGACCGGACCTTTTGCAAGCACGACCACCTTTTCATGTTTAACTTTACTGAACTATAATTGTAGTTTGAAAACCACTACAAATGAAACAAGATCCACCATAATTATTTCTAGGTAAAAAACCGCCGTAATCTATCCAATAACCAATTCTATATTTTTGAAACGAAGAAATGCAAAACTTTGAGGATAGGATGATGAACTAAAAATTTTTTCTCCCCACAATACATTGGTATGTGAATACAGTATAATATAATTATAAACAGACACTTAGTTATCATTTTCTTTATTCAGTGTGATTTTGCTGGTTGTTCGAGAAAGAGTAGGACTCTGTCATTTCGATCTACCATTTATGGCCTTACACAATATTTCATACATATTTCATAAAATTTGTTTTAATTTCAATAAAAAACTCTCGGAAAAAATGACTCAATTTTCAAAGATATCCCCTTCTTACCTCAAAGACAGGTGAGTATGGTAACCCTATCGCACGTTAGCTAGTTTAGACAAAAATTTTTAATTCTTTGAATCGTAACTTATTTTATCCTTTGTGTCGAAGTCAACCTTGGAATATTCGGTCAACAAAAATTGAAATATCGAGAAGTCGTGTACTAACTAACCGTATATAAGGTTGTAATCGTAATAAAGCCCTCCAAAATAACTAAATGAGGCTTTTTCTTAAAATATTTATCATTTCCTTCTCAATATTGACTCAACATACTAAAATCCATCAACTAAATGAGGCTTTTTCTTAATATATTTATCATTTCCTTCTCAATATTGACTCAACATACTAAAATCCACCGCTACGGGATGCTTACATTGCTAACTATGTTCGCGGTAATCTATATACAGTTTTGACATTTCGAATTTATGGTACGTGTAATTAGTCTAATTTACCAATATAAAGGTTATAATTATAACCAAAAGAACTTTATACAATTAACTTTTTTTCTCGTTAGTTACGTCAGAAATTGAATGCGAAAAATTTCCCTATGTAATTGAATAAAAATAAGTTTAATGGTTTGGAACATTATTATGAGTTTCAGTTCATGGTCTGACCACGACATCGGTATGAACATATCGACATTTAAAAAAAAACACCGGCATTAAAAATATACTTGTATGTAAAGACATAAATATATATAATTAATTACTATTTAACTGTGTATTTTATATACATAAACATATTTATAAACTTACTGAGTATTTCATATTCAGCGTGACAGCGTTATAAATCGCATCGGAAAAGTTCCATCGTATTGCTTGGGATATGTGTAGACGCTTCAATATTTAAGTTACGTAAAAGAATTGTGACAAATATCTTGGACAGGTTACGTTTTTAAGAAAATATATATCTTTTAAACCTTTATATTTGTTAATGTGGATAAAGAATCCAAAATAAAGACTGCAGATTTCCCTTCAAAAAACATACTAGATATTTAAAAGATCTTCAAAACTTCCATCATGGTTAAATATTGTACTGCCAATATATTTGCATACAATACCATGAATCTTTTGCCTTGCATATGTTTACTTTGAGGTAGTTCACTCGAAAACCCACTATTTTGGGAATTTGATGAAATTGAAATATGATTAATTTGATGTGATTCATTTATTTAAAAAAAAAAATTTTTTTTAGCGGTTGTGAAGCGAGGTATTTCCATGGTATAAGAGTCAGGGGCGTAGCGACGTAAAACAGCGAACAGCGTCCCTTTCCCTTTGTAAATTATTTTTAAAGCAGATACCTTCAAATTTTTTATATTACTAACGAAATTAGTGGCATAAATTTTAGTTTCACAAAACTAATTAGGATCAAAATTTCACGTGTATAAATTTCATCTGTATATTTAACTGTAACTGTAAATTTTCTATGCATTTCTTTCAAAAACAAATGTCTTTATAAAGTCAAACAAACTAATTAAAAAAAAAAACATATACCTATAGCGGATTTTTGAAGAAAAAAAAGAAAATATTTAAGGAAATAATTTGCAATTACGACCCAAAAAATATTGGATAATCACTGCCAAAACCATTTTTCATAGTATAACATATAGTAAATTGTATCATAAATGCTAAAACACTATAAATGTTATAGTAGACATGTTCAGGTGGCATAGTTGTAATAAATAAATTAATAATATTGTATTTAATACTTTTTGCGTTGGCTATAACGAGTGAACTACCTTAAAACCTTTATTCTATAAAAGTTATTATGAGCACGCTTTAATTGAATACCCGGTGTATTTCAATTATTTAAAATGTCATTTTGAAAAATCATGCAATAACAATCAATTATGAAAGAATAACTTTTGCTAAGCAAATAATAAATTGTATGTATGTTTTTATTTTGCACTGCACATTCCAATAGGTATTAAGAAAGCAATTTTTTTATAAATGAGTTAAAACACAAAGATGGCGGTTCTTAATTTGTTCTTGTGCATACAATATTCTCCTTATATATATTCGGGCGTTGTAGATGTCTTTAAAAATCCGTATTCATAGAGTTCAAACGAAGTCATATTACTATGAGAAAATTAATTTAAATTTACCAGATTTTTATATCCGATTTTTCTTAAATCCTAAAATTTGCTTATAAAGTATAAAATCTTCTATCAAATCTCTTCGGAGTTTTTAATTTTATAGTGATAAGATACATGAGACATTTTCAACACGATATTTCTACAAGTCCTCAAACACGTCAGTTCTACGAACTATTGACTATGATATTTCACGAATAATCAGTCATTGAAGAACCATAAATTTTAAAAAGTTTGTAAAAATAATACGTTTGTTCGTTTAATATATTCAGTGCATGAGTACAGTTGATTTTTCAAAAAGAGTATTGTTTACCGTGTAAATACTATTAATAACATTATATAATACTGAAAATTGATTTTATATTTAATATCCACATTCATATTTTATTGGTTACAATATTTAGACTATAATTTCAGTAAATCTATAAGTTTGTTTGCATAGTAAAATATAAATACTATTTTTAGGAGAACAGTAGGGATTATCAAATAATGTAATTTTTAATGTACATTTAAAATGAGTGATCGATATTTTAAGTTATAATTATATTGTTTTTCAGCACTCTTAAATACCTTTTTTATTTCTCGAGGCATGAGAATTCTCGACCATGGTTTTTCGAGTATCATGAGAAATTTTGAAATTTTTAATAAAACACAAAGGTATTTCCAAATTTTTGTTTTATTAAAAATTAGAGTGATATATGAGATCGATTAAATCAAATGGTAAATTTTTAGTTACCAAAAATTGCACTTATTAATTAACAAATCGACAACAAACAATAAATTAATCAAACTATACTCGGTAGGTCTATATGAAAAGTAAAGAGTAGGGTAGTGCTTAACTTTTTTATAATTACTTGGTCCCTACCAGTTCCCAAATGTACAACAGTCTTTAATTAATTTTTTTTTAAATTAGTAAAATTAAATCAACAAAATTATTAGTACATATGTAGATAACTATAAAAAATTTTTAACAAAACAAACATTTTGCTACCAACTTCAACAAAAAATGCCTTTTATATATTTTATAAACTGTTATGTTAAAATATCACAGTCTTTCGATTAAAGAAATTATAATTAACTTTCAATACTATTTTTTTTTAATTTGAGCATAGTATACCAACTGAAACTAAACCAGTAACCCGTAAAATAATCAACAAAGAAATCCAATTTTAATTAAACGCTTTTTCCTTATAAAATAGGCTTTCAGAAATACCAGAGCATTAACAGCATCATCTGAGAGGCGGTTTCTTATTTGACTGACAATGTTTGATAACGAGAAAACACGCTCATTCTCCGTCGATGTTGGCTTAAAAGTCATTACAGCTTTTGTACATTTTTTCAAGAGTAGGCGGAGTAGTAGTAGTTCCTCAGTAGACTCAAATAACTGAAATTCTTTTTTTATTAAATTTCTAGTTACGTGAGTGTGACTGGTTTTGTTTAAAGTTTCAGCTGTCTGAATGGTCTTTTTAGAAATTCAAATAATTCATTGTCATGTTTGAGGTCCTCTTAATTATCTTGGTTTCTCGAGTTCTTGAGGCGTTGCGTTTTTTTTTGTCGTGTCTCGACTAAAGACAAATTTCAGCTGTCTTGACTATAGCGTGTAAGCGACCAAATGGAACGAATGGAACGAATAGCCAAAGCAAATTTTCCCTGAGGAAGAAATATTAAATGAAGTTACTATAGTGATAGTTATATTTTATGGTGATAGTTAATATTCATTATCATAAGTACGAGAATATTCTCTTACATAAATTGTTAATATTTCTGTAAAAATAACTAACTTTGCCATTATAATTCCGAAATCACGTCGCGCACTTATAGGCTGTAATCGTCAAAATTAACCATTGTGATACGAAATTTTGAAACAGTGTTGCAAGAAATTGAAGATATACATATATTTGTTTGTAAAGAGAAAACAATACTATGCTTATATTATTTCTAATTCTTAGAAACAATAATACTATATGTATGCCCCATTTTCTCTTTACAGATAATTGTATGTCTGTCTTACAAATTTCGAATCCCAATGGCTAGTCTTGACGATGAAAGCCTGTATAGCACGTTTGTCAATGAGTACATATAAGTTTACACTGTGTAATTGTCATTAATATAGAAATATCGTTGGAACAATTGAAATAAAATTTCTTATAAAAGAAAAATCGTAAAAAAAAAGATTTTTTTAAAAGAATTCTTATAGAAAATTTGTAAACTCACATTTAATTCTTCACCATACAATCACATTAATAATTTATATCCGATCAAAAACATAAATGTAAAAAAGGGTCGTCTTTTCGGGGATATCCTTAATATAACAGCTTCGCCTAAGAAAATTAATGAGGACTCATAAATTTAGCCCTCTATAATAGTTTGTCCTTAGAAAGTGATGATATGAATTAGATGACCGAGTTGTTTACCAAGTGTGAGAAAATAATTATAAATTTATTATGTACATTTTTCCAAAGAAAAGTAAAGAGGGGTAAATTGATTAAATATAAGAAAAAATTTGGTTGAAATTTATTTCGAATGTTTTTACTTTAAATTGTTTTACAAATCTCCGTAGATAAGCCTTAAAACAACTGTTCATACAGAGACGTACTGAATAATAATAAATTTAGATAATTTCTCAGAAAATAATGTTATGATTAAATCACTATATTATTAGAAAAATTGTAACTGTCTCTTTATTAACCCGACTTCAAAAAAGGAGGATGGTTCTCAATTCGTCTGTATTTTTTTTTTTTTTTTTTTTTTTTTTTTTTTTTTTATGTTTGTTACCTCAGAACTCCGGCATTTATGAACCGATTTTGAATTTTTTTTTTTTGTTTTAAAGGGTTTGATTCCCGCTTGGTCCCATTGTCACCAAATTGCATTCTGATGAGGGGATCTCCGGAAAATCGAGGAAAATCCTCATTTTATATGTGATAACCGATTTCTGCGAAATTTTTTTTTTTTTTTGAAAAAGTATACTCATTCATAATGGGAAAATAAGAAAATTTTTTTAAAAACCGACTTCAAAAAAAATTTTTCCTTAAAAAAAAAACCGACCCCAAAAAAAAAAAATTTTACAAAAAAAAACCAAATTCCTTGTAAAGAAAACTGAATATCTGTTATAAAAAAATGCATTAAAAATTTAAAAAAAAAAAAAAACGGGTAAAAAAAAAGTGTTATAAAAAAATTCACTAAAAATTAGTTGGTCGTTTAGTAGGTCTACCCATATTTAGACAAATAAAATCAGTTATAGAACTTCAAAGTCACTAAAAAGCGAGAAATAAACTTATTTTGACAAAATGGAAACCCGACTTAACAAAAGAAGCACTAAAAAGTAAAAAAATAATTGCATATTCTTGTGCCAATTTTAGTTCACCAAAGCAAAAATTTTTAAATATATATGTACAATTATTGTTATTTTTGGAGGCGGTGTCCAAAAGTTATGTGAATTTATCTATGTTGACACCGCCTCCAAAAATAACAGTAATTGTACATATATATTTAAAAATTTTTGCTTTGGTGAACTAAAATTGGCACAAGAATATGCAATTATTTTTTTACTTTTTAGTGCTTCTTTTGTTAAGTCGGGTTTCCATTTTGTCAAAATAAGTTTTATTTATTTGTTGGTTTGTTTGTAAGAGCATCCCGCTAAAACTACTGGACCGATTTTGATGAAACCGATATCGTTTTTGTTTAAAACGTAATGATTAGTCCTAAAAACTGGTATGTATATTTTACCTCGCTAAAATTTGAAAATATTCGAATTGTCTATAACAGAGCTAAATTACATACAATTTTCAATAAGAATAATCTCTAGCATTTTTAGGAGAAATGGAAGTGACTTAGTCAATCAACCTCACTCCATCTCTCATTTTTAAATTTTATGTCGCACACGGTAAGAAATTGAGCAAAACTTATTCCTGCAAATAAAGATTATTAAAATATCAAAGAGAACGTTGCTAATTTGGTGAGACACGCACCAAATTAGCAACAAACAACATATCTCTGAATCCATATCCCAGAGATAGTTACGATTAGCTAATTCATACTGATGATGACTACATTGTAGTCGAAATACGTATTTATAAAATACAAACAAATGTTCTAGGAATTGGGGCAAAATTTGAAATGTTATTCCTGCAAATTTATTCCTTAGTATAAATATTGATAACTTTTTTTTCGAAAATTTTTTTGGAAAATCGATTAGATTCGGCATAAATCGAATTCGTACTTGCATAGTTGTTTCTCAAAAAAATAAGATAGATAAAAGAGATAAAATTTGAAAATATTCGCCGAAATAGAAATTTAGTGGTAGTGTCGATAAATATTTGAAGTAGTTGAAGCGGTAGGAACCATAAATGTTTGAAGTAGTGGAAGCGGTGGGAAATTACATGGAGTTTTTTAGTCTTAAAATGACGAGATATAACAGTAAAACGCAAGAGAAGTCTCAGGTATAAGGTAGTTATAAATAATTGATACGGATTAATGTTATTCAAAACAAAATAATATAATACACTTGATAATTCGAAATTAAATAAGTTGACATTATTAATTAAAGCAGCTCAATATCTTTATACTTGTTTTATACAAGAAACAAGATATTATATCTGCCTACCTTTGTAAGTAATAGCAATACAAGTATGATTGATCTTTTCAATCGATTTTGTAAAACTTAATAAGTCAGGATATATACATAATATATTAGTACGGAGGATAAGAGACAAATTCAAATGTATCTCTGCATTTGTGGCTCGAAATTGGTACCCAAAGCTTTATAACAAACATTTGGTATCAAAATATCTCATTAACAAACTTAAATTACTTACTTAAATTAAATTTAAAATAAAATCGATACTATTTTAATTTTTTCGAGGGAAACGAAAACGACAAAGTTTTCGAAAAAACCTATAGATATTTAACTTACAATATATCCCATACCTAAATTGTATTTTGGTAACGGTACGAGATACTGCAAAATTCTAACTTGCAATGTTGTTACTCATAAAACAACTATTGTTCGAAAAGATTTTTCGAACAATAGTTAATATTTTTTTGAGAAACAACTATGCAAGTCCGAATTCGATTTATGCCGAATCTAATCGGTTTTCCAAAAAAAATTTCGAAAAAAAATTTATCAATATTTATACTAAGGAATAAATTTGCAGGAATAAGTTTTGCTCTATTTCTTACTGTGTGTGACATAAAATTTAAAAATGAGATGGAGTGAGGTTGATTGACTAAGTCACTTCCATGTCTGCTAAAAATTCTAGAGATTATTCTAATTGAAAATTGCAAGTAATTTAGCTCTGGTATAGACAATTCTTGCGATAGCTATGGAGATATTTGGAAAAACATTTTACGCTCATTTCAACCCCACAAACTGACCTTCTCTCATAACCACTGCATTCGTTGAAGTGTCAATTGAAGCGTAATAACATTGTCGCGGTATCTTGACTCTCTTTCACCTTCCAAAAAGGAGCGCTGTCAAACCTATAACAGATTCCGATACTCGACACGAACAAAAAATAATAATATTAGTAAAAGTTTTACTAAATATTGTCAATTAGAACAACACGCAAATTAGAAGAAAAAGAAAAAACAAAAGGCTGTATGAAAATCAAACCTGATATTTTATTTTATTTCAAAAGAAATAATTTTAATTTAATTTTTTTTTTTTAACAGTTTTTAATTTTTACAATGGTATGTTAATTTGTAACTCAATTGAATCGAACAAATTTTTAAATAATCTTGATTACTGCAATACAATGTCAACTTTTAACTTTAATCTGAATCGAACAGAAATCAATTTTAAATTGGGTCAGGCTCCGTCTTTATATATAATCAGAATAACAACATAGGCGGAGTTTAGACGGATAAAAAAAAATTAAAAAAAAAAAAACAAATTTGTTTCTAAATAAAACTAGTTTGTAACCCAATTTAAAACTTATATAGGTTATACAATAGTAAGTGTTTACTATTTATAATAATTGACAAATTTTAACTTGTATATATATTTCATTGTAAGCTACCGTACTGTGTTTATTTCTTTTTGTAAAAATTATTTAACAAAATTGAATAAATACGTATCAAATAAATTATATATATATTTTTTTTGATTCAAAGTAATTTTTTTGTTCAATTTTTGATTTTAAACGTTTTACAATAAAATGGATCGTTAAAGAAGAAGAAAAATCTAAAATCAATATATAATATTTTTTTCCAATTATTTGATTTTATAATTTATTTTTCCAAAAAAAAAACTGTATTCTTTTTCAATATCATTTTCTTTTTGCGATTATACAAAATAAAAAAAACTCCTATCGTTCTTTTAAGGATAAAAACACATCTCATCTGTAATATTTTTACTTCTTGTAATTAAAATTAAAAAAAAAAACTCCTGTCTTGAGGAGAAAAATATTATCATCTTGAATATTTTTCGTAATATTTTTCTAAATATTTTTCTATTTTATAATTAAAATATGTGTTGGATCCAGAAAAATTATTCTCAAAAATTTTCAATACAACAACATTAATAGGTTGAAAAAATGTTATCTAATTCAGTAAAAGGGATAGGAGGTCTTTGAGGGAAGCGATACATAATGTTCAGATAAAAAAAATTTTCAGATAAAAAAAAACAACAAATACTGGAAAGTTGATCATGTATATCTCATGAATCGAACTTAGAAATGGAAAACTCAGTAAAAAATCCACTTTACAGATTGTTTGTTTGGCATTCGTACTATTTGTTGTTTGGTATTGGTGGTATTATTATGATATGATATTACAAGCTATTGATCTTCTCTACAAACACCTATATTAAGCAATACAATACATATAAATTGTAGTACTAGATAGATATTTATAAGATGAAATTTAATATGACATCATTTCCCTGGATAACGTGACACTGAAAGGTAACTGGTTGATATTATCTGTATTATATTTAATCACAACAGTAGATTAGTTGATTAACTGAAATTAGAAATCAATGTAGTATATTGTCATGGAATTTCTTACGAGTAAAATATATAGTTTTCAAAAACAATTCATATTATCTCTATGTATACAATTTTTTGACTTTACCTACGTGTCGAGGTTACGTGTTACCCATAATTCTATGTTTGTCTATTAGTCTGTGTATTATATTTCGAGAACAAAAAGAACATTAAATTTTGTATATAGATATACATATCAGAAGCAGTACTTAACGCAAGTGATTTCGCGGTTTTTTCGAATTTAATTTTTATTGTTTAATTTTTATTGTTAAATCTTAAATAATTACAAGTCAATTTTTTTTCGAAAAATTTAATAATGTTATTGTATGTATATTAATTAATCTACATTAATAATTAACAATTAATAATTAATAATTAATAATTAACAATGATTATTATTTAACAATAACAAATAAAAGTGTTAATGAAAGTTAGCAAATTAGTACTAATTTACAACAAAATCATAGTTTTAATATGTGAATTTATAATAATTACAATCAGAAATAATAAGATGTATAAAATTTTTAATTATATTATAATTTAATGAAAAAAAAAATTCCCAAAGTAAAAGCGAATCCTGAGTGCCTGGGTGGTAAACGATAAAATTTATAATCCATAAGCTGCGGTGAATGCTTTGAGAGCATTTTCCTCGGAATTGGTTGTGTATTGTGGTTTTTTGCATTCAATTGTACTACAATCTTACAGTCCCATCTCGAAGTCAATTTTGGATACTTAGAATCCGAAACTGAGCAGCCAGCTAAATATTTACGTTACAGTTTATATATTTAACCGTATATACAGCAACGAATTTTGGCGATTAAATGTTCCTGTTATGGGGACATTTTGCTATGGAGATGTAATATTTCAACTTGATCGAGTAACATGCGATTTTGCAGATTATTCTCTTCATTTTTTTACATACATGACAAATCATTCAGTATAAACACTTGTACTTGCCAGGTATAGTACAAGAAAAGTTTAGTATACAAAAGTCGTCGTTTTTCGATATAAATTGTAAGCGAATGAGTAAATGACACTTGGGATTAGAATATTATACATCTATATAAAAGACATATATAAAGGATATAAATTATATACATGTTTTATTTCGAAATTGTCGAAAGGCAACTCTCAAATATGTAATAATTAATTGTATTTAGATATAATATATATGTTTATATATACATACATACATATATATATATATATATATATATATATATATATATATATATATATATATATATATATATATATATGTATATATATATATATATATATATATATATATATATTTAATATTATTTGACCATTACCTTTTTATTAAAAGAAATTATCTAACTATACCTATATACTTATATAACTATGGAACCATATTTTTATAATCATAAATGTTTACTGTAGCCTACATTCTTAAGAACCATTTAATGTACTAGTCTACTCAACAAGTTAAAAAACGTTCTTGCTGGTACGAATTAAAATCCGTGCGATAGTTCGTTGATACTTTTTATTTAATGTTGAAAATAGGGTTTCGCGAGGCGAGCGCAGTGCCGTTAAACAAAATAGTAATAATCATTATTATTATTAATTTTTTTTCCGTTGGAATCCTATTTTCAATATTAAATAAAGAGCATAAACAATAGATGTCAAGTTCCGGGAGTCAATACTTTTTTCGGAAATTTCCTCCTCTTTAAGAATCTGTTTTTAAAATTCCTCTAGCACCAATAGTTTTTGAGTAATTTTCAAAAAAGTAGACCCCTTTTCTTTGGAATCTTTTATTGTTTATAACTTTTGCAATTGTTTATGTGCAGGTTTGAAATTTTTGCACATTTTTCTAGACGTCATAATGAGTTCAACGAGCTTTCACGTATTTTAATCTGCAGTAGCACGCATTAACACGTTTTTTAACTTGTTGACTAGACTATATAGTATAAATGGATAATAGTATAACCATTATGTAAAATCAATTTGTTGAATTATTCGGTAAGCGATTGTATGTGTTATGCATGCCAATGTATTAATTGTCCCGAATTTATTCACAAAATGTAGTTTGAGCTCGCGTAGTATTTGTATTTATTCTTATTCAATAGGAAGATTAACAATGGGTGGCATTCATGGTTGAATGTCGCTTTTAACACGATTTTATTAGCTTGAGCTGCTATGTATGGAAATCTTGTATTTTAATCTGTTTCTAACTGTCGTATTGATTTAAAAGTTTGAAAATGTATGCGATTCTGTGGATAACACACTATCATATGGTGGCAACCAGTTTCCATTCACTTCTAATTGTCGTATCGATTTAAAAGTTGAAAACTTCAAATCCCGGCGGTGGTTTGTTAATTATACTTAAATAGGCGGATATTTAAATAACTGTATGGACAAGAATGAAGTAACGGCTATGCTTGTGAAGGTTTTCAGCAGTTTCCCTTCACAAATTCCAGAAGAAAATGGACATAGTTCCTATGAAAATCGGCTGCCGACGCTCAACAAACCAAATCCTAGTCTGCATACAAATTCCTAGCCCTCCAATTAATTTTTATGATTGTAAATTAATAAAGGTAAAAAAATATTATGTGGGTGGTCTCCGTTATAGACCGTGGAGTCTCAAAAACGGTGGTAAAACCCCATTATTATTTATTATTATTATATAGCAACATCTATATGATTTCTTGATAAAATTTGAAAATGAAATTTTTACAAACGGGAAAATTCAAAATTAAGCTGGGGTTGCATCGATGGTACTTCAGCTTTAAGTGGGATTCAAATTGATAAGTGCGTTTCATCCAGTATAAATAATATTGAAATTGTGTTTAGAAATAGTTAATTTTAGTGGCATGTCAGGCTTCCCTTAAATGACATTTAAAACAGTTTTGTGGCGTAAACTATATTTGTATAGTTCAATTTGAGGTTTTAAATCATGCATGTACCAGTTTGAATGTTTTTCAATTTTGCATTTGAATATGCGACTTTTTTACTATGCGTATCATACTTAATTTAATTATACTTTTCCTTGACAAAAAGTAATTTGACAAATGATAAAATATAACAGCTAAGATTTAGTATGCCACAAGTGGTTTCTTCGTGCCAAACAATAGTTCCAAAAACATTCCACACTTACTTAATTTTCTTGAAAAAATAAACTGTAAGTGAAAAGGCCAAATTTCCCTTAAACTCGGCCTTGCGCACTACCATGCTTTAGATCAACAGAAATAATATTCCAATGTCACTTATGTTTAAGTTAAGTATAACATTTAAAGAACATCGATGCACCCTGCCTAAAATAATTGTATTAGTACAAATTTGGTGGAAGAGCTGGGAAAATATTAAATAAATTACGTTACTTATTTTAATATATAAATAAATTTAATTTTCAAAGAAGTGAATTGCACAGTTTAAGCCCTAGCTGTTTATCCCAGCCAAAATGAGTATCATTTTGTTCAAATGTTCAAAATATTTTTGTAATTTCAGTATACAAATTATAGGAAATAGTTTCATATCTTCTTAGTTCAGAGTTTTAGACACAATAGACAAACCATTTGTACGAGATACTTTGGGTTTCGTTACAAACGGTGTAACAGACGCCTTACAAATGTTTAAAAAATACAGCAAAATACAAAATTATATTCTAAGAATATTTCAGCGTATAATATACATACACTTGACATCACAAACGTACAACGAGATACACAAAGGAATAACAACATGTGTACAGAATGATGCAGAATGAACTATGATTATCATACTAACAGTGATATATGTTTTCCGGCGAATTTACTTTAAGTAAATTTTTTCAGTTATTTTCACAATTTTTGATAATAGATTGCTATATAATAAAACAATTATTTGAGATTTTCGTAACATTAATTTTATTTTGTATACTTTCGGAACATCTAATAATATATTTTCATCAGAAAATATACGATATTGACAAAATATACAAATTTAAACAAAAAGATAAACATATTTAGGTACTTAAATAAACTGAATAATATAACATTGTATGAATAAAAACAAAGAAATAGTGGTAAAACCTAAAAATATAAAAATGATATAAAGGCTTAACTGAAATAAAAATAAAGTTAAACTAGAATTGTAGAAACTATTGTCATAATTATGCAAACAGGTAATAAATACCGAAAACAGTGATTCTCAACCACTGAGCCGCGGCAGTTTTGTGTGCTGCCAAATTTTAGAAATGTATATAGTAAAGTATTAACCAACATTAAAACGAAAAAAAAGATCGAGACTGTTAAATGTAGAAGACGATATGAGAGTAACATTGTCACTTTTACGACCAAATATAAATGAAATTATCAAAAAAACATCAAGCTCAAATTTCTCATTAAAAGTATTCTTATTATTAACTTGTAATTAATCCACTAATAAACGTACTGTTGTTTTTGTAGTACATATTATTTTATTTTACATTCAAAAATATTATCATAAACTATTTTACACAGTATATTATAGGTAAGTAAACAACTTTTAAAATTATCTTTTTCTTTGTGTGCCGTCAAATTTTGAAATCCTTAAAAGTGTGCCGCAACAAAAAAAAAAGGGTGAGAATCACTGATCTAAAATATAAAATAATTTTACATCAAAACGTTTTTTTTATTATTTCATTTGTACTCTATTACCTGTTTGCATAATTACGACAATAGGTTTAACAATTGTAACTTTATTTTTATTTGAGCTAACTGTTTATTGACTTTATTATATATTTTCTGATGAAGGAACTGTGTTTCAAAACCAGTCAAAATAAAATTATTGTTACGAAAAACTCAAATATTTGTCTCATTTGATAATTATAATGGATTTTCGTCATATGTAACGACTCATTCAATACAAAAAATAAAATATTGAGAAATTTTCCAGAAAGTAATAAACGAATGTCATTATGAACAATATCTTTTTATCACTAGTAAAAATTTTACAATCATCAGTGATTGAATTAAACCAGCAATGAATATAACGAAAAAGAAATATTTTCAGAATGTCGCAAAATAAACTTCTTGTCTGATAAAATATATCATATTCTGAATCACCATATATTATTGTCTATGGAAGACAACTACACATAATAGATGAGCTGTTGAAGCATGTGGAATATTATTCTCTGCATAATTAGACCCTTTGCATATACGAACACAATTCATGCATGTATATAAGACGTAAGTGTTAATTATAGATGCATGGTAAAGATATTTCAGATACCTGACTGATAGTATCTACAATGGCAAAGTCTGTTGAACATGTCATATCTATACAGAGATAATATATCTTCATTCAAAACATATACTATGAGCTACCCAGACATTATGCAAAATCAATTACAAAAACAATCCCCATAAGTACTACAGATGCTTTCATTTATTTTTACATTTATATGTATGAACTATAGGATATTTAATTATCATATAATTAATTCTATGGGGGAATTTTAATGATACAATTTTATTATATTATTATTAGTAGAGATAAATTGTGAAATCAATTAAATCATTAAACCAATTAAATCGTAAAAAATTCAGAAATATTCAGAATTCACAAATAATTCCAAATACACAATCCCTATAAAACGATTCTTGATCGCATAGAAAAATCTCTTGATCGCATAGATCTCATAAAAATTCATAACAGAATCAAGTATTATTTGGTGTATTTGCTTGTATAAATTTATTGTAATTTAGTTAGTTGAATCTTGATTGTTTTGAATTAAATATGTATAAGCAAATAATATAATAAGGTATACAGACGATACTGTACTAATCGCCGATAGTGAACATAAATTACAGTGTTTAATAGATAAAGTTTATGATTTGAATAGAGTAGTTGAAATGGACATAAAGGCTAAAAAGACTGTAGGTATGGTAATCACTAACAACACAAATTAAAATTCAACGTTGAATATTATTAAAATTAACGACACGAACATTAAAATCACTGACAAACATATTTATCTCGATTCCGTAATATCGAATGATGGACAATATGAGCAGGATCTCCATAGCTGCATATACAAATCATCATTCAGCAAACTAAAAAAAGTGTTTCTTAACAAAAATATTAAAACCAAACAAAAAATCATTCAGACGTGCATATGGCCAATACTAACTTACGGATGTGAATCCTGGACTATCATTGAAATATAAATGCAGTTAATTGAGGCTTGTTGTGAAATATGGTTCTAGAGAAGAACTTTCAAAACTAAATGGAATGGTTATGCAACAAACGAGAAAGTCTGGGAACAAGTCGGTTTCCAGAAGAAGTGGTTTAGAAGCAACTGCTATGTTGGGTAAAGTTGACGGAAAAAAAGAACGTGGGAGAAAAAAACTCAAATCTTTACCACTTCATCAAAATACTGAAAATCTCGTTCATATTGCATATGATCGATTAAAATGGAGAAACATGCTGGTTAAAGTCTGTTCACAGGCATGACACTTTTCATCATCATCAAGTCATACAAATTGAATGTTTTTAAATAACATAAATAGATCACAAATAAATAATTTTGTAAAAACAAGATAGTTTTTGTAAAACAAATAAACAGAAGTAAGCTAGCTTACAGTAATGAATGTATAATAAAATTTGTGTATAGATTTTGAATTCACACTGGCCGTGTTCATTAAGTCGCTGGTTAAATATCAACCAACCGGGGTATGACAATGGGTCAAACCCAAGGAGAGGTATAATTTTTAATTAATTTAACAAATAATCTGAACACTCCGACTACGTTCATGGTTGTTGATATACTAAAATATTCTAGAAGCCTCCATGCGAAAGTATATTGTCAACAAACAATATTTATTCAAAAAAACAACCATGTTCTCGAAGGATCTTTGATGGGTATATAAACCGGTGACCAGTGTTGATTCAAATCAGTTTAATATAGACTATTGTCTGATGCGTTCAAAGTTTTAATATCGACTATTGTTTGTTAGTATCAGAGTTTTATATCGACTATTGTCTGTTAGTATAAAAGTTGAAATCAAGTATTAGTATATGATTAGTCCAAAGTATATAATAGTTGTTCAATCCAGATCAAGTTAAAGTTGGAATTTGTACAAGTAATTTGATCAAGTAATTCAAAGTTTGATATTGTGTGAAAAAAATTAAAATAATTGTTGGAAAAGAAATTGGATAATAATTTTTTTTTAAGCAATAAAATCAGGTTTTTTTTTGTTTCGTAAAAACTTGTGTTTAATTTAATTTTTTTTTTCTTTTCTTTAAACAAAAACGTGCGTGTTATTTCAATTACAAAATATTTTGTATTATCTTTTACTAATATACTTTTTTGTTTTTGTCGAGTATCGGAATCATTGCAGGTTCGGGCAGCGCTCCTTCGAGGATAAAGAGAGCCAGGATACCGCGACAAGTGGCGACCGTGACAGGACCAGGAGACGCACGGAAGAAAAAAATAATTACAATGGCAAGCCGCAGCATTCCCATGCCACGTCTGCGTGAGATGATGGAGGCCAAAGGGCTGGATAGCACTGGGACTAGAGAGGTCTTACAGGCAAGATGGGAGGAGCACCAATCTAGGAAACAAGGGACACCGACTTCAAGGACTCAAGAAACAGCCTACCCCACAACAGAACTACGTAGAAGTGTGGTTTCCGATCCGGAGGAGCCAGCTGCAGCAAGCATGGAGAAGATGCTCGCAGCATTGATGACAAAGCTCAATAACATGGACAAGACAATGGCATACCAACTTCAAGGATCTGAAGGAAGGATGGATGAGCGACTTGGAAATCGACTTCAAGAGTCCGAAGAGAGGATGAGCAACGAAGAATCAGAAATCGGCTTCAGGAATCTGAAGAAAGAGTGGGCGAACAGACATTAGTATAATGCAACAAGTCCAACAAGAGCTGAAAGAGGACTTGTCGGAGCGAATGGAGAACCTAAGAGAAGTGTGCGTACGACGTATCAGCCAAATAAGCACTGACGTCGAGGCTGTGAAAGCTGACATCACGAACATCAAAACCGATGTCGCTGTAAACCGCACACAAATCGAAGGCATAGAAAGCAACGTAACCACACGACTTGATGGCATGGAAACGAAGATGAACGTACAATACAATAAAGTCGTGGATGACATTATACGGATCGAAGAGCGTCAAACACAGCAACTTCGAGACATGCGTATTGATCCTCAAGAAGTGAATACAGTCCTTCGCTCCGCCGCATTGGACACAACGACGCTTCTGTCCATCATGCCGGAGTTCAGTGGTAGACCGTCTGAAGATCCAGTAGTTTTTTTGAACAGAGCAACGGCATTACTACGACAAACGCATCTGCTCGTAGACTGTTGGATTGATATGGTCACAAAAAAATTAACAAGACCAGCCAGAGAAGGGGCATTGATGAACCGTGGGTTGGGCTACACCTTCGATGAATGGAAGTGGCAGTTGGAAAGCTTCTTCAACAGTGTCGGAAGAAAAGCTAAAGCCGAACTGGAATTAATGACCGTTTCCCAACCAACAGAATTAAAGACAGAAGCGTTCGTAAATATGAAGGTGCAGCTGTTCAGAAGAGTGCACGCCGACAGGAATATAGATGACGTAGTGCCAATCATATTAAGTTTATTACGCAATAACATACGTCCACTAGTAAAAATTTCGAATCCAAGATCGGTGGACGAGTTACGCACCACGGTTCGAACTCTGGGCGAAGAGCCAGGATCAATAATGGAGGAGATTGGTTCTGGAGAAAATATTAACCTCCATAAAACCACACAGCATCGGCGTGAACACCAACAACTATCGGTTCATTTGACAACAATGGAGACCAAGAACTCACACCAAAATGGGCCAATTGTGGAAGTTGATGTGCGTGGTAGATCAATATTGGCACTGATCGATAGTCAAGCATCACACAATTTCATAAGTGAAGAATTGGCAAGAAGTATTGGTAAATGGCACCCTGTCAGAGATAGTACAGGGAGTGGAGCCACATGCAATAATACTTTCAGAATTCTTGGGAAAATGTGCATGGATGTGATGATATCAAGAATGTAGTTCAATGTTGAAGTAATGGTTGTACCTGGCCTGCGGAACCACTTAATACTTGGTCATGAATTTTTAACAAACAATGGTGTGAGCATCGTTTACCGGAGTGGTATAATTTACTTGGGGTGTGATAAGAGAGTCCGCATTGCATGGAGAAAACCAGATGGAGCCCATAGAGAAGTGGCAACAATTAACAACGCATTGGGCGAGTTACAAATAAAACTCCTTGAGAACCAAGAGCAGTTAAAAGATGTCATTCGGCGACATCCCAGCGTTTTCGGCAAAGTTGGAAGGACAAAAACGATCACACACAAGATTGAGATCACGAAGAATTCCCCCATTAAATTGAGACCATACACGTACAACAATGAGAAGCAACGGATATTAGAAGAGATGATTGAAGAGATGGAAGGCGATGGCATTATAGAACCATCCACATCGCCTTGGGCCGCACCCGTCGTATTGCCGAAGAAGAAAGATGGTACTTTTCGATTGTGCGTCGACTATAGAAAGTTGAAGGATATTACAAAGGGCAATGCGTTTCCGATTCCAGATCTGCAAGAGATGTTGAGAAAAGTCAATGGAGCAAAAATATTTTCTACATTGGATCTTCAGACTGGTTATTGGCAAATTGAGATGGAGCCACAATCGAAAGAGTACACAGCATTTACCACCCCAAGAGGTCTCTATCAATTTCGCGTCATGCCGTTTGGACTGAAGAATGCTCCAGCTACGTTCCAGAGTTTAATGAACGAAGTTTTATCTGGATACATCGAAGATTTCTGCCAAGTTTACCTGGATGACATACTAATCTACAGTCGATCAGTCAAGGAACCTTTACACCACCTGGATCTTGTACTTGAAAGACTAGAACAACATGGATTAACTTGTAAACCAAGAAAATGTGTCATTGGCAGCAACAAAGTCAAATATCTGGGACATATATTGAGCGAAGATGGCATTGACAGAGAGGAAGAGAAGAATGAAGCTATCAGTAATCACCCTGTACCAAGAACACGAAGACAATTACGACAATTTTTGGGATTATGTAGTTGGTACAGGAGCTTCGTGAAAAACTACGAAGATATAGCTGCACCTCTAAGCGAAATGCTCAAGAAGAACATAAAGTGGCGCTGGCTAACATTGCATCAGAAGGCGTTCGAAAATCTGAAATCATCGATTGCGAATGCATCGAAAGTAGCACATCCAGATTTTAAGAAGACGTTTTGTTTAAATACGGATGCTAGTGACGTCGGACTGGGTGCAATATTGTTCCAAATGGAATATGATGGCAAGACAAGGAGAATAATAAATTACGCCAGCAAGAAACTTGGACCCACAGAACGAAAGTACGCCACTACAGAAAAGGAATGTCTCTCGATAATCTGGGCATTGAGGAAGTTTCGAGGATATCTGGAAGGAAGACACTTCAAATTATATATAGATCATGCAGCGCTCCAATGGCTGAACAAAACTAAAGATAGTCGAGCAAAATTGACAAGATGGGTATTGACATTGGGAGGCTATGATTTTGAGATAATTCACGTCCCCGGAAAATATAATCAAGCTGCCGACTCCTTGTCTAGACAACCACAGGGCAAGGCTGAAGAGGAAGAAGTGGAGGACATTCCAGAGTGGGTGATTGAAAAGAGGGCAAAAACACCAATAACCCTCAACGTATTCGAAGTGGAAACACCCACACTCGATGATATTAGACGATGGCAGGATGAAGATCGTGATGTGACTGCCATCAGAAGATACATCGTAGATAGTAATAGTCCACTGAGAAGCAATCTACGACGACGAGTGGACAGAACAAGAGCTAATTACACTGTAGCTGACGGGATCCTCTGGTACCATAGTCAACAGATGGTACAAGAAGTGCCAGTGGTTTCCGAAGATCGCCGACTTGGTTTTCTAAGAAGATATCACGACAGTGATGTAGCAGCACACCCTGGATGGAGAGAAACGTATCGTCAAATTCCGTAACCGCGTGTATTGGTATGGGATGCAAGATGACATACGCAGATATGTAAAAGGGTGTGATACGTGTGCTAGAGTGAAGCCACTGAACAAGAAACCAAGTTCAGCAATGAGAAGTCGAAGACCTACTTCACCATGGGAGGTAGTCAGCATCGACTTAATGGGTCCATACCCACGCACATCAGTTGGAAAGACAAATATATTGGTTGTGACTGATCTTTTCACTAGATGGATCGAAGCATTTCCATTGGGGGGCCACGTCGACCTCGAAGATAGCCCAAGTACTGAAAGACGAAGTATTTAGTCGTTATGGATATCCTAGAGCAGTACTTAGTGATAATGGTCCCCAGTTCAGATCAAAAGAATGGAAAGCATTGAACAGAGACTGGCATACTGAAATATGGACCACGCCAATATATCATCCAAGAGCCAACCCCACGGAAAGACAGAACCAGGAGTTGAAGAAGTTGTTACGATTACATTTGTTGGATCAAGAACATAAAAATTATTTGCAATACGAAATAGAGCAAATAGAACAACTGGTTTTTCGCCTGCCCAATTGAGGATAAAAAGAGACAGGATACCGCGACAATATGTTTCAAGACATTCTTACTTGTTTAGAAAACCAAATCGTCGTGTAGGAGTTACGTAGACTGAATAATTTTCTTTGAAGGAGGAAAAATATTAAATATCAATCAAGTTATCATTACGACAATATGAATATTTATTTATTATGTTTATAATGGTCAATATTTCAGTAAATGTAATAAAATTACGAGTACTTTCCAGTAAAATACATTAGAATTGTTTTGATATGCGAACATATTTAAATTCCCACAATAGCAACCTTCAAACTTGATAATATAAATAATTTTGTTAAACTATTATATAATCACTGAAAATAAATAAACTGAATAGGGTTTGTAATATTCAAAATAATATATTTGTAGAAATATCGAAAACAAATACTAAATGTATTTGTTTTTAAACAGTAATTTGGTATTAAAAAATATTAAATTATATTATATACAAGTTAGTTATTTTGTTCCCGAATATTTTGAAAGTAGTCTGGTCCATTGACATGTCCAAAATAAAATAAAATATTATTTGTATACAAAAATAAAAATTGATATTCGTTAATAACATGTGTTTTTATACAATGAGAAAATCATTAATCACTCCAAGTAGGTTGATATAGTATGAGTTATAGCGGAGATATAGCGTGTAGATATTGTTATGAAAGGATAAATATATACATTAAATACATATTGAATATGGAATATTATAAATAAATTATGCTTTGTACACTTTTGATCAAAAAATTAAATTTAGATGGACGAATTGGATATTTTTAGAAAAAATTATTGTTTATTAATAACTTATGTATGAGCGTTAAAAAAATTTTTACGTTATTAAAAACAAAATTTAATGTATATGCTCTGATGATTTCAGTTAATTAAATTAAAAAAATGATTTGCTTTTTATACAGTCCATAACTATTTGAAATATTTTATTCTTATGTACACTTAAAATAATAAATTATTCTGAAATTATCACGTCCACTTCCATATCTTTTCCAGGTGCGAATAATAACTCAAGTACGAATAAATATTATCATAACCACGTTTTTCAGGTATCGTATGAATACCTGAAATACCTTTGTCTGTTAGATCAGAGATTAGTAGAGTTAAGATATAGTATACTATATGTGAAGAAAGTATTTAAAATATACTAGTTTAATTTAATTTTGTTGTTTTGACAATTTAAGTTCTAGGGGTAGACATTTCGTGTGATATGGCATAGTAAAATAATAACGGTAATAAAATAAACAAAAATTATTATTTTGTTAATGAAACTGTTGAAATGTAGCCTATCTAAAGCCGTCATTTTGGAATTAGACGCCATGAGTATATTTACCAATTATTCGGCAATGTTTTGTTTAATATAAATATTTTGTCTTAGTTTCATTTTGTCTTAGCTATCGATCATAGATGTCAAGTGGTGTTTTATTAATAATAATAATAAATTTTTTATTATTTTTCAACAATACATATATTGTACAGAATATGCCATGTTTCTTATTCTTTAATTTTTTAATAAAATATTCTTAGCACTACCATATATTGTAATAACATTTAACGAAAAGATATTCGTTTTGCCGATTCGTCTGGGAGGAATTTAAAGCAATGCAAGAGGGTTCACGTCTTGCTAAAAATCTCTGCTTAATTTATTAAACTACCATAATGCCAATGTATATATATAAATAAAACCTATTTTGACAAAATGGAAACCCGACTACAAAAATCAAATATTCTATAACAAAAAATGCACTAAAAAGAAAAAAAATAATATTGCATATTCTTGTGTCAATTTTAGTTCATCTAAGCAAAAATTTTTAAATATATATGTACAATTATTGTTATTTTTGGAGGCGGTGTCCAAAAGTTATGTGAATTTCTCTATGCTGACACCGACTTCAAAAATAACAATAATTTTTGCTTAGGTGAACTAAAATTGGCACAAGAATATGAAATTATTTTTTTAATTTCATATTCTTCAAATGAGAATTTTCCTTGATTTCCAGAGGAGCCCCTCACCAGAATGCGATTTGGTGACAATGGGACCTACCTGAAATCAAACCCTTTAAAACAAAAAAGAAAATTCAAAATCGGTTCATAAATGACGGAGTTCTGAGGTGACAAACATTAAAAAAAAAAAAAGAAAAACAGACGAATTGAGAACCATCCTCCTTTTTGAAGTCGGGTTAACAAATAGACGCAAGCTTTAAAGCGTCTGTCTTTGAAATATAAGTACTTTTCGATGGTTGTCGTCGATCTCAATTGATCATTTGATATTATATGTCCTTTGTAACTTCGTAATTTCGACCTAAAATAATATTTCGTCCAATTTTAGTCGAAAAACCTGCATTTGCGAATCATTTAAGTGCAAAAATTGCAAATTTCATTAATAATCTTTAAATACGCGTAGCACAAACAATTTCTCGGTAAAAAAATCTTCTAAAACCTTTAAATTATATCAAATCGTTATTTGTGTGCTCATATATTTTAAAAATAAAGTAATGCTTTTGAGGTCGCAAATAGTTTAAGATTGATTAATTTTTTTAAACTCAGGTGTACTTTTATCGTTTATATACCTGAAAAATATGAAAAATGTAACATGATTATTGTGCAATTATAAATACATCTATTGACACGGCATTGGTATTTTGTATTCAATGTATAATTTTTGCAACGTATCTTATACCATATTTTATTCAATTATTATTGTATTTAATTGTTATCGGATTATATACTCACTATAAAACCATTAACACATAAAAATAAAAATACAAGGAAAATAAATAATTGCTATTCAAATAACAAAACTTATACCATGATACTTGAAACAAAGAAATATGTAATAAAAATTTATTTAAAAATATATATTTAAAATATAAATTTATATTTATAGGAATAAATATAACCCGTCATCATTTTATTGTAAATGATTATAGATTTAATTCCATTTTTTTTGGGCTATATATATTTTATCGCAAAAATTTTACTAGAAAAGTTTTCAATTTTTCGTATATTTTCCAGTTTTATAAATTTATTTATTTTCATGCATTTGTAAATTTTTAACACAATAATTTTGGAGACTCCAATGTATGAACTTAAATAGAATTTCTAAATCTTTAATGCATTAAAAAGATTTTTCTTTAACAAATTTTCAACCGTTACATTAACGAAAGTAGAATTATATACCGAGTATAAAAACAATTTGTTCAATAGTTTTATTATTTTATTAGCTTAATTTTTGCAAATACATAAAAGAAAAGGAATGACCAAAATTTCCGCATTACCTCCATTATAAAATATTGTACATTTATTTATTTATTTTCTCTTCGACGACTACTTCTCGGGCTATTTGAGGTTATTTGAGGCTATTTGTTTATATCTAACTTAATATTCAACTGTATATGTATCAATACTTAACAATTAAGAATATTATTTTGAATATAATAAATCATATTTTTTTGTATCATCAAAATTACTTATAGTGTAATTACTAATGTAAACAAAATGAAAAAAGTGTTTACGTTAAAAACAATAATGATAAACATTAATAATAATAATAAGACTTGAACATTGGATGAATGTGATTTGGGTTCTAACATACCTGAACGTTAGATACTTAAACGGTAAAAAATATCTAAAACCCGGTCAGGAGCTTAATGAATCTTAAGGACAATTAATTTACGAGTGAACTAACTTTGGTATCAACAAAGCATCAAGTAAGTATCCAACTATAAACATAAAAATAAAAAGGGAGCAACTTTTCTGGAGGCAACCAAAAGTACAGATATGTAAATTTAGCCTAAATTTGAAAGGCTCCAAAAGGTTTACAGAATAGTTGCTAGGGATGAATTAGTCCCTTTCGGTATCACAACGGACAGTTGTTCTAAGTGTATCAAATTCTGGATAGCCGCTGTAATGTAACCTAACCTAACTGAGAACGAAACTATTGTAAGATTGTCCTTAGTAATAATAATAATATTAATATTTTGTTTATTCTTTAAATAAAAGTACAGAGTACATAGAATAAGTCAGTATCATTTGTTTAATCGTAAATAAATTATTTGTTTAATCACTATTCAATAAATTCTCTTAAACTGTAGAAATTCTTTTCTAACAGAAACTTCTTTAAGTTCCTTTTAAATATATGTGGGTTCACATTTTTTATTTCTTGTGGAATCCTGTTATAGATACGTATACTCATATTAAGAACTCCGGTATGTATATAATTTTTAGTTGTCTGCATGCCAATAAGATTGGCTTTATTTCTTGTTTCGTATGTGTGTTCGAAGTGATGATTTCCGTACAGGTTAATGTTGTTTAAAACAATAAAACCTATTTTGACAAAATGGAAACCCGACTTCTAAAATCAAATATTCTATAACAAAAGATGCACTAAAAAGTAAAAAAAGAATTGCATATTTTTGTGCCAATTTTAGTTCACCTAAGCAAAAATTTTTAAATATATATGTACAATTATTGTTATTTTTCGAGTCGGTGTCAGCATAGAGAAATTCACATAACTTTTGGACACCGCCGAAAAAATTCAAAATCGGTTCATAAATGACGGCGTTCTGAGGTGACACATAAAAAAAAAAAATACAGACGAATTGAGAACCATCCTCCTTTTTGAAGTCGGTTTAAAAAGAGCATTTTTCAAAATATACGCATCTACAACGGTCAGAATTCTCAATTTTTTTTAAATTGGTCTAGCATGCTCGCTCATCTTAGAATTATTTATCATTCTCACACATCGCTTTTATACTTTTAATATTTTGTCAACATCAGAGGAATTTCCCCAGAACAATATTCCATATTTAATATTGGAATGAATGTGAGCATACTATACTTGCAGCATAATGTCGAAAGTAACTATATCTTCAATTTTGTATAGCATGTAAGTTAGTTTTGACATTTTTTTTGACAGATATTCTATGTGTCTTTACTGTTCAAATTTTTATCCAGATATAGCCCTAAAAACTTAATACTATCCGATGTATTAATTATTCTATTGTTACCTAGCTCAATTTGGTGAATATTACTTTTTATGCCTAGCATATGAGTTTTTTCTAAATTTAGTTTTATAGAGTTCTCCTCAAACTATACTTATTCATGAAGGTGAATGTTTCTATGATATTCGATCTTAGATATGTTTCATTTTTGTTATGAAAGAATACAGTGGTATCATCTGCAAATAAAATCATTTTGTTTTTAACCTTTGTAGGGAGATCGTTTATATAAAGTACAAACAGCAACGGGCCTAAAACAGAACCTTGAGGCACGCCTTAAAACCGGTTTATATTTCGAGAAAGTTACGACTTTCCTATAGTTCTCCATATGGGTAACTTTTGTACATTGCTCTCTGTTAGTGAGATATGACTCTAGCAACTTTAGCGCAACTTCC
This sequence comes from Nineta flava, assembly GCA_963920215.1. Classification (NCBI taxonomy): domain Eukaryota; kingdom Metazoa; phylum Arthropoda; class Insecta; order Neuroptera; family Chrysopidae; genus Nineta; species Nineta flava. Next base: position 93,765,997 of record OY986040.1, read on the forward strand.
CGAATTCCACAAAATGTGAACTTATGGAGCAGTAGTTCGATATTTAATGAAGTAGCTATTTTATATTTTGCTTAGCAAGTTTAAGTATAAATTAGTTGGATATTTGCCTAGTCATATATTAGATAGCTACTTAGGAAAGTCAAAATTGGGTTGTAGCGACTGTCCAGGATATGGCACACTTAGAACAACTGTTCATTGTGATACCAAAAGGGGTATTCCCATCTCTAGCTAGTAGTTTAAACCATTTGGAGCCTTTTAAATATGGTCCTCATTTTCATACCACTACTTTTTGTGGCGAATATGCTTGCCCCTCATATTTGTTTTTGCTGGGTTAGTTAATTAATGGGAATGACAGTTAGTAACATTCTATCATTATCCACTTAAATGTAGTCTATGCATTCATAAAACTTTAAATTACAAAATTACACTGATTAATTATGCTATTATGAATCTACACTTACAATTGTACACGCGTCAATTATAAGATAATTATAAGGTGTCACAACCGCGATTTTACTGGATGGTAGAGGTTTTTATCGGATTACACATATTTTATAAAAATATTGCATTTAAGACGTCCTTACCACGTGGCAGCCGTGCTCAAAGCCAAACTTTTAACTACAAAAAATGTTTGTCTCATGTTAGCATTTTATTATTCTCAAATTACTTATAGGACTATGAACGCCTTACTTATCAGGATCAAGTCAATAAATATAGTGCCCAAATTCCATACATTCGTTAAAAACGACATTAATAGTCATCTCTTTGAATAGATTCAAATGAACTCAACAACAAATCAAATCATATTATCATAAAAAAACTAAAAATATTATAATATAAAATGATATTAGATAATAAACACCTACTGTTGAAAAAGCCACCTGCTGTTTTGTAGGTCTTCCACAGTACAATCCTATATGTAATATCAACTACCTGAATCAATATTTTATAAATAATTATCATAAAACTGAACCACATATGTATGTATACCCGAGACGGTAGACTGATTTTACCAACAAAAACTGCATAGAAAAGTATTATTATAATAAGTGTATAGGGTGATTCATAATGTCAAATCTATATGGCGAAGAACGTATCCCTGTTGGAAAATATGTTTAGCAAATAATTCGAGAGCTGCTGACGTTATCAAAAAACGTAATATATATTTTTATAGCAAAATAAACGAGCTAATTTTTGTTATAATTATTATGTAAATTTGAAACAAATATTTTCTACAATGATGGAATGGGAACTAGTGAGATCGATCGACAGTGATATTAAACAACTTAGAGATCGTTACCCTAATATTTACAGAAAATTTTGACGGTTTAAGATTGAAAATTAAATTCCTCAATATCTATGTACACATTAGAGTTTGAGCAAAAATGATAAGGTGATGAATTGTAGCAAACATGATTTTCTACAACTTTGTTCCTTACGCATTTTTCGATTGTTCTAATATTAAGAGAGATATTTTATATTTTATATTTCTTCTTTCTTTATGCCCCCATTTCCCCTTGACGTATGCCATTTATTAAAAACATTGGCCTTGCAAATACTAAAATCACAAAGACATTTCATTTTGATCAGACTAAAATTGTGACCGCTAGAAAGTGATTTATGTATTTTAAGGAAATTCGCTAAGGTGAAGCAGCTCCTGCGTAACGAATTTTTTTAATTATATTTTATTTTGATTATTTAAGAACCCTGTTGTGAATATTCAGAAAATATTTTTTCAATAAAACAGGAAAAAAGAACTCCTTCGACATATATACATAGGTATATACGTGTATAGTATTACATACATACACATGCAAACAACTAATTTATTTTGCAAATTTAGTGTTTAATTTCAAAGGAAATTAAACGTATTTAATAGCATGCCATTATAATTTGTTGACCATATGGCTTATACATATAGATATACACAGTATAAAGTCATTCGCTTCTAGTTTATTATCGATCGATTTAACGACCATATTGTTCTATGTACTCTGTTAAACCGTTGTGATTTTAGAACATTATTTCGGTCTGAAAGTTTATGAGTAGATACAAGGTGTATTAAAATTTATATGTTACATTTGGATTATAAAGAAGATTTATAGAACTTTTATTTAAAATCATGTTTAATAGGTGTCAGTAGTCAAAAACAGTTATTAAATCTTACATAAACGGTACTTAAAATATGTCAATATTTCTGTAAATATTAATGTAACAGAAAAAATGATAAGAAACAAAATTACAGTAAAATTTAGTACCTACAACTTTACTTCTTATAAATTTTTCGATTTTTCAAATATTAAGGGAGTTATGCGAAATTTTGTGTTTCCCCCTCCCTCTAAACCCCCTTTCCTCTTGTCCGATTTTACCCATTAACGAACTTGGCCTTTTGAATATCAAAAGCGCCTCAAATACCAAATCTCATTCCGATAAAATGAAAACTGAAAACTGTGACCGCTAGAGTGATTACAGACATATATATATATATATATATATATATATATTATATATATATATATATATATATATATATATATATATATATATATATATATATATATATATATATATATATATAATGTCCATAGATATATATATATATAAATTTTACAGATGGTGATTTTTGACATCTATTAGGTAGGATCGATGGACATTTGAAGAAATTTTTGCGAAATTTTGACTTCGGTACGGGACCAATAGCTCTATTTCCTTTCAGGAAATTCGCTAAAATTGAGCTGATCCATTATTATTAAACACATAGCACAATTTGAATTAAATAAAACAAATATTTGAGATTTTTGTAACAATAATTTGTTCTTAACACGCTTTTATTAATAACTTTTATAACTTGGTATGTATTTTGGTAAGTGCATACATATCACTTATAATTGTCATATCGAAATGAAACTTTGTATGCATATGTAGTTTGGATGACAATACATTTTTATGGTAAACATGAGTGAAATCAGAAAAAGCAAAGTGGGGTTTAGAGAAAGAGGAAAACACAAAGTTTGGTATATCTCTCTTAATATTGAAAAAATCTAAAAACACATAACAAGTAAAGTTGTAGAAAATTAGTTTTACTCTATTTAAGTTTCTTATCATTTTTTCTGTTTCTCTAATATTTACAGAGATATCGACGATTTAAGATTGAAAATTTAAATCCTAAATATCTCTGTATACATTCGAGTTGCAAAGTAAGACTAAAAAGTAAAAAATAAAAATATGTAGTTTAAAAAAACTAAAAAACACGCTTTATAGCTAGCCGAACTAAAAAGTAGTAAATAATTTTTAAATATGGATATAATTAATTTGATTGTTAAAAAGCGTGGGGTGCTTAACATCAAATGTTACAAATAGTTAATTTTTTTTTAAAAAGCACCCCACGCTTTTTTCAATCAAATTAAAGTTTGTTATATCCATATTTAAAAATTATTTTCTACTTTTTAGTTCGGCTAGCTATAAAAGTGTTTTTTAAGTATTTTTAAACTATTAATTATTTTATAATTTTTATTGCGTGATAAAAGCGTGTTTTTTTTAAACTACTATTTTTTTACTACATATTTTTTTGACTATAGTTTTGGGAAAAAAGTTCCTTCTTAAGAAAAGATAATATTTTCTGAAGAAGGTGTTTCCAAAACTATAGTCAAAATAAAATTATTACTATATAAGATTTTGAAGAATTTTATAAATGGACTATACCTAGTGCTCGTACATCCTTAAGTATAAACACACAATTTAGAAAAAATTTATTTGACGCGATAACTCGTAATTCGGTAATAATAAAATACAATTCACAACCATGAAGTATCGGCCAACTACCTGGTGTTGTTGGTCCATAGAGGTGAAAAGGTATATAATTTGTAAAAGCATATCTGTTTTCCTCGAAAGAGAAAGTTGTCGAATACTGTAGTATAGTTGTATAGTTTTTATTTTATGTACGAACATTTAAGTTAATGATTTATTGATTCATCAATTTGATGTTTCACAGACTATTAGCTAAATCGAAAACCATCTATTATCATAAGTGTGTCTACTAACAACTGTTTTATCATTTTTGTAACCAGTCAGCCTCTACTCGTATATACGAGACAAACGTGATGGAGTTAAACTAGACATTTTATCTTGAACCCGTTTACAATAATATGACATTTCCATGTAGTGCAAGCGGGTAACGTAAAAAACGGTTGCCATTTAATTAGAAGATGCTTTCAGAAAACTATACTTACTTACTAACTACTTTGCTAGGCAACCCTGCGTAAACCTGATCTGGCAACAGAGCTCCAAATCTTTTATCGTACATATCTTCTTTTCTATATAATAATAACGAGAAAAATACATCAATATTTAAATAAAAAATTTTATTTCCAACAACTTTTGTATGAACAGCATTCAGTCATTCATTTTATTTTTATTGTGTAAAGGTGCTATGAACAGCATTCAGTCTCACAGCAATATTAGTGATGAGCAAAATCTGTCTTGGTCTTGGTCTTGCGATTTGAGAAGACCAAGATCATACATACACTAGCAGGACCAATACAAAACCAAATGAACAAGAACAAGGCCGACACCAAGACCGAGAATGCAAGACCAAGACCAAAATGCCAGACTAAAATAAAAATTATAACTTGTAAATATTTGTTGTAACTTCAATATATGTTTTTGTTGGAACAAAACATTTTGTGTATTTATGATTTCCAGTTTACTCCACTAAATTTAAACTTCAAATATGAAAAAAGGTACTGGTAAACTTTACCATTGTCGGAAAAAAGGATTTACAAGAGTATTCTTGAAGTAACTGTTCTTTTCCGATGTCTTGTTAACACATGGTTGATGTAGAGCTAAGCTATTTTTTTAATATTTTTACTATAAAAACCAATAGAATACGGTAAAATTTTTTGATTATTGTAAAATAAAACTTAATTAATTATAGTATTAATTGTTGATCATTTAAAACGTATACCTATAAAAAGCCTTGAAAAATTTCCAACACGACGTAAGTAATAAGTAACAGACTAACTGAGCAAGACCAAAACTGAATACGCAAGACCAAGACCAAGACTACAAGTATTTGAGCATGACCAAGGCCAAGACCGGTCAAGCAAGACCGAAACCGATACCAAGACTGTCTTGATCTTGGTCTTGGTCTTGCTTTGCTCATCACTAAGCAATATAAATAAAAAGTAATATTTTATTTAATCTTTTATATTTTATTTAAATTTTAAAATATTTAAATAAAACATTCAAGTTTGTTGAGTAATTATACATTGAAAGTTTTAATTCTAGTATTTCTACGCCTATTGTTGAAATTAATATTATATATAACAATGAAGATTTGCTTCCGTTTCTGAGACAGGCAGAAACAGAGACCATCTGTAACAGAGACCGTCTGTAACAGAGACCATCCACATCCGTATCCTTTTTATACTATTATTTATAAAGATTGATTATAATTGACACACCTGCCGGAGTTCGTGCCCGTAACTGGTCTATTTTTCAAGGACTTTACACCAACTTTCATTTTTCTTATTTTAATATATTTCCTGTTGTACAATAAACTAAAAAAGCTACCATATTTTGACTAACCTACCTGCAATTTAGTTATGCCCATCCTACGATTCGCATGCTACCAATAGCGAATATGTTATCTAAATATAAATTATTGAGTTCAAAATGTAATGTAGCCAACTATTTATTATTTTTAAAATAATATAACAATAAAAAAATCTTTACAATTTTTTTAAAATATTACATAAATAAATTTTCATTGAATGAATATTAATGATAGCATTTTTCTGCCGTTCTCGTGGACAGAGTATACCAAAAATAATGTGCTATGTTTTGTATTGAACGAGTCGTTGATTAACGAAAATCTATTATAATTATTAAATAAAACAATATTTGAGATTTTTGTAAAAATAATTTTATTTTGACTATAGTTTTGGAAACACCTTCTTCAGAAAATATTATCTTTTCTTAAGAAGGAACTTTTTTCCCAAAACTATAGTCAAAAAAATATGTAGTTTAAAAAAAACACGCTTTTATCACGCAATAAAAATTATAAAATAATTAATTCATAAAAGTCCACAATAAAGTTTATTATTTTTGTAGTAAGTTAAATGGAGAAAATTCATTATTTTCGGTATAACGGGCCTAAAAAACAGATATTTAAGAAAAAAACTCAGATTTCAGGTAATTAAGCTACCGCCGACAGAAATTGAATCTACCCGAAATCTCAGTTTTTTTGTTAAATATCTTTTTTTAAGCCCGTCATACCGAAATTTTTTTGGATAAATCTCTTTATTAGTATTTTTATTTTCTATTGCATAGTTTTTTTTATTCGTCTTATTTTATTCCAAGTGAAAATTATCAAAATATGTCGACGCTCACGGGTTTCTCCATAAGAGCATACATTAAAACTCGAACTTTAACATTAAATAATTAATTGAAGACACCCGTAACTCCCCCCACCCCTGAAACTTTTATAATTGTTTTATATGCACTTCAACTACATGTAAAAATAATCCAGCCTTACTCTTTTTGAAGCTCCAGTGCTCGTACATCCTTTATAATAACTAAATAGATTCAAAATGTTATGATTCGATATAAAATAAAACTCTCGCCAGTGATATGTTCCATTGTGATGGGTAGAAGTATATTCATTTGTAAAGAAGCCTCGAATATCGTCACAGTTTGAGTGGATCAGTCTATTTTCAAAATGACGGGGAGGAAACATATTAATGTTTCCCCCACTTTTAATCCATTTATCATTTTATTTAAACGTGCGAAATATAACCAGTATAATAAGTTGCCCTTCTACTACTTTTAAATAAGTTCCCCTTACGCGCATATAATAGTCAAAACAAATGAATTCAGTTCTATATATAGTTATCAAACGATCATAACAAATAGTTATGATCTGAGTTTAATCATAGGTAATACTTAAACTCAAATCTGTAAACAGAGATAGTATACAGATCAGTGGGTAATTCAAGTCGCATCTTAAAGTCATTCGAAATTTATTCATAATTTGGTACAATTGATACATAACTACATGAAATAAAACGATGAATTTTTTCTTTTTATTTCAATAATGTAAACTTTATGTACAAGTGATAATCGCTTTTAATCAACAAATAATAATACTGTCAGCTGCATATACAGTTGATGAATAGAATCAGAGCACATACGCCGCGCACAGTTCAGAGAACAGATTCTTCCGGTTTACCGTATTTATACCTGCCGCGTAGTGAAATGAACTACGGTAGCTTTCAATTTATCCAATTGTACTACTGTGTATGTATAATATAGAGGTTATGTTTTTGGTGACAAAAATTGATGTCGAGTTGTTGGAAAATATGAACGATTACCCCTGAAGCCAAAAATAATATTTTAAGTCACAAATCTATGTGCGTCTCCATATGCTTCAACATATAAAACTAATACATTAGCTTTGTATCATCAAGTCGAAATAAGGACGATAGTATGGATCCGGTAGTGTTACTTTATATCGAGTGATTTTTCTTCCTTTTCTTCTTACAGTTTCTATATGTAGCTCATCATCCAATTTATCTCAATATTTTCGAGTATGAACATCCCCTCTTTTCAATCCATTAATGATGTAAAGTGCCTTCATATCAAATATCTATGTAACTCATTTTACGGTCCTTGATATATATGAGTATGAATATCGAACAATTTGTGTTGTTGTTAAGATACATTTTCTAGGTAATATACAGGATGTTCTGAAATTCATTCAGGAAATACCACGGTGTAGAGAAACAAAAAAGTTTAATAAAGTTTTTCGACTTGACGATTAGTTTTTGAGATATAATTAATTAAACATTAATAAATTCAAACATTTTGTGGGTGTCGCTACACTTATTATTATTTTTTATTATTATTACACTTATATATCGCTTCACCTTCTTACACTATGCGCTCTGTGATTGGTGGAGTAGGGCGGCCACAGTTGATCATGCTAACCATAAGTGTAGCGACACCCGCAAAAATTCAAAAATGCAAATGTGATTGGTTGAATTTATTATTAATGGTTAATTAATTAAATCTCCAAAACTAAGCGTCAAATCGAAAAACTTTATTAATTTTATTTGTTTGTTTTTTGCAGCTTTTCACCGTGGCATAGTTTTCCTGAATGCATTTCAGAACCTGTATACATATATGTATACAGGTATACATACGTGTATATTTGATTACACGAACCGTTGAATTGTCAAATTTTGAATGCCACACAATTTTTATATACATTGACACTTTAGGGAGTTGTCCTATTCTTTCATTTGAAACGCGTTTAGGATAGAAAAATCTAATATAAATCTGTCTCACAACCATATTTATAATAGCGTAGTTTTTATATAGAGGTAAGGTTGCTTGTTTATGTTGTTTTCAAAGTTTGATCTTTGACTTACACTCTACGCAGATCATATGTAAATAACGTTTGTGATTTCCAACGAATATTGTTTTAAATTTTTGATATCGTTAAGAAATGATTCACCCAATTAATCATTTCAAACAAACACCAAGAGTGTAATTTAGTTTCGTTTGAGTTATCTAGTATAGTTTCTATTTCAGGTATCTAGTATACAAATATTATAAATATTTCTTTACGTATTACGATAACAGCTTTGTTAGCTAGAAAATATATGCAATTCATAGTGAATATTTCAGCCCATCACATTTAAAATAGAAGCTTCAGAACCAATTTTTTTCTTATATAAAAGACATTTACTATGTGTTCTCTACTCAGAGACTCGAGGAGCCAATTTTTCAAGCAAACAAACATACAGACTTTCATCTTACCAGTCCAAGTAGCCAAGCGGTCTAAGGCGTTATGTCTGCGCAGTATGCAGTACTTGGAAACTGGGAGGTTCTGGGTTCGAATCCCGACATCGGCAGTTTGTCAATTACAAAAAAAAAGGGGGGGGCGGTTAATTGACTAAACTGTCGGCGTATGGAAAAGAACGAAGTAACCGGCTATGCTTGAGAAGGTTTTCTGCAGTTTCCTTCACGAACTCCAGATTAATATCGGCAAAGTTCCTATCATAGTCGGCTGCAGTCGCATATCCTACCAATTCCTAGTCTACTCACAAATTTCTTCCACTCCACTCACATCCTCTCATCCAAATGCATCACAATGGACCTTATGGTCGAAGTGTAGCCCGCCCAGGGCAGCCTTTACAACCTACCTCTAGACTTTCGTCTTTGTATCATATTAGTATACGAACATGACCTAACAGGAACAGGAACATGAACCAACCCATTTCTACTTGTTTCATAAATTAACCAAGTAGATATAAATTCAGGAATGAGAGTGCAGTATAATAAATACACAGAAAAAATTTTTCAAAAAAATTATTTTTTAGTCTTACATAAAATACAATGCAAAACAAATAAAAATTTAAAAATATTTTTAAAAAAAATCCCTTTAAAGGATTCAAGAAAAATCCCGACTAAATTGCTGAACTGATTAAAGTTTTTATATATGAAGCTTGAGCCACTAGAATAGACAAATAGATTACTTGTATCTCAAACTTTCGGTATTTTGAAAGTGTGTAAAATATTTATGCAGGTGTGTAAACGAGGAAATAACCCAAGTTTAAAACAGAAGCGTCTATTAAATGTCGTTTCTACAGTGATGTGGATGTTTAATAATTATAATTGTAAGGGTACAGAGTCAATATTGAGCTCCACAAATGAATGCTCAAAAACATGAATAAAAAACGATTACTTACCAAAGTAATGCTTAGTATGATAATTTTTTACAAAAAAATTGACTTACCTGAAAAAGAAAAGAAAAGAATTATTAGTTTTGAAAAAATAACTTAAGGAATCAATGAGGAATTTTCGTTGCAAATATGAACAATGGTTTGAGTCAAACCAGTGGGTCAAATAGCAAACCAACTTACATAAATTGATTAAAATAAACTCGTCTTAAACAGTTTGTAAACTTTGGTCCTGAATCATAAAATTTGTGAAAAATGATTTTAATCTATGCAGTAACAGCATTACGCTTCAGATAGTTTTTTCTAACAGCAGTAGTATTTCTAGATCTGAATGTCAATAAGTCCGTTATTCAGTATATCGCTAAACAAGATTATTTACTTTCATTGTTCTTATACAATGTTGACTTTGTATTTATAATATCTTGAGCCACGTGTCTTGTGTGTCGTATCGTTGCCATTATAGATATGAAATCTTATAGATAAAGCTTTTATTAAAAATATTGGAAAAGCTCTCAAATATTTCCTAGACAACTTAATATCTCGGTGGCCGATAAGAATCTCAGAATATAATCGATCTTAAACAATCCTTAACAACACCACTTGTTGAATTATTTTTGCGTCAATCAAATAAAAATTAAAAAAAATATATCAATCAAAACAAGAATTAAAAAAAAAGTTATACGTGTCAGATCCAACGCGCGTGGAATTTATTTTAATAAGTTATTTAATTTTTGTAATATTCCGCTTAGATGGCGTTAACAGAATAATGTGCTGCCATCTATTGTCAGCTAACATTAATTTATTTATAAAAATTTTAAATAACTTATACATAACGTTTAAAAGTGTGCTAGTATAGTTAAAAGTTGCAATGGAAATGACAATCAACAAAATTTTAATAAAATAATTTTAATGTTATTTTTTAGAAGCTCACATTTAATATACAATTCAAAATAGTATTAAAATTTTTATAAACATTTATAAGGAAAATTTAATGTAAAATCAATCTGAAAAAATTTTGTAAAACATCATAAATTCAAATTGAATATCATAACGTATAAAGTGTTAGCTTGTAAAAAACAACATTACGCTTTTTGTTAACACAAGATTTTTCTATCCATCAAACTGTCGTAACGGTGGCTATAAATGAAATCGATACTTAAGGAGTAAACTCCAAAAAATCATATACTACATATAGTCCAGTTAAGATCTACATCCGTGCTTGCAAAAGGTCAGGTCGTTCTGAATTTTTTATATGTTGTTAGGACCTAAACCAATATTAAAAAACCAGATTCCAAAGTGTTGTGCTAGCGGCGGAGTACCCAAAAAACCATGAAATTTTCGTACTTTTCTCAGTTTTTGCTCAATATCTCAGTGAAGGAAGGGTCTGACCGGTATAGACACTCTATACTATTTTAAAGAAGACTACATTTTCAACAATTTGAGATCAAAACAAGCTCTATATAGCTATTGGTTCTCAAGATACAGTTCTTAGAAAATAGTCCATTTTTTCCAAAAAGTGAAATTTTTTCAAAATGGTCACTTATTTAGTAAAATATCTTCTAAAATACGCATCCCACGTCAAGTATTATATATAATAAACTTGTAGTAAATTTAATTAACTTTCATTTGAAATCAGACTGATACCTGTATGCCCAACGGTTCTCTCAAAAACGGCAGATAACCAAAAACAGTCAAAAGTTAACCAGCGCAGATGACCGCGCACATATTTACCAGATGTTTGTATGCATATTTTCGGTAAAAGTAGGTACCAATTCCAATCAGAAGGAAGGAAACAAAAGATCGAGGTCGTACAACAGTAATCAGAACATGAGAAAATGACACACACTTCTTCTTCCATGCTTCAAGGGGCCACGCTTGTTTTTGAGAACAACAGTCTCAAAAAATAGCTGTACTGAGTGCCCTTTGTTGGAGCCCATCTCTACTATGACTATGTCATCGACAAAACGTTTTTGTAGGTGATTTTTCGCTGTTCTAACATCAGTTATACAATCATCCTTAATTTGCTGTAGCAGGTGTGATAAAGAAAACTGGCATTCATCACTGTTTTCCAATAGGTAATCGTACACACAATCGATCGTTTCTTCAGTATTACCGGTTAGACGATACCCTCTCTTATTCCTAGTAGCACGTGGTAATATAAACAGGCTCCTGTAGCACAATCTGTGGTACGCCCCGTCTGCAGCAACCAGGTCGTCAATGGCGAGAAGGCGCTCATATTGTGCTACAGGAGCCTGTTTAGATTACCACCTGCTACTGGGAATAATGATCATAATAATAATAATAATTTATTATACCAGAAATGATGTACAAAATAATTTGATGTGGGATGCGTATTTTAGAAGATATTTTACGAGATAAGTGACCATTTCGAAAAAATTTCACTTTTTGGAAAAAATGGCCTATTTTCTAAGAACTGTATCTTAGGAACCAATAGCTGCATAGAGCTTGTTTTAATCTCAAATTGTTGAAAATTTAGTCTACTTTAAAATTGTATGGAGTATCTATACCGGTCAGACCCTTCCTTCACTGAGATATTGAGCAAAAACTGAAAAAAGTCCGAAAATTTCATGGTTTTTTGGGTACTTATTTAGAATTGTTTTTGAAAAAAATATTAATTCTGATTAGTAAAATTACCACTGATCCCGGGAAGTCGGGAGATTAACCTTTCAAATCGGGAGTTGGGAGAAACTGTAAGATTTCGGCAATCTCCCGACGAAACCTGGTGAGACGGCAACACTATGAGCACTATATGTTTTACTTATATCTATAATGTATACCTACAGTGTTTATATTTGCATAATTAATTTTGTTGGAATCTATGTAAAAATTCTATTTATTATTATTAAAGTTTATTAAAAACAATTATCGAAAACTCTTTTATTTGCGTATATTAATAATTTCCTTCCCCTGATTTCCACAGGCCCCACTTCTCATACACAAATATTTATTTATTTATTTTATTTTTTTTTTAAATTTTATATTAAATTTCGTAACAAAATAAAAATATTATTAAAATCTCAAATATTTATTTTCTTTAATAATTAAATATTTATGTTTTTAATTATTTATCTGGTAGGTAAATATAATTATAAATACTTTAATGTATAATAATAATTATTATTGGAATTTACGAACAAAAATATTTTATCTGAAATACTTTCTTTTAATTTATTAATCTAAAGCTTTATTTAACAACAAATTTATTAACAAACCTATAAAATCGAAACAAATCATTTTTGTACACTTGGTCACAAAATTTGATGTCATTTTTTTAAATTTTATAGTTGATTTGTGCGTTATTTATTCGGTTTTCGACAAAAAAATGTACATACTATTTTTCTAATGGACAACTTTAATCCGAAACTTTTTTTCAAAAATCGATTGAAAAAGGTACAAATCAAATATAAAAGTTTGTAAAAAGGGCACGATTTATGTGGCCAATAGTACATGATACTGCTGAACAGGATGCAACTGCGGAGTGTTACCGGTTTCATTACCGGGCATTATCCCCTGCGGAAGCATCTGCTCACTATGGGAGTCCATAACGGGTCTATTATGCGCAGATTGTGTGGCGAGGAGGAAGACACATCCAGCCACATTATCTTTGACTGCGAACTTCTAGGTTACAGCAGACAGGATATTCGGTGCATCGCAGCCCGAATATATGAACCTTCAGGAAGACCTGATAAGCAAGCTCCTGGCTATTGCCAACATATGGGAGAAGTGAATCTCGTCGGACTGAAGTAGAAGGGGGAGCACAATAGACCATAAGGTCGAAGTGCCATTTTTTTTTTTTTAGACACCAAGATCTATCTATCTATTATAGAGAGATGGTCCACCAAAAATGATACACATTGAAAATTTTCCATTAAAAATTTTTTCAATAATACAAATTTGTATAATTTTGTTTTTGTATGATTGTGAGTAGACATTTATAATCATATTCGTATTCATAATCCCGGAGCATTCGCATTATTTTGAACATCTGCATCCATATCTACGGAAAAATTAACATCCGTTGGGGATGCGAATGTGATACAACTCTTCCCAAGATCATCGCTTGCGGGGCCAGGTGATGGAGATTGGATGAACAAAATATCTGTTTATTTACTCGATCGCATTGCATTTTGTAGTTTCACGTTTGTTTTAGTTATATTTTCAGTTCTTTATAAACAATTCGCCAGATTATATTGTTCATTTTAAAGGCATCTTATGCGTGTATAGTGTTTAATGTTAACCATTATATTCGACATCCCTTAGGTAGGAATGGTTATCAATTGAAACTGAAGAAATTTTTCCGAAATTTGTTCATCGCTACAAAACCAATAACTACATTTCGCTAATAAAAGCTTAATTAATAGCTTCAGGCTGGGCATAACAGTTATTCTCTCTTTTGCATTATTTTATGGTAAATATCAAAATAGTAATGGCAAGCAGGCAGGCATATGGACAAACGAAAATTAGGAATTGGAATAATTCGAACATTTTACGAATGCCGGTACCAAATTTTATAAATTCAGTAAATTTAAATATCAGCATCCATTCAACCTGCAGTCTCATTTAAACATTCTGGAATTGTTTGGTTCTGGATATCAAATTTGTCAAGCGAGGCTCCATCATTTGAGCCAATTTTCTCAGAAGATCCAGAACATATATCAAGTATATCAATCATATTAAAAAGTTCTTATTATAATATAAGAACAAATTATAATATAAGAAAATATATATATTCATGAAAATTCAGAAAAAAAAATTTATAATCGCACAATTCAGCCCAATAGGTAATATTTGCAACTTCTGATCGTTCAAAATGTTTTATGTTCTATTTATTTTCGTTTTCAAAATATCGATATTTTGGGTTTAGGGGATCCCAAAACGTATGTTGTAATGAAAATTATTGAGAATAATTTTTCGGGATCCAATACATATTTTAATTATGAAATAGAAAAATATTAAGTAAATATTACGAAAAATATTTAAGAAAACAATATTTTTTTCCTTGGAAAAAGAAGAAGTTTTTTTACAAAGGAGTTTTTTTAAGTACAAAAAGAAAATTACTTAGTTCGATTTATTTTTTTTCTTAAACAAAGTGTTTTTTTTAAGTCGAAAATTGAAAAGAGATTAAAAGATGCTTTCGATTTATAGTTTTTCATTTTTTAAAATCAAAGATTGAAAAAAATAATTAGATATAATTTAAAGAAAAAAAATCAAGTCTGATTTTAATCAACAGCAAATACTTGCAAAAATAAATATTGTTGTATAATTTTTGTATAAACAAGATTGAGTAAACAGAACAAGCTTGTTATGAATAATCTATGTATCATAAAATTTGTGTAGAAATTTGACTTAGCGGTAGCCGTGTCTGTTGAGTGAACGCTTAAATGTCAAGCAAGAGGGGTATCATTCGGGTTCAAGCCTCGAAGAAGTAATATAATTTTTAATTTATTTTATAAATAATAAAAACATCCGAATGCGCCCATGGTTGTTGATAAACTAAATCATTCTAGAAGCCTCCATGCAGAAGTATATTTTCAAAAAAATATTTCTTCAAAACAACAATCATATTCTAGAAGGACCCGTGGCGAGTATAAAAGAGACACGATCACCGCTAATCAAATCAGTTTTTAAATCGACTATTGTTTGATTCAGTTCAAAGTTACAATTAACTGTTGTTCGATTCAGATCAAGTTAAAGTTGGCATTTGTACAAGTAATTCCAAGTTTGACATTGTGTTGAAAAGTATAAAAAAATTGTTGAAAAAGAAATTGGATTCTAATAATTTTTAAAAGCAATAAAACCAGGTTTTTGTTTCGTAAACAAAAACCTTTCTTTTCTTTAAAAAAAAACGTGCGTGTCATTTCAATTAGAAAATATTTAGTAAAACCTTTTACTAATATATTTTTTTTTGTTTTTGTCGAGTATCGGAATCTGTTGCAGGTTCGGGCAGTGCTCCTTTGAGGAATAAAGAGAGCCAAGATACCGCGACACGTAAAAGCTGATTTATTTTCCAAGAGCAAATAAACACCTGGAGAATAATTTTTTTACTACGCCACTGTATAAAATTTAGTATTGATATTTTTTCATATTTTTATTATTCAAGAAAAAATAATTTATATAATTATTGGTTTATGCTAGTTGAGAATTTGCATAGTTTCAACAGGCATTTGCTTAGATCAGAAATGACTTGCGTATATACAAGCTTACTTCGATATTTCAGCACATATTTAAAATCAGTTACAAAACTCATCTCATGGAGTGAGTTACAAAAAGAAAGTAGTTACAAAGAGTATTTCTCTCTGACAGTTACAAAGAGTATTTCTCTCTGGAAGTTACAAAAATTACTTCTCTCTGTGAGCTACAAAAAGAAGACAATTACTAAAATTAGTTGATTCACATCAATTAATCAGATGGTATTTAAAATTTTTATTTCTTCAATTTACAAGTTGAATATTTTTTATGGATTGTGCTGAAGTATCGAATGGGCGAATTAATGGTTTCTATCTGATTGTATCTAAGTATATTTTTTTTTGTATAATTTATTTAATTCACTATTCCGAAACTTGTGGTCTGTCAAACTTGTAACAATTCAATACACATTCTATACACACTTTTGGTGTACAATTTATATTTTATGTGAATATGCATTGACTTTTCAATTTATAACTATATTGTTTGTATACGCTTGGTTTTTTTTGGCCGTGTATTTTTTTTTTACAGGAGCGTAATGTCTCTTTATATACAACTATGTATCTGAATTAAATTTGTAATCCATATTTATATTTTCGCAAATCAGACATATTTGAACATATTTTTTTTTTACTGTAGTTTTCTTTTACTACAGTTCAATTTAGCACATATTCATGTAATCCCTTTTTCATAACTTGTACAACCAATGTTAGTGTTTTAAGGATAGTTGTACTATCAGTGTATTAGATTAGAAATTATTTATTTCAAATATATATTTTATTTTAACATATATTTGTTTTGTTCCCCTTTTTGTACCTTTTATTTTTTTTCAGATTCGAATCACTTGTCGATAACTAAGACACTTACTGGATAGTAAAGATCTTACTACCTCAATATTATCTTTTTTAATGGGCCCAGCTTTTATTGAAAGACTTTCGGTTCAACGTGTTTTTTTTTTATATTTACGTGTATGGCATTAGCACCGATCGTTTTCTAATTTTTATAATTCCACATACAATACTCTGCTTTGGATTTTTTTTCTAAAGTACCGTATATTTAGTTTTCATTATTTTTTTTAAAAATACATCATAATAACTTTTTAATTAAAATTACTAAATTAACTTAATTTCATATTTATGAAAATAATTGATAATTCAATTATTTTCTATAAAGTGTTTAGTTTCTTTTTAAAAACTAAACACCGAATTTTTTTTAAAATTAAACCCTAATTTAATTTTTACATACACACACCCTCAATAAACATGCTATGTTGTAGTCTCCATGTATAGAAGTAAAATGAAAATTATGTTAAAAATATTGATATTTGAAGCTAAGAAGTATCAAAATATCAATAAATGCTTAATCTATTTTTTTGCGAAATATTATGAAACGAAAACATTTTCATTATTTTTGTGAAAATTAGATTTTATGAAAATGTTTTATTTCAAAAATATTTCATTATAATAATGAATTATTTAAACAAAGACAACATTTATTTAAAATATTACTATGATGATGATCATCATAAATAAAAACACACGCCTTGTGTCACGTCATACACAGATGGGTTTTATTCTTTTGAAGGTTTGTATTCAGTTTTTTGTATTGTATTTAATTAAATACAATAACATCATTCAGCCTTATTTATAAACAGCTATTAAGGTCGTTGTCGTGAAAAGCGCGTTGTCTACAAAATTGGCTGAAATTCTGCAAAATTATTCAAAATTTGTATCTAACTTCGTTTAAAATTAATTACCATTTAGTTTTGAAAAAAAATCTCTCTCAAAAATTGTACGGTGAACATTACAGTTATATACAAAAGTAGTAATTTCACCACACTTTTCATTTTGTTTCAAAACGTGTTGAGCGGATTGGCTAAAAAACTAAGACAGTAAAATGATGTCATATTTAATTTCGAAAAAAAAAAATTAATGACTTTTTAATTATTGTAATAGATTAAAGAAAAGATTGATATTTTTATATAACCAAAGCGAACAAATATTTGGGGTACAATCAAATAAAAAAAGTATGCTAAACAATCTCAGTCTATTCATATAATTGATGTGTGTTTTGAGCTGAAACTTTTTAACACGATTACTGCAAGACAACCACCTTAAATTACATCCATAAAAGATACTTTTTGTTAAATAATAATATGATTTTAACCTGAAAATAGTCGTCGAGTGCTATTATACAAAAAAAGTATTAAACCTCGGCAACAAATTATACTAAACGGATTTGCACGATATTTCTTTTGTTGTTTGCCCAAAATGTATTGGAATATATTTCCAACCATTTACTAAGAAAAACAAGTAACGTAACAATTAACTGAGTTAATTGTTTGAATACCCAGTATATACTAAGTTTAAGGAAAAATTTTTGAAACAAAAGTTGTTTATTTCAAAAAGGAGAAGATTTTTTGTTTGTAAATTTTTGTTATATCTCTTACGGTTTCAAACATAGGCAGTTTTGCTCATTTTGCCCAAACATGGTCCAATTTTGCCCTTTAACGAAATTGACCTTACTTTTTCGCTCTAGAATACACAAAAAAAATTTCAGCTCCTTATCTCTTTTCGTTAATTAGTTATCGGGTTCACAAACGGACAGATGGACAGACAGACGGACATGCGGAAATGGACTAATTAGGTACTTTTATTAACACTTTTTTCTGCGATCAATATTTTCTCTTTATATTCAACATTTAGTTTGTTTATGAACATGTATGCCATAAATAATATAGTCTTCGAGATGTTGAAAGACCACGATTTTATCAACCTATTCAATATTTCGAAAGTTGTAATTTGATCTCAGAAAGGCAACAAAAAAGAATTATGCAAATCTGTGTAGTATACCTTTATCGCTATGACTCTCAAGTCATAGATAGATTGTAGAAGCTGTCCTGGACGGGCTACACTTCGACCATAAGGTCCATTGTGTAGGAATTTTTGTGTATCGACTTGGAATTGGTAGCATATGCGGCTGCAGCCAACTATGATAGGAACAATGCCGATATTCATTTGGAGTTCGTGAAGGAAACTGCAGAAAACCTTCTCAAGCATGGCCGGTTACTTCGTTCTTGTCCATACGCCGACAGTTTAGTCAATTTACCGCCCCCTTTTATTTTCTTTAATAATTGACAAACTGTCGATGTCGGGATTCGAACCCATAACCTCCAAGTTTCCAAGTAGGTATACTGCGCAGGCATAACGCCTTAGACCGCTCGGCATTTGGACTGGTGTAGTATACCTTAGTTCCCAGGTAGAAAACTTAAGTGTACTCGAGTGTTGATACTGAATTGCACTATTTATGGACGTTTTTGCCTTTATGGTCGCATTATATGGTTTTAAAGTGTTTTTACACTATACGGGATAAAAATGAAAAAATATCTTGAAACTAAATGCATTTACTCCATTCATCCTGCAGCAAATTTAATAATTCTTTTCTTTTGCAAGAATAGTAAACCAAAGTAAAATTTTATAATTAAAATGTTTTATACTTTATACATTCGGTTTTCGAAAAAATGTTACGGATAAAAGTTATTCATTATAGATTTAATTATAATTCGACCCCTTTTCCATAAAATCGATAAAATAGGTACAAATAAAAAATTTTTTTTGAAAAAATGAGCGCAGTTTTTATGATCATAGTCTGAAATACTTTGTATTGTATATCAATTTTTAAGATGACGATTTTCGGCGTCTACTTGGTAGAATCGAAGGACGTTTGGAGTAATTTTTGTTAAGTTTTTTTTCACAAGACGCAAATACAGTTCTTAAGAGATTATACGAGATTATAAATTTTACTTTTAAGATAAATAAGAATTAATTTCCTAAACGTTCATTTGATTCACTATTATAAATTGCACCAAGTACATCAGGTAAAATGTTTCGTTCATTATTTGCAAGAAATAATTTTTTTCTGTAAGTCTATTTATGAAAGTCATCATATTTATTATAAAATGCATCATATTATAAGTTAATTACAACTTAAATAATTTTGATTGGTGGTAGACAGGTGACAGTTCAAGTATGTTATTATAAC
Organism: Nineta flava; assembly: GCA_963920215.1. NCBI lineage: Eukaryota > Metazoa > Arthropoda > Insecta > Neuroptera > Chrysopidae > Nineta > Nineta flava. The sequence goes on from OY986040.1 coordinate 93,785,988, forward strand.
TAGAAATTTTTATTCCCATTGAAAAACACGTCATTGGATTTACATAAATTAGTCGATCAAATTTCTAATTAACGTGTTAGAGTAATTCTGAACCAATGACAGATATGCTTTATTTGAATATAAATATTAAATCTTCTTGTACACTTGGTCACAAAAGTTGATTTGGGTCTTATTGAATCGGTTTTCGAATAAAAATTTCCAATAAAAGTTTTTGAGAGATTGAATAACTTTAATCCGAAGCATTTTTTCGAAAACCGAATCAATAAGGCACAAGTCAATTTGAATATTTATAATATATATCCTCATATATTAATTTATATACTGATTGTTTTTTTAAATACACCCAATCTACAATGTATAATGTATCTATCGCTGTCAATATGATATGGTATGGTGATATGGTGTCCTTTGTTACATATACATGTGTGACAAAGTAAACCATATCATAGTACATTACATATAGAAAGCGATAGATACACTATACAGCATTCCAGATTGGGTGTATTTTAAAAAACAAGCTGTATATATACTAATTTTTTGTGAAACATTTTTCCGAAAAGCAAACATAAAAGGGACAAATCAATTATATAATTTTGAAATGATAGCGCGACTTTTGCAGCCGATCTTACATAATATTCATCTATTATTGTCTTTAAAAATTAATAGAGTTATTTTTTCAGTTTTTAATGCTTTAATTATTATTATTTATTGAAGTTTTCTTTTCTTTTTTTTAAATTAATGTACTTTAACGGCTGTACTTTGAACAGCTGTTGTCATATGTACAGCCAATAATATACATAATTTGGTATTGTAATAAGTGTATGAGTTTAGTATCCATTAAAAAAAGTTTTTGATTGTTTAATATTTTGTTGTCGTTGGATAGAAGTTGATGCAGGTTTTATGGTAGGTTGTATTTGTTCCTGTAGATCTGGTATTTTGTGCATGTGATCAGTAGGTGTTCTGTTGATATTGTTGTTGTTTGGCATGTTGTACATAAGAGCTGCTGTGTCCTTTCTATTAGGTATGAGTGGGTGAGTTTGGTGTGCCCGATGCGCAGTCTTGCGAAAAGCACTTCAAAGTTTCGATCTTCTTGATAATTGGAGTCCCAGGGCTGACAATCAGGTTTGATTAATTTCAGTTTGCTGGGAGGGGTATTAAGCCAATTTTGATTTCGTAGAGACATTAGTTGTTGTTTTGCATGATTAATTCCATCCTGTGTTGTAACTTCATGCGTTGGTGTTCCGGAGTTTTGGGCTTGTTTAGCCGCCTCATCGACTTTTTCGTTTCTAGAGATTCCAACGTGTCCGGGAGCCCAGAAGAATTTAAGGGTTATTCTTGCTTCTTTGAGTTCTATATATGTGTGTTAGATTTGTTGGATTAGAGACCTCTTGGCTGTTGTTGATTGCTTGTAATACGCTGAGTGACTCGGAAATGATAACAAATTTATTTGGCAGGTTTTTGGCTAGTATGTGTTTCATGACTTTTTTTATCGCAGTGACTTTTGCTGTGAAATTTTATATGTGTTGATTTAGTTTGTATAAATATTTGTTTTCATTTTCGTTGAAAGCACATGCTGCCCCTCTTGCGGTTTTGGAGCCGTCGGTGTATATGTGTTTATAGTCATGATAGGTTATGTGTATTTTTTCTCTAAATAATTATTGGAATGTTTGAGGGTCTGTTGTGTGTTTCGGAAAGTGGTTCAGTGACTCATCCAGATCTATGTGCCATTCCATCCATGGCGAAATATTTTGTGGGATATGAAATTTGACTGGTTTGAGGTTCTGAATTTGTGTTATTTGAAAGATATTATTTATATTTTTGGTTGAATATGTCAGATTGAATGATGTTTGTGAGATCAGATATAAGTTTTTGGAGTGTGTTGAGGTTATATTTAAGTATTTCCAATTTTCTGGTTTCGGTTAGAGTAGGGAATCCACCTTCGCAATATAGGCTCTGAATTGGTGATTTTCTGTAGGCGCCAGTTATTATTCTTAGTACTGAGTTGTTAATTGTTTCCTGACGTTTTAAGATTGTGTGTTTTGCTGAAGCGTATATATGTGAGCCGTAATCTATTTTAGATTTTATTGTTGCATTGTAGATTTGTTTCAGTGTTTTCCTGTCAGAACCAGTGTTCTTGTTGGATAGTCTTTTTAATATGTTTATTCGAGGTGTTAATTCTGCTTTTAATATGTTTATGTGGTTCTTCCATGTCAGTTTTTCGTCATACTATAGCCCTAGGAATTTGTGTTCTGATATGGTTTCTATTGTGGTGTTGTTAAGTGTTAATGTGAGGTTCTGTTTTGCTGTTTTGTGGAAGCAAATATGTTTGGTTTTAGTATCTGAAAATTTTAGACCATTGTGTTTGCTCCAAGATGTTAGGTTGTTTATACCAATTTGTATATATGTTTGTGCGTATTCCTGGCTTTGTGATACTATGTACATTAGTATGTCGTCTGCGTATATGATTTTTTGTATGGGGTAGGTTTTGTAGAACGTCGGTTATGTCATTAATAGCTATAAGAAATAACATAGATGAAAGAACTGAGCCTTGTGGAATGCCATTTTCTTGGATATACTTTTCTGATATGGTGTTATTAACTTTTACGTGGAATGTTCTGGTGTGTAAAAAGCTTTGTAAGTATTTGGGTAGATTGCCCTTGAGTCCCCAGTTCAGAAGTTTCATTAGAATTTTGTGTCGCCATATGGTGTCAAAAGCTTTATTTATATCAAAGAATATGGCGTTTAGATTCTGTTTACATATGAGTGCATTCTTTATGCCATTGTCGAATATTGTATGACAATCTAGAGTTGATCTTTTAGTTCTGAATCCAAATTGTTTGTTGTTCAGTAAGATGTTTTTCTCCAGGGTCCAAGTTAATCTTTTGTTTACCATCTTTTCTATAGCTTGATGGGTCCAGTTTGTTTTTTTGAGGTTTGAGAATCGGGATTTTGTGTGTGGTTTTCCATGATTCTGGTACGTTGTTGGATATCCATATTATATTTATTGTGTTGAATAAGAACATTATTGCTGATTGATGCATGTTTTGAAGACATATTATCGGAATATTTTCTGGGACCTAGTGCTTTGTTTTTTATAGTTTGGAATGCTGAGTAAATTCGTGAAATTCAAACGGATTATTATATTCTTTCATATCATTTGTATCAAAGTTAGTTGGATGTGTCAGCTTTTTTTGGTTTTTATGTATTTTGAAGTCTTGGTCTTGGAGTTGATCGTTTGAGATGAGTGCGTAGTGACTGGCAAGTTCTTCAGCTATTACTAAATGATTTGTGGATAATCCATTAATTTTTTTGATTTTGTCCCATATTTCTTTTGTGGTAGAGTTTAAATTAATTGAGTTGGTAAAATTGCTCCCAGAATCTAAGTATTTCTCTGCGGGCTTTTGCTCTAGATATTTTATATATTTGTTTATATATATCTAGTCCTGTGAGTCTAAATCTTTTGAGGTATTTGGTTCTTTCTTTTAATAATTTTTTATGTCATTTGATCACCAAGAAACTTGTTTGTTTTTATGAAGTGTGTCTTTTTTTGGTATGGATTTTTGAATTGCTTTGTTTATCGTGTTTGTGAGTATGTGTGTGGGTCTGCCGTTGTTTAATATGTTGAGAGAAGGATTGTTTAGAATAAAATTTTCTAGTTGCAGTCCTCGTCGGTTTGTGTGCTTGCTGCCTATTAGTGGTGTATGTGTGTTTAAGTCACCCAGCAGGATAAAAGGTTTGGGTAGTTGTTGGACTATTAGATATATATTATGGGATGTAAAGGGTGTATGTGGTGGTATGTATATGTTACAAAATGTGATTTTTTGTTTTTCTTGTCATGTGAACTCGTATGGCAGTGACTTGAAATGTGGTTTGTATGTTTATTTGTTTAGAGTAAGTTTTGTTATGTATAAATGTTGCTACTCCTCCACAGGCCCTTTATCCGTGTATATAGTCGTGTCTGTATTGTGTGTAATTTGTAATGTTTGTATTGTTTTTAGCGAATTTCCTGAAAAAAGGAAATAGAGCTATTGGTCCCGTACCGAAGACAAAATTTCGCAAAAATTTCTTCAAATGTCCATCGATCCTACCTAGTAGATGTCAAAAATCCCCATCTGTAAAATTTATATATATATATATCTATGGACATATATATATATATATATATATATATATATATATATATATATATATATATATATATATATGTCTGTAATCACTCTAGCGGTCACAGTTTTCATTTTATCGGAATGAAATTTGGTATTTGAGGCGCTTTTGGTATTCAAAAGGTCAACTTCGTTAAATGGGTAAAATCGGATACGGGGAAAGGGGGTTTAAAGGGAGGGGGAATCACAAAATTTGACATATCTCCCTTAATATTCGAAAAAGCGAAAAATTTATAAGAAGTATAGTTGTAGGTACTAAGTTTTATTTTAATTTTGTTTCTTATCATTTTTTCTGTTACCCTAATATTTACAGAAATATTGACGGTTTAAGATTGAAAATTTAATTCCTCAATATCTCTGTACACATTAGAGTTTGAGCAAAAATGATAAGGTGCTGAATTGAAGCAAACATGATTTTCTACAACTTAATTCCTAACGCATTTTTCGATTGTTCTAATATTAAGAGAGATATTTTATATTTTGTGTTTTCTTCTTTCTTTATGCCCCCATTTTCCCTTAACGTATGTCATTAATTAATAAAATTGGCCTTGCGAATACAAAAATTTCATTTTGATCAATTTTAAGGAAATTCGCTAAGTTGAAGCAGCTCCTGCGTAACGAATTTTTTTAATGTTGTTTTAACAATTCTATTTTGAGTCTGGTAAATAAGTTGTCGACGGCCGCTATTTATATGAAGTAGTTCTGGGTTTGAAAGTTAGACTCGTGTTATTGTTGATGTTACTTTGATTTTGTTTAAGTTTAGATATTTTACTAATAGTTCGTTTGGAATGATTGCGGGTATGGTGAAAATCATTCGTTTTGTTGAGCTTACTCATTTTCTCATTTCTGCTTTTTATCCATTTATAATGATGTATTTGTGTTTGTCAGTAATTTCGTCAGCCTATTCTTTTGTTTTTAGATATATGCACCTTTGCCCAAAGCTCATAGGATAAGCGTCGGTTATTAGTTTGATGTCTATGATCGTCCGATATGCCAATATGTGGTTAGTAAATTCAATATTATCTATTTTTTGTAGTATGATTGCATGGTTTTTTGTTGGATATAATTATGTATTTAGTATGTTTGAGTATGTGTGTTGATCCATTTTTTGTGGATCCATTTTTATGTGTGTTGAGTGTATTTTGATGTTTGTATTAACTAGTTAATTGTTACGTATATTATTATTAGTAATTGATTTATTATTAAGTACAATTTATTTGATTTAAGCACACCAATTATTATATATTCACTGTTTCACTCTCAAAAAGAGACCGAAGTTGGTTTAATTTTGTTTTTTATTTGTTTGTTGATTTGTGTCTGAATAACAATGCCTATGTGTTCTATAATCTATATATAGGGGGTAGATTGTTACTATTTGAAACCCTCCGTTATTCATTTATACACTGATTTAATAATATACCTGTCTGTCTACTTGAAGTGACTAACCAAATTAAATGAGCCTATCATCTCTTCTGACAATCATTGAGGTAAATTATATATTTGGTATTTAATAAATATATTAAAACATCCGATGCAATATTAACACCACCTCTATGTACTATAGTCTAGTTTAAAAAATGGGATGTTAAGACAACATTGGTATATTTATGGAATTGTTCAGTTTTGAAAATATGTTAATGCCAATGGAACACTAGACTTTCAAAACCAGACCACTGGTTTAAACTATTGTTAAATGTGGAAATAAATATCATTTTTTAAATTTTTAAGAGTAATCGAAATACTAAAATAAGAAAAATTACCAACACTCTCATAGAATTTTCGGAGAAAATGTAAGTATTGAAGTTTGTTAGTGTTGCTAGATATTTTAATAAGAATAATGTAGTTGATCTCAAAGTATTTTCTCAAAAAGTGTTATTTTCAATTTTTTCACCACTAGGCTTACAGACACGTTATAAAAATCTTTGTAGGCGAAATTCTTGAAGGTGGTTACTTCTAATAAATTATAGAAATGATCTGAGGGGTAAAAAATACAAATAATGTACCACTATACGCAGTATAATATATACTATATGTCTGTAATTGTGGAGAATAATTTTTTTTAGTACTCCACTGTTTAAAATTTATTATTCATATTTTTATTATTCAAAAAGTAATAATTTATATAATTGTTGGTTTATGCGAGTTGAGAATTTACATAATTTCAACAAGCATTTACTTAGATCGGATGTGACTTGCGTATATCCAAGCTTACTTCGATATTTCTGCACATATTTCAAATGAGTTACAAAAAGAAAGCAGTTACTAAAAGTACTTCTCTCAGTACAGTTACTAAAAGTAATTGTCTCACATGAATTGGTCAGATGGTGTTTTGAATTTTTGTTTCTTCAATTTACAAGTTGAATATTTGTTATGGATTGTGCTGAAGTATCGAATGGGCGAATTAATGGTTTCTATCTGATTGTATCTAAGTATATTTTTTTTGTATAATTTATTTAATTCACTATTTCGAAACTTGTGGTCTCTCAAAATTGTCACAATTCAATACACATTCTATACACATTTTTGCTGTACAATTTATATTTTATGTGAATATGCAATGACCTTTTCAATTTATAACTATATTGTTTGTATACGCTTGGCGTTTTCGGCCGTGTATTTTTTTTTACAGAAGCGTAATGTCTCTTTTATATACAACTATGTATCTGAATTAAATTTGTAGTCCATATTTATATTTTTGCAAATCAGACATATTTGAACATATTTTTTTTTTACTGTAGTGTCGTTTTTTTTTTATACGATATTTCTTTTACTACAGTTCAATCTAGCACATATTCATGTAATCTTTTTTTTTTATAACTTGTACAACCAAACTTAGTATTTTAAGGATAGTTATACTATCAACATATTAAATTAAAAATAATTTATTTCAAATATATTTTATTTTAACATATATTTTGTTTTGTCCTTTTTTTTTGTACTTCTTTATTTTTTTCAGATTCGAATCACTTGTCGATAACTTAGACACTTACTGGATAGTAAAGATCTTACTACCTCAATATTATCTTTTTAATGGGCCCAGCTTTTATTGAAAGACTTTCGGTTCAACGTGTTATTTTTTTTTATATTTACGTGTATCGCGTTAGTACCGATCGTTTTCTAATTTTCATAATTCCACATACAATACTCTGCTTTGGATTTTTTTTCTAAAGTACCGTATATTTAGTTTTCATTATTTTTTTTTTAAAATACATCATAATACCTCTTTTAATTAAAATTACTAAATTAACTTAATTTCATATTTATGAAAATAATTGATAATTCAATTATTTTCTATAAAGTGTTTAGTTTTTTTTTAAAAAACTAAACACAGAATTTTTTTTTTAAATATTTTATTTTTTACATACACATATGGAAGCAGAGCAAATATCCATATGTGTCTTTTGTTTTCGATAGTTTTCACAAAGCTTGACTTGTGATTCTGAAATTCTTTTTGAAAGTTGAAATGATTATAATTTTTTCTTTATATTTATACATTTATATCTTTTACATTCTCTTTAATTCTATAATTATATTTAACTTAGTGCTAATTTTTTTCTCTTTCTTCTTTTTGTTTGTGGTTTAAATTTTCATTATGCCGAGAACAACTCGTAATACACCAGGTACCCCAGGAGATGACGATCCTCCAGCTTCACAACATGACTTATTCATCACGCCTCATCAAGTATCAGCGGTTAACTTAGCGGCTATAACTACGCAGATGCACACTACAGCTCAACAGTTCCATGCGTCAGTGCTGCACGTTTCGGATGTACAGCAACAAATACAACAGCAAAGCAAGCAGATTAGTAGCATTACCGATGCCTTGGCAACAATAACAACTACTCTATCAAATAATAACACTAGTTCAAATCAATTAACTTCAAATTTTAGTTTTTTTGCAAAACCGAGTATAGATTCCTTTATAAATAAAATCACTATTCTGGACATTTCGGTTCCAGAAAATATTATACAGTTTATTGTCGATACTCAACATTTAATTGATATTAATTTTTTACCTATAGACGTTCTTTTGAAATCTTTAATCAATAGGTGTGCTTCGAACGCACAAACATTTTGGTCTACTTGTTTGGCTGACTCTTTGTCTTGGCAAAATATTAAACATAATTTATTACAAGTTTATATTCCACCTTTGACTAAACAGATATTAATTGATAGATTGGTCCGGCGAAATCAACCTGACACTGAAAAATTTTCGACATTTGTTCCTTCAATAATAAAATTCGCGAACATCCTACTTAATGATTCATCTGAATCCGAAATCATACAAATTATTTTTGCTCATGCCAACAATTCTGTCCTAACTATTCTTGGTTTATATCAAATTCCCGATACTTATAAAGATTTGTATCAACTAATCACTAAAATTGAGGAAATTCAAGCGCAAATAACTACAACACCCGTCAGTGTAAACGTTACTTCAATTCAAAATACGCATAATGACACTAAACTTTTTTGTACTTTCTGTAAAGGTACTAATCACAATTTTAAATTTTGTTTTAAAAGAAAGAAGGATAATATAAATGTTAGTACTACGGTTCCAAAAAACTCGCAATAGACCCCAAGTTTCTTATTAATGATGTTATTTTAAATTATACTATTTTACCTCTACAAACCATTTTCATTCAAGGTTATCCTTTATTAACACTTTTTGATTCCGGTGCTACTGTTAATGCTATTAAAACTGCGACTTTTAACAAGTTAAAATCTAACAATAGAAACATCGTCACCGAATCAATTGATAAAACTATTTCTTTGCCGGGAAATAATTTTTTAAAATGTAATTTAACTGCGAAACTTCATTTTAAATTGGCTAATTTTTCATGGACTCAAACTTTTTTTATAGTAGATTCATTACCGTTTGAGGTAATTTTAGGTGTTGCCACACTTAAAAATTGCAACATCATTTTGGACTTCTTTAAGTCGACGATCAAATTTTATTTTCATCCTAATGTTGAAATACCGTTTTCGGGTTTTTGTAATAATAATCGAATTATTAATACCATTGTCGAAGCGAAAGTAAATCTTAATAGCAAACAAACCAAAGTGTTGCAAACACTTCTTCAAAACTTTAAATCGATTTTTTCTGACATTCCTGGTCTTGCCAAGGGTTTTGAATATAAAATTAAGTTAATCGATAACATTCCGGTTTGTAAAGCTCCTTACTATCTAGCACCCGATAAAGCCAGACTTTTGGACGAGCATGTTCAAGAGCTTGTTACACAAGGGGTACTTTCTCCTTCGAACTCTAATTATAGCTCACCCGTCTTCTTTGTGAAAAAGAAAGACGATTCTTATCGGTTAGTCGCTGACTATAGGTTTGTTAACAAACATATAGAGTTTGATCCGATGAGTTCAGCCAGTATGGCTCATATCTTCGCTAGCTTAGGTAATTCGAAAGTGTTTACACTCCTCGACATGAAATCCAGTTTTCATCAGATAAAATTATCAGATGACTCGAAACATGTCACCGCGATCGTCACACAATATGGTCTGTTTGAGTACAATACCATGCATTTCGGGCTAAAGGTGGCTAGTCAATCATTAGCTCGTTTTTTAAATTCCAGTCTCGCAGAATTTCGTCATAAATTTCTTCTTATTTATTATGACGATTTAATTGTACATTCGCCCGACATTGAATCACATTTAAATCACCTGAATCTCTTGTTCACTAAAATAAAGTCTATCGGTATCACTATTAATCCTTCTAAGGCTCGATTTTGTATGTCGAGGGTACGTTTGTTGGGTAGCGTAATATCCGCTGAGGGACGCTTTATAGACCCTATTAAGGTGCAAGCAATCAATGACATGCCAACTCCAAAAAACGTCAAAGAAGTTATGCGTCTAGTTGGGGCTGCGGCTTTTTACTCCCGCTATATTCCCATGTTCAGTCAGATTGTAGCTCCGTTAAACGATTTAAAAAAGAAAGGTGTTAGGTTCAAAGTTACTAAGGTTCATCTTGATGCAGTCTCTACTTTAAAAAAATCTTTAGTAAGTGCGCCTGTCTTAAAACATCCTAATTTTGACAAACCTTTTGTGCTACAAACTGACGGATCAGCTACTGGTCTGGGCGCGGTATTACTTCAAAAGTATGATGACGGTTTGCACCCCATTATGTACTGTTCTCGAAAATTGAATCCAGCCGAATTAAAATATAACAGTCATGAATTAGAACTTCTCGCAGTAGTAACGGCCCTAGATAAATTTAAAGATTTTTTAACCGACCGCAAGTTTACTCTACAGACTGACTGCAGGTCGTTATTGTGGATTTTTAATACCCCCAATAAATTTAATAAATTATCTAGGTGGATCCTTAAAATTTCGAGATATGACTTTACCCCGGAACATATTAAGGGCAAATTGAACAATATGGCCGATTTTCTATCTAGGTTATACGAAACTGACCATATATTAGTGAACAAATTTTCTGATTCAAATCAAGATTCAGGCAAAAATTTCATTAAAGTTAAAGAGTTGCATAGCAATGATCCAGGTTATGCAAACCTTTTAAAAAAGATAACCAATACTTTGGATCAAACTGACTTAGAATCGGTGAATGAAGAAATCAGGAACAATGAACTTTATTAACGTTTTAGCTAATACAAATTTTGATTACCTTTCTGTTAAAAGCGAGCAACGTAACTCTCCCGAATGTAAAATCATTTATCAAAACCTTAAGGCTCAGATGAATGTCCCTAATTTTTGCATAAAGGATGGGTTAATTTATAAGTTCGTCGGAAGGAATCGACTAAAACGTATATTTTTACCAGATAATTTACTCGATTACGTTCTTCGATATTATCATGATTCCAAGTATGCTGCGCATAATTCAGTAATTAAAACATTCCGTGAAATTAGTAAAATATTTTACTACAAAAACCTCTATGCAAAAGTAGGGGACTATGTCAGAACCTGTAAAGTGTGGCAGGCTATAAGGCCATATACACGTAACGATAGGGTTCAGTTGAGTAGTTCCGTGCCGGAGTATACCCTACATACTTTGTACGTCGACTTTATCGGTCCTATTATTAGATCAAGTGAAGGTTTTAAATATATTTTTTCTATTGTGGATGGATTTTCAAAATTTGCTTTCGCCTTTCCATGTAAAAGGCAGACCAGTGACGTTGCCATTTCACTGATACAGAAGATTTTCCTGCAAAACGGATATCCGACGGTTGTTGTAGCCGACAACGGACCAGCCTTTGCGTCGATCAAGTGGAAAACCATCTTATTTAATAATGGTATTAGAGCTGCCTACTGTTCGAGCTATACACCATCTTCGAACAAGAGCGAGTGCCTCAATCGACAGATAAAATATAATTTAGGATGCATTCTCAAAGAATATTCTGTACAACATAAAAATTAGTCAAAATTTTTGAGTTTTGTAATTTTCAATTACAACAACTCCTACAAATATACAATAGACTCAACACCAGCTGAAGTTTATTTTGGTAGAAAGTTAATGACGCCGTTTGTGATTATAAACGTATTAACTGAGTTAATCACGAGTTCTGCTAAACCATCACAAGCACATATACAAGATGCGTTAAAGATTGCTCACCAACAACGAGTCAACCAAACTTTAAATAAACCAACGCTGTCTAAATATAAAGTGGGTCAATTGGTCATGGTAAAAAACTTGGCCCCGAATATGAACAAGAATATCGCACCTAAATTCGCTTCAAAATTCAATGGACCGTACAAGATAATAAAGTTCACTACACCAACTTCAGTTAGGCTAAAAGCTCCAAAATCTAATAAGAAAACCTTCGGCATGTCGATATACAACATTCGGCCATACTATCTCAGAGGATATCAAGGGAATGGTAACGTTACTGCATCCTAATTAAACATCTAAATGTATTTAAATCTTCACGTCTAATCCACATTTGTAAGATTTTTCATTCATCTATTCGTGTCATTCTTGCTTTAATATTTTTCAATTAGCATGTCGCTAATTTTTTTGGCCCCCTGGAGTGGAGAATAATTTTTTTTAGTACTCCACTGTTTAAAATTTATTATTCATATTTTTATTATTCAAAAAGTAATAATTTATATAATTGTTGGTTTATGCGAGTTGAGAATTTACATAATTTCAACAAGCATTTACTTAGATCGGATGTGACTTGCGTATATCCAAGCTTACTTCGATATTTCTGCACATATTTCAAATGAGTTACAAAAAGAAAGCAGTTACTAAAAGTACTTCTCTCAGTACAGTTACTAAAAGTAATTGTCTCACATGAATTGGTCAGATGGTGTTTTGAATTTTTGTTTCTTCAATTTACAAGTTGAATATTTGTTATGGATTGTGCTGAAGTATCGAATGGGCGAATTAATGGTTTCTATCTGATTGTATCTAAGTATATTTTTTTTGTATAATTTATTTAATTCACTATTTCGAAACTTGTGGTCTCTCAAAATTGTCACAATTCAATACACATTCTATACACATTTTTGCTGTACAATTTATATTTTATGTGAATATGCAATGACCTTTTCAATTTATAACTATATTGTTTGTATACGCTTGGCGTTTTCGGCCGTGTATTTTTTTTTACAGAAGCGTAATGTCTCTTTTATATACAACTATGTATCTGAATTAAATTTGTAGTCCATATTTATATTTTTGCAAATCAGACATATTTGAACATATTTTTTTTTTACTGTAGTGTCGTTTTTTTTTTATACGATATTTCTTTTACTACAGTTCAATCTAGCACATATTCATGTAATCTTTTTTTTTTATAACTTGTACAACCAAACTTAGTATTTTAAGGATAGTTATACTATCAACATATTAAATTAAAAATAATTTATTTCAAATATATTTTATTTTAACATATATTTTGTTTTGTCCTTTTTTTTTGTACTTCTTTATTTTTTTCAGATTCGAATCACTTGTCGATAACTTAGACACTTACTGGATAGTAAAGATCTTACTACCTCAATATTATCTTTTTAATGGGCCCAGCTTTTATTGAAAGACTTTCGGTTCAACGTGTTATTTTTTTTTATATTTACGTGTATCGCGTTAGTACCGATCGTTTTCTAATTTTCATAATTCCACATACAATACTCTGCTTTGGATTTTTTTTTCTAAAGTACCGTATATTTAGTTTTCATTATTTTTTTTTAAAAATACATCATAATACCTCTTTTAATTAAAATTACTAAATTAACTTAATTTCATATTTATGAAAATAATTGATAATTCAATTATTTTCTATAAAGTGTTTAGTTTTTTTTTAAAAAACTAAACACAGAATTTTTTTTTTTTAATAATTTTTTTTTTAAATACACAATTGCTCTACAGGTCACAATTCAAGCCTGATTAGAATGAAATTTGATTCATTTTAGAAGCAGGGGACCGCAAAATTTTAATATCTCCCATAGTATTAGTAAAATGGGAAAATTTATCGAAGTGAAATTATCTCACTTTATCTACTGACACGAACCCCAATTTTTCTATTGAACCCAACTTCTTAAAGTAGAATGTGTTGCTAATGTGGGTGGTATGACACATGATCAGGGGGATTGAAAGACAGTTAGCATGATTTTTTCCAAATATTTTTAAAACTATAAAATTTATCGCAAATATAGTAAAATTAGATTAAACTTTTTGGTATAAATATAGTTTCTAACATTTTGTTTTTGATTAAACCATTAGTTTTTAAGATATGAACTGCTTGATCATCTCCTAGCCAAAACTATTGAAGCTAGAAAAACGATATAAATATATTGTTCCTTGTAGAGTGTAGATATGCACTAAGAAATTTACGAAAATCTCCCTTTCGGTGAAAGTTTGTATTGGAATTCCTATTTTTTAAGTTAAGAGACATGAAAATTGTTATTTAGGGTATGAATGCTATTCGAAAATCAACCCTTAAGGAAATGAAATAGGAGGTAACAGTTTGTATTCAACTTCCATTTTTTTTCGATGTAAGAGACATGTGAATTGGTGTTTTAATACGGTGCTTAATATGGTGCTTTAAGAGTTTTAATACTTAATAAAGAAATACGTGTTTCAGCGTTTTTTTGACAACTAACCCATGCTGACTTACTCATGTACATATGCAGTGATAAGGAGGTGGCTCTCTCCTGATCCGAGTATCTGATAAGGATTTGTTCTCAAAGCTTTAGTTATATGATCCGAGTTTCGTATATTCTCAGAGTATCATAAAGAAGATTATAGAAGCTCATGTCCAGAGTACAAAATCGTGTAGGTACTCTGTGTCCTGAGTTATCGTCTATCCAAAACCAATCCATCCTGTTTCATTCAGTTCGTGTATCTAGGTTGTTGTACTTCTTTATCTCTATGACTCTCAAGTCATAGATAGATAGCTAGATAGATTGTAACGGCTGCCCTGGACGGGCTACACTTCGTCAATAAGGTCCATTCTGATGCCTAAGGAGGTGAGGATGTGAGTGTAGTGGAAGAAATTTTTGTGTATAGACTAGGAATTGATAGGATATGCAACTGATAGGAATTATAGGCTGCAGTCGACTGTGATAGGAACTATGCCGATATTCATTTGGAGTTCGTGAAGGAAACTACAGAAAACCTACTCAAGCACCGGTTACTTCATTGTTGTCCATACGCCCACAGTTGAGTCTATTAACCGCTCCTATTTATTCTTAATAATTGACAAACTGCCGATGTCGGGTTACGAACCCTTAACCTTCCAGTTTCCAAGTAGCCATAATGCGGAGACATAATGACTTAGACCGCTCGGTCACAAGGACTGGTACTCTCAAGTCGTTTAAAGGATTGTCAGAAGGAGATTTTTATAACGATGTTTCGATGTCAGTCGCATAACTTCTATACACATACTATGTTTTATTATATTTTATTATATTGAAGTAAATAATACAGATTTGATACATTGATATAGTGTGAATATCAACACACATATTTGAATATTTTAACATCAATAATTATATGCAGATAATCTCCCATATATAAAATAACAAATAGATGATAATAATATGTTTTTTTCTTATTATAAATAATAATTTAATGAAGATGAGATATTTTAATCATATATAACATAATACATTCATGCATACGTTACGAGTATTGATAAAACAAAGCGCTTAAGGGAATTGTCATATGATTTATTATGTAAAGGTATTCTTCATTTATACGTGTAAAGTATTAAAATTTTAAAAAAAATTTATATACTTCCATAAATATATTTTTCTGATTAAAATTTAAAGTTGGTTTATTTAAGACCTAAGCGAAAAGATAACAACCCGCATCGGCTGCGCACTTAGATTATATCTAAACTGTCGATTGTCGGCAAAACTGTTAAAAACAAAAGCTATTGTTTATAGGCAAGAAACTTTTTATTTATATAAAGATTCTATCAATCTTACATAGTATAAAATATAGGTTTTTAGTACGGCTGCCAAACGTTTCCCTGAAATGCAAAATTTGTATTGCCTATATGTTACTCGTTAAATTTGCATTTATATAATTCTCATTGTATTGGTTATTACAATAATATCACCATGGTTACTTGAATTTATATTCGTTATGACCTTCCTCTAAGAAAACTACCACAAAACAAGTAATATTTTTTCAAAGTTTTATAATAAATTTGTGCTTTATACATTTGGTTTTGATAAAAATGTCTTGGATAAATGTTTTCATGATAAATATTACAACTTTCATTTGAAAATTTTTCCCGAAAACACAATTTATCAGACTCAAATAAATTATAAAAATTTTGAAAAAATAACGTTACGTGTGTGGCCAATAGTGACTATATGTAGTACACATGGACACACAAAAGTAGCGTTGTTTTATCAAAAATTTTTATATATTCGAGCTATATTTATTCAGTCTTCGAAATACTGCAATCTTCGAAATAAATACTTCGAAATACTGTCAATATATATTAGACTGGTTCAAAAAAATCGACTTTTTTTTTCGAATATTACCTCAAACAATACTATTCAGGCTGACGAAAAAATGATGCTGTTAAAATTTGGGCTCTTAATATTAACATTTAAAGGTGCCGCATCGCGATTTTTTATTAACCATTCAAATAGAAAATTGAACGTTCTAGAAAAAAGGTCTCTTATCATTTTTCAATCAATCTGCTCATTGAAAAGTTGTTTGCGATCAACAACGAACTGATCGTAAAACGTTTTTTCTTTTCGTAAAACGAGGTTTTCTTTAAACTATCATTCAGTTTTTAAAATTCCTGGAAAATCTTAGGTTACTTGCATTTTAATGATAACTGAATGAAGAAAATTTTGTAAGTTTAAATTTTGATGAAAAAATAAGTATTTTAAATTTTCATATCATTAGAAAGCGGCCAGAACTAAATTTTTTTCTTCCAGTTATCATTAAAATGATAATAATATAGGCTGATAAAGTTATATCCTTCTGTATTCGGGAAAAAATAAATTACACATTTTCGGAATCTGTCAATTAGAATCTTCCATTTAATACCAAACTCGATATGTTTGTGAACTTTTTTTTTGGCAAGCGAATTATACAATTTATATTCTTAATACGACGTCACATAGTCTATAACCCACGGAACACTAAAACGATGTGAACGACACCTTATTCATCAAAATCGGATGTGTAGTTTAGGCGATACAGTGGAACATACATAAATACAAACATACAAAGACTGCTAAAAACATAACCTTTCCTTTTAGCCTTGCAGTAGTCGTGTAAAAAAGCAATATGACTTTGTCACTTATACGCTTATGGTATACAAAGAAAAAGTATATACATGTTTTTTTTTTTTTAAAGTCAAGGTATATTCACTGCGAAAAGTTATTTTTTGATATTATTTAGGGTCGTCCACACTATAGTCCCGACCACGGTTCGATCTCGGTCTGGTAAAATATTATCAAGTAAAAACAAGGTATGCATTCATACTATCGGTAACAGCCAAGTTCCGGTCTAATCTCACTCCAGTCACGAAGAATAAAAATATTTTTGAGTAAGATTGAACTTTTAACGGCATGTGAATTGTAGTGTGAATGCTCTCTGTTCCCAGTTCAGCTATTACCCACTGAAGCGTATGTTACCGCTTAATATTACCAGACCGAGATCGGACTGAGAACGAACCGTGATCGGCATTATAATGTGAACATGAACTTGATAATATTTTACCAGACCGAGATCGGACCGAGAACGAACCGTCATCGGCTCTATAGTGTGGATCGACCCTTAATTCAACATTACTGGTAAAATTTCCTATTTTATTTTAAATTATATATATATTTCGTTTAGTATTGACACTATTTAAAAACTTCGTGATATGTTACAAAACGTAGATACATCCTTAATAACCTATTCATTAAACTCGTAAGAAAAACGAGTGTACGTGTGAACTCTCTTAAATTTTATTGATTGAATGAATACATCAATTTATTATTATTGAACATGGAAGCAATGAGATAGACTACCATGGTTTTATAAAAAATATTCAATTTGTAATAATTAATAAATATTGTTTCACATGCATGGCAATGTGTATAATATATATCTTCTGATTTTAAATTGTGAAGTGGACATTTGAAGTATTATAATTTGATCGAAACAAGAAACTAAATTATATGGTACGAGGGGTTTCTGATTATATAGAGAGAATAACAATTTGTAATTTAAAAAAACAAATAGTAGTTTAACTATTGATTTTACGTTAGTTTTTTTAAATTTACCTGCATAGGTTTATTTTTATATTCAACTATAGTATGTAATTATTTTTTCAAGTTCCCACATACAAATAAGACAATTATCTGTGTATAACTATGATATAAAATTAATCATGTAAATTAGACTATGTTTGATTAAATTTTAAACGACCAGTCCGTCGTTTGATTAAAAAGGTTATATTATTTAATTATTTCTGGTGTAAAAAGGTTGTAGCCTATATAACACTACTTAATTAAAACCCTTGATACACATAACCACAGATATAGTGCTCTTTTATAGTGTAATTTGTTCTTATCCATTTTTTTTACTTTGTATATACTTGCTTTGTTTCTTTTTTGGAAAGAATTTATTTTCACCCTACACTTAATTATTTTAGACATACATTATGTACACATTCATGCATAAATACAATACCATTAAAAATGCTTTTAATAAAAGTTGAACATTAAGTTTTCATACATAAATAGTATTTATATTCGTAGTCACATATATATCCCTAACTAAATCTATATACCAAAACATCTGTAATTTATAAGTGGAGATATATCATTTGCATTTTCTTTTTTTCATTACATTTTAAAAGGAAAAAAAAACTTTTTAAATACACGTATAATGTTTCGTCATACATACATGGAATACGAAACTTATTATATAATGAATAACACACTGATTACTAAGAATACTGGGTGCTCAATTGAACAAGGCGCCCGAAGATTTCTGAAAGGAAGCGCGTTTTAACAATATAGGACCAGAATAAAAGTTGTGTTCTGATGGTGATATCTTATGGTGACTTTTACTTTAACCCTGACCTTGGTTATTTGAAGATCAACTTGTATTTTCAATTAGGAACCCATATTGTTCTGAAAGAGTATGATTTAACAAAGTGCAATTTTATTTTCAAAATTGGATTTTAGAGATTAGATTGCATTTTTTGAGAAAAAGTTGATTATAAGTAAAAATTTTGATAATTGGTCAATGGATATCAATAATGTTTCATATCAATATTTAATTAAAAAATTCAATGACATGTCTGTCGATATAGTATATGCTAGTTCTTTCATACTATGTCGTAAGTAAGCTTAATGGAATTTGATATAAGTATTGTATTGTGACGCTTACGTATACACAAATAATACTATGTTTACAATGTTTATTTTTACATTAAAAAAAATTAAGCCGTCGCGGAGACGTCTGCCAGATGTGACACCGAAACTATTTTACTATTTTCTACAGAAAATATACATGATAAGATGAAGGTTTATTAAAGGAAATAAATATGGCACAATCAAAAACAATATATTAGGACAATGGAACAAAATAGACGCTAGTTTACAAAAAACAATTTAAAAATATGTTAATAGTAAATAAACAAAATTAATAATACAATGGCATCAAAAATGGAAGTGAAAGATCATATGCATAGCACTACCATAACATCTAAGTTAGCTCAGTTGGTAGAGCATTGGTCTAGAATGCCAGAGGTCGTGGGTTCGATCCCCATCCCTAGATGTGTATGATTTTTCATATCAAGCATTTGATGTCAAAAAATTGGTATAAATGTTCAGACATAATACTTAAATGTCAAAGGAAGTAAACGCTAGTCGCTGCCGTTGGTATAATATAACCGACAGGCAACCATAACAACAATGGAAATAAATAGACTCTAGTTTACAAAAAACAATTTAAAAATATGTTAATAGTAAATAAACAAAATTAATAATACAATAGCATCAAAAATGATAGTGAAAGATCATATGCATAGCACTACCATAACATCGAAGGTAGCTCAGTTGATAGAGCATTGGTCTAGAATGCCAGAGATGTGTATGATTTTTCATATCGAGAATTTGATGTCAAAACATGGAATATATTAAGATTTAAAAAACAAATTTATTGAAAAAATACATTAATTTAATATCAAAAAATTAAAAATTAAATAATGTCTTAAAATATGAAACAGCTCATTCAGGTACTTCGGGTAATATAACGTTAACTCGCTATGTTTGGAAAAAGCCTCCATTCCCTTGAAACGCAAAGTTGCCGGCGGTCTTGGCTTCGCGTCTTAGAAAGATTAAAAAAATTCGGAACTTTCTAGCATGAATGGATGTAAAAATGGTAATTTTTGGTGTTTTTCTCCATTTTCGAGGAGGTTGCGTAGAGTAAATTAAAGTTTTCCGATTTTTCTTATAAGTTTAAAGTTATTCTGCGTCGAATGAAAAAACCGCATTTTTCTAGCATGTCTAGAAGTGGGTTAGATTTTGTATATGTCAGTTCCACAACGGGCTGTATATATTATAGAAATCCTAAATTAAAATATACCAAAATACATGCATAGACTACTAGAATCATAGCCCTCCATAGTAGGGTAAAAATAAATTATACATTCTTGGAATCTGTGAATGAAAACCTTTCATTTGATACTAAACTCGATACAATTTGACGTCCCAGCGCCTAAAACGCGCGGAACCCTAAGACAAAGCTAACGACACGTCATTTGTTAAAATATGATAAGTAGGTTAGGAGCTTCACGGGAGTATATGAACATCCATCCATACATAGACTGTTACACTAACCTTCTGTATAGTGAGCAAAAATTCAAAAATTTGGAAAGTGGACCTACAGTTATGAAACTTATGTTATAAACAATTACTTACAAGACTTATGTTCTCTGAATCAGTAACGATTATTATTATTATTAACTACTAGCTGACCTGTGCGACTTCACTCGCGTAAAAGCAAAGATATTTCGGATAAATTCAAGTAAAAGCAAAGATATTTAAAAAATTTACATTAACCACGCACCCTCTGGTGCGGGCCTTGTTTGTGTTTCAAACAGGCACATTTTTCACACTCTCTGATAGGCGTGGGTGTGTAGAGAACAATGATCTACTTTGCAAGTAATTTATTTTTTACGAAGGGATATTTTTTGTCTTTGCATTTTTTTTCTATCGCTTACGGTTTTAAAGTTCGATATTTTCACACACCCTGAAGGCGGGTGTGTAAAAGACAGATATCGAATTTGCAAAAGTTCCATAAAAATAAGCAGTTTCAGTTTTTTTCGAGTTTTGCAATTTTCCGTGGATCTTTTCCAATTTTCATTACCGTTAAAACCTTATTCGGACTATAACGAAGGTTTAAAACAATTAGCCAAATCGGTCAAGCCATTCTTAAGGGATGCGGTTACCATCGGATATTATTTAATTTTTAACTATATAGATTTTAATTAAATTAAATACTGATATGAAAAAATTAACTCGTCAACCAGGAATCGAACCTCGGGCCTCTGGATATCTAGTCCAGTGTGCTATCCATTACACCAAAGACGATTGTGATGCAACGGCCAACTTTTTCACATTATTCTAATTTTTTTATATATATATATATTTTTTATATATTTATTAGACAGTATTAACTTCTGTTGAAGTGATATTTTTATTTAATATTTGTTTATTTGTGTATACTTTCGTGTCAACATACACTGTTTGTCCAAATTCCTTTCGGTTACGTATGACAAACTGTAGAAGACTATAGCGTATACCCGACACATTTCATTGTCATTGAATTTATTAATTAAATTAAATACTGATATGAAAAAATTAACTCGTCAACCAGGAATCGAACCTCGGGCCTCTGGATATCTAGTCCAGTGTGGTATCCATTACACCAAAGACGATTGTGATGCAACGGCCAACTTTTTCACATTATTCTAATTTTTTTATATATATATATATTTTTTATATATTTATTAGACAGTATTAACTTCTGTTGAAGTGATATTTTTATTTAATATTTGTTTATTTGTGTATACTTTCGTGTCAACATACACTGTTTGTCCAAATTCCTTTCGGTTACGTATAGATTTTGTATAGAAAATATGCACTGCATGAGTTTTTGAAATTGCATATGTTCCGCCATCTATGAGCATCGTTTTTAAACTGGTTTGTTTTATGTTATTTCACCTATGAAAAACTTGTTGATCGCGTGGCTAGAAAATTTCGCCACACCATTACAAGGTAGCAAACGGTCTTACCCTCTGCAATAAATGTTTCACACACAAAAAACGATTCATTCCTATTCATTGACCGAAAATTAAAGCTTTTTATTCTAGGGAAATGTTTTTATTAGACCATTATTTTCCTTCAAACATGCAATTTTGAAGAATTTTTGTTATTTAACGGTTAATTATTAAACGGTTAACTACTCATTTTTGATGTTTACCGATTATGTCACAAAAATATGGAAAAAACACAACACTAGAGCACCACAAGGTGACCTCCTCCGAACACAACCACAAGTTTTATTCTGTCTCATTTTTTCAAAAACGCTTCCTTGAAGAAATATTCTATTTTTTATTATGTGTCACCCTGTAAATATTGTGTAATATAATAATATTACATCATTAGTGTTCTGATTACAAATGTCATTATTTTTTCTTATTTGTATTCAATAAGAAATAATTTATTTTTAATTTCACTTGTACCCCAACTGCGAAAAAATCAAGTAGCAAAAATAAAATTTTTTCAATTCCAAGGACCTCGCCTACTTTTACTGTAGTCCAAAAAATACCATTTTTGTGTGCTATAAAACCCACTAAAAAATTTCAATATTTGTTGGTTTTACAATCAAATTTAAGAGGACAACAATTGAACAAATTTTTTATTTAGAAAACAATTATTATTTTTCTCTCAACTCGAAATACAATTAATATCGTGAAATTATTGATATTTTACAATGAAAAGAACTAAGAGTTTGTCGTTTGAAAACAAAATTATTAAAGCGATTAAAACAGAACTTGACACGTAGAAGCTACGTCGGCTAAGCGAATTTTCTCAGAGAAAAATAAAACACATTAAATTATGTTACCTTGGTGATTTTCAAATTCGTTATTATTATTTTAATTCGAGTTACAGAGAAAATGGTCAGTAAATAAATTTAGATAAAATTAATGTCTCAGAACTTTACTTAAACGTTAATTTTTTAGCGAATTTCCTTCAAGGAAATGCAGCTATTGTTTTTGCACCAATGTTAGAATTTCGTAAAAGTTCTGTGGACTCTCTAGCGGTCACAGTTTCATTCCGATTGGAATGAAATTTGGTCTTTGAGGCGCTTTTGGTAATCTAAAGGTCAAGTTCGTTAATGGGTAAAATCGGACGAGGGGAAAATTGGTTTAGAGGGAGGGAGAAACACAAAATTTGACTATCTCTCTTAATATTTGAATTATTAATGGGTAAAATTGGTCAAGGGGAAAGGGGGTTTAGAGGGAGGGGGAAACACAAAATTTGGTATATCTCCCTTAATATTTGAAAAATCGAAAAAATCATGACTTAAGTTGTAGGTACTAACTTTTACTATAATTTTGTTTCTTATAATTTTTCTGTTACCCTAATATTTACAGAAATATTTACAATTAAAGACTGAAAGTTAAAATTCTAAATATCTCTGTTCACATTAGAGTTTGAGAAAAATGATCAAGTAATGCATTGTAGCAAACTTGATTTTCTACAACTTTACTTCTTATACATTTTTCGATTATTCTAATATTAAGAGAGATATTTAATATTTTGTATTTGTTTGA
The DNA here is from genome assembly GCA_963920215.1 of Nineta flava. Lineage (NCBI taxonomy): Eukaryota > Metazoa > Arthropoda > Insecta > Neuroptera > Chrysopidae > Nineta > Nineta flava. Next base: position 93,809,431 of record OY986040.1, read on the forward strand.
CACGAATACATAAAATATATTTAATTGTAAAAAATATTGATGGCCGTTTCCATAGTAACTATAAACTGTAATCGTTATACCATTTTTTTCGGCACACTAAAGTTATGACCGCTAGAGAGTGATTCATGTATTCCAAGGAAATTCGCTAAGTTGACGCAGCTCCTGCAAAACGAATTTTTTTCTAATATGTCGACGAAAAGTATTCAAAGTTTTGCGTTTCCTTTTTTTTAGAATTTCACTTTCGCATTAAAATTGTGACCTCGCAAAAATATCATCAAACCTCCATCAATCCTGTACCGAGTAAATGTCGAAAATTACAATCATTTCTGACATTTCGAGATAGAATCGGTAGAGATTTGAAGAAAGTGTTGCAAAATCGTTTCATAATAAAAACCATAATAGCTGCATTTTCTTCGACATTTCGATAAATTGTGACGGAGAAGATTTTCTGTCTAAAGAATAGAATTTCATAATTTCATCAATAGAATTTCATAATTTCAAGAGTGTGCCCCGCTTGTTATTGGGTTCGACAAGAATTGTTCAATAGTCATCACGGTCTCGGATTCACAATTGTTTAATTTTTTTTAATCTTAAGTGTACACTAAAACTTCGACCAACATACTTCATACTAAAGTTGCTGAATTTACAATTTAAACTTTTTTCTTAAAGAAAAATTGTTAAAAATTTAAAAAAAAATAGTATGTCTAACAAAACACAAAAATAATTAGTTTATCTCACTTCAATGGCCAATTTAAAAACATACCTACCAACAATGGATATAATACAGAAACACTACACAGAGTGTCTCAATGAGAATGAACACCCGCTTTGGGATCTTCACATTCGTCTTTAATTTGTGGTACCACTTTTTAATTTTTAGTGAGAATCGAGTGAAAGTTAGTTTTAGTTCACTTTTTGCGTTACCTTATTTTAGTAATTTACATGTTTTTTTCAAAATATAATTTTTCCAATATATTACTGCCCAATACACAGGTAAACTAAACATAGTTTAACATTTAGATATTCTTAGTGAAATTTCATTTATTTTTTCGTAATTTTGTTTTTATTTTATTACGACAATTTCAATCAATTAATAAAGTATCACCGAATTGTATTTATAACTTGGCGAAATATGCATAGTTGCCTGGTCACCGTAATGGAAGCGGTACTCATCATATTAAACCAATAATTTGAAGCAGCGGTGAAATTTGTTCACAATATGGAAAGGTGTTCTACCATATCCTACCATAAAGATCTAGTTTTCTATCCTACCAAAAAGAATAAATAATATTGAACGGTTGGAACATGCAAAATACGGAAAATTTGAAAACACAAAAATATTTATCTCGAAAACAAACTTTTGTTTGAAATTTTTTATCGTGAATCTAATATTACTGGCAACAATAATTTACGCCACATTTACACCCCGTATTTACACCAAAACTATGGAATATATGAAAATAAAGTTTCAAAAAGTTTGTTTTTAAGATATAAATATTTTTTTATATACAAATGTATTCTATCTCGCATCTTTTAAGAGTTATAACACAATTATAACAGGTTATAACACGGATACATTCAACAAAAAATTTATACGTGTGATCATTTGAAAAATTACCACTTAAATATTTCTCTTAGAGTAATCATTTCCAAGCTGCAGACTCATATATAGTACTTATCCCAGTTTTTAACAAAGTTGGAAAAAGTAGCCGTTTTTTGACCGTGTTTATAGACCATACTCCTTGACTGAATTATTAGATTGTGGTACTCATTCAACGCATAATTTAATGTTTTTTAACAAGCTGTGCTATGACTAATTCACTAGGATGCAACATTTAAAATTTCTAGTTTTTTTGGCTGCCGGTTTTGCATTTTTGTTTTGACATGTTTCTACCCATATATACAAGTTAAAAAAATAAATAGTACTTCCGCATATTTTGCATCATACAATACCTCTACTGACTGGCGTAAAGTGTGTTCAGTCGATTGTCTGTTCCGTCATATCGGAATCACATGTAAAAAATTGCTTCAATGACGAAAAATATCGAAGTGCGCCTATATTCTGACCGCGTGGAGAAAAAGATATAACCCCACCTGACTTGTATTCCATACTCACGTGAATTAACGTGAACAACCCGATTAATTAATTGAATGTTAATGATGTTGTACAAAGATAATTTTAGTTTCCGTTAATAAACTTGGACGATGAATTAAATTAGGAAAATTTATCTTTTCTTCGTAACTAATAAATAATAAGTTTATCATATATTTATTGTACACATAACCACTTATGTGACATTTTTCTTTTAAAAATTTTGCAGCCGATTAGTGCCGACTTCAATCTGTTTTCGAAACCAAAAATTCGATAGGATTTTTATAAAAAACCAGCAGATTTGGCACAAAACAGTTTACAAAAAACAACACTTAATTGCTTGATAGTTCAAATTATTGTATAGTGTAAAACAACTAGGTATAATAATAATAAATACTTTAAAGTTATAACAATAGTATAAAAATTGTACGATACTAAAGAGAACCTTTTATTGTTCTATGCGTACAATTTCCATATATATTTTGTAGATCTTGTACGTATACCTGAAGTGTATTTTGATGAGATAATTCAAACAAAATACTTAAATGAAATGAACCATAGTTTCTACTTCGATAAGTCAAAATATATCGATATTATATTTCAATAACGATAAAAGTTTGATACTTTTTTTTTCGGAATAGGTTTGTTGTAAAAAGGTGAAAGTATATAATGAAATATAATTTCATTATACTAAAAAAAAAAGTCTACATAATATGAAAGCAAAATTTTCTTTTTTTTTATCTTTATGACATCATTACGATAAAACTAATAATTTTTCGCTTATTTTGTCATTAAAGAAGTTATTCAAGTGTGTTTCATAAGTACTTATGTATCAACGATATTTTTTAATATCGATAAATGTGAGTGAAAAATATAATAATCATAATATAAAATATAATAATATGAAACGTAGATCATTTTTATAAAAAAGGAGGTTTGTGTTTAAAGTAATGTGGTTACAATATACAGGAGTCCATGGTAAGATTCCCTCCCTCATTGAACATCATCCATGTGAGTAGTAATTTAACCAATAAACACAATCACCTTTCGAGGACAATCGGTCGCCCTAAGCCAATCCTGTGGACCCTAACTATCTCAAAAAACATCCTAATGAATTAAGCATGGAGTGATATGGAAATATGTGTTGTTTCATAATATATTGGTCGCTCTAATCCCATTCTGTCCAAAGTGCCTCGGCGACCGGTTTAAAAAAGTAGTTAATCGTGACCTGACCTCCCTCATCGAACATCCTTTATGTTATATTAATGACAGATTTCATCCTCCAGAACATGAAAATAATGGTCGCCCATTGCAAAACTGCTGTTAAATATAAGAGGGACCGGTTTGAAAGAGAAATAAGGTTCCAATTAACGACTTGGCATTATCTCGTCCATTGTACAATTTTTGAAAATGGGCGTCCATTACTTTCATGTTCTGGAAAATGAAATCTTTATCATAAAAAAGCCTAAGGATGTTCGATGAGGGAGGTAAGATCCCGATTAACCACTCTTTCAAGCCGGTAGCGCTTTTATTTAGCACAAGTTGGGCGACCTTTATTTTCATATTCTTGAGGATGAAATCATTCATAAAAAAAAACAACTGAAGAACGTTCGATGAGGGAGGTAAGATCTCGATTAACCACTCTTTCAAACCGGTCGCCCTTTTATTAAGCACAAGTTTTGCAAAGGGCGACCGTCATTTTCATGTTTTGGAGGATGAAATCGTTCATTTTTTAAAAAAACTTAGAGATGTTCGATGATGGAGTTAAGGTTCCGATTAACCCCTCTTTCAAACCGGTCGCAGTGGTAGTATGCATAGGATATAGTAAGGGCCACCGACATATTATGAAACTACACATATTTCTCTATCATTCAATGTTAATAGCATTAGGATGTTTAATGAGGTAATTAAGTTTCATTTTTTCGACTGTAATTAGGTATATATATATATATATATATATATATATATATATATATATATATATATATATATATATATATATATATATATATATATATATACATATATATATACATATATATATAGATATATATGTATACATATATATATACACATATATATATATATATATATATATATATATATGTATATAAAAAATTTTGCGATAGTGATTTGTTTGTAGCGATGGACATTTGAAGAAATTTTTACGAAATTCCAACATTGGTCCAAAAACAATAGCTGCATTTCCTTTGGACGAAATTCGCTAAACAGTGAACAATGAAAATTTTATCTTATCTTGTTGTTGTAAATTTTTAAGAAGATTTATACCAATACACTAAATAGTACTAAAATAATAAATAGTCAATTTTTAAAGAAGATTTATACCAATACACTAAATAACACTAGTTCAAGATCCCGACCTAAACAATCTTCACCGATCTCTTTGCTTAATTAAAGATATTTTTGTTCAAATTTCGGTTCCTTTAATTTAATGTCTTGGTGAAATAGTTCTTTATAAACAGGTCATAGTATATTAGCAGATCATACATTTTCAAATATCAACTTCGCACGGTTATAAAGAAACTAAAAATTATGTTCAACAATGTTCTTAACAAAATTCCTGATATTACGAAATGAACAACCAAAGACTTGCTCAAACCGTGCACATAAAATATTGTGAATCATTTGTAGGTGATAAATTATTTATGCGATAGTCACACATTGGTAAACTTCTAGAGATGACTTTTATTGTAAAGGATAAATGTCCATTATCGCTTTCATCGCACTTCACGGTGCACAGACAGCATTTTAAAACTTCTTGTACAATTTTACAGCCTAAATACGGAATTTGTTTTAATCAAAAATAATGAAACATTTTTTAAGTTAAGATAAAAGATCAAAAAGAATTTACACAACATCCGCGCTTCGTTGCTTAGTTAATTTCGAAATTGTTTTTATTTTAACTCTGTAATTTTATGTTTTGTAGATACTACTATATTTATTCATAAAATATTTTAACAATAATATTATGCTTTGTACAAATATAAATCTTCAAAATAATATACCTTAATTCGTAGAAAACAACAGAATAAAAAAGAAGCGAAAATATTTACATTTATTTACGTATATATTATATATAAATAAGTAAGCTGTATTATGTTAAAAATAATTATAAAAAACATGTTTTAAATAAACACCTTTCATTTAAAAAATACCTACAAAAATATGTATATATACATATATATATATATATATATATATATATATATATATATATATATATATATATATATATATATATATATATATATATATATATATATATATATATATATATGTATATACATATACAGTTGAGTTTCATTAATCCGGCACTATTAAAAACTAGAGGGTGTCGGGTTATTGGAATGTTCGGATTACTGGATTATATAGAAAAATTCACAGTAATTTAGGTATTCAACTGGAATGTGAGCTATGTGATTTTTAGCTCATACTGATGCCGAGACTGTACATTTATTTATAACTAGCAATACTCATTGCGGCTTCTCCCGAAAAATTGTGTAAAGACCTTTTAACTGATTAAAATAATATTGCTCCCCAACAAGGACTGACTTTCTTAGAGCGATGTTACGCGTTGTTTTTGGTTTTTTATAATTTGTAGGTTAAATTTCAAGTTTCATGTCACTAATTTTAAAACACTGAAATTCCATACAAACGCTCACCCCGTGTTTCACCCCCTTGAGGGTCCATTTTCCAAAAACTCGGAAAACATACTTTATGATAACCGTATAACTGAAATAGAAATTTTCCTGTCACTTACTTCAAAAACAAATCAATTTTCGATTAACACTGAAACGTGTATTTATTTATTATAGATTTATAGCTGACTCACACAGGCTTCGCATTGAAATTTTGTTTCAACTATTGGTTTATAAAAAAATGTTTCATTCAAAAGTTTTACTTAGTACTTTTTGACTACTTTTTACTACTTTTTTTCTTACAGTAAAAGGTCAATTTACGCTTTCCAGAATTGGAAGGGTAGATTTTCGAGGTTTCATAATTCTCACAACTAGCATCTAAGAAAATTTGAGCATTTTAATACTGTATATTTTGCTATTGATTTTGAAGTATAACAAACTGTATTTTTGTGAAAAATGAATACCGAAGAAAGAATGATATTGAAAGAATGATGTAATTATTACCTATAAAAAGCCTTTAAAAATTTGTAAAACCGTAAGTAGTAAGTAACAGACTAAAGGAGCAAGACCAAGACTGAATACGCAAGACCAAGACCAAGATTACAAGTGTTTGAACAAGACCAAGACCACGACTGAATACCCAAGACCAAGAACAAGTCCAAGACTACTGTCTTGGTCTTGGTCTGGCTTTTGTTTGTGGCTACTTCTTGCGCGTTGTGGCTACTAAATTCATGATCACTTGGCACGCTATAAGCCTAACTTTTGAACAAACGAGACAGATAAAATCTGTTAATATAAAAAATGTTTATCTAATAAAAACAAAAAACTTTTGAATCAAACATTTTTTTATACAGCCAATAGTTGAAACAAAATTTCAGTGCGAAGCCTGTGTGAGTCAGCTATAAATTTATAATAAATAAGTAAATACACGTTTCAGTGTTAATCGAAAATTGACCTTTAAGGGCGTAAAACAGCGAGTTAGAGCTTCGGTTTTTTTGAAGTAAGTGACAGGGAAACTTCTATTTCAGTTATACGGTTATCATAAAAGTACGTTTTCCGAGTTTTTGGAAAATGGACCCTCAAGGGGATGAAACACGGCGTGAGCGTTTGTATGAAATTTCAGAGTTTTAAAATTAGTGACATGAAACTTGAAATTTAACCTACAAATTATAAAAAAACAAAAACGACGTGTAACATCGCTCTAAGAAAATCAGTCCTTAATGGGGAGCACTATTATTTTAATCATTTAAAAGGTCTTTACATACTTTTTCGGGGGAAGCCGCAACGAGTACTGGTAGTTATAAATAAATGTACAGTCTCGGTTCTTTTAAATGCTGGAAAAAACGAGACTTCTTAGCTATATCGGAGACATTTGTTTTGTTTTTAAAATAATTTACAATTTTTAAAATAAATTAATAAAATGCAGTTACTACCTCCTTGCGGTAATCTAACATGGATCTCAAAGGTATAACGTGTTAAATTTCATTCTCATATCGCACGGAAAAAATTAATATTTCAGATAAAATAAGCACCATTGAAAAGAAGTGTTTTATTTTCAGGCAAAATTGTTCTTGCAGATAATATTCCATATAATAATTTTCACATGATGAATCACTCAGTATATTTTAACGATGGCTACTAATAATAAATAATAATTGTTTATCGATGCAAAAAATGTTGATAACGGTGGTTGCAAAGGAATGGTTAATTATTAACAAACACCTATTTGATCACCTTTAATTTTGTAAGTACTAATTACGAAAAAAAAACATTGTTTGTCAAAAGCTTTTTACAAGTCTACCGCGTTTATGCTTCATTAATTCTTTACTTTTATCCCTCATTTTACGGACTAAAGAAATAAGTAAGATATTAACTATTTACCAATTTGGAATGGTTCACCACTGGAATATAAATGGAAATTTTTGTTACCGGAAATTCATCTTTTTACATCGTATTTAGCATTGACTTAATTGAGAACAGATTGATTAGACAAATAAATTAAATTAATGATTTTCTGATATATTATCATATGTGTATAGAAATTTTAAGGATGGTCATTTTCAAGATATCTGGTAGACAGGTAGGTTTGATGGACATTTGAAGAAATTTTTTCTGAGAAAGAAAATTTGCCAGTAATAGGCACTTTACGATAGGGATTTTCAGATTATTTAGATTTCTATCTCTTTTCTACAGAAAATATAGGTCGTATATACCATAGTAAATACCATAGTAGATTTTAAAATGACAAGTTGAATGTGTGAATTAAACTTGAGTGTCCGTTTTCGAGAATATTTCAACAAACCAAAAAAAAAAAAAACACTCAAATAAAGTCACACCAAAACCAAAGGCGGAGAACGAGCTAATCGCCTGTCTGTGTGTTCCAGGGCTAAGAAGTGACTTCAACTTCATGAAGCGGCCATATCAGTTCAAAAATTACCCCCTCTAAGGAGGAAAATCTTTACCTTGCAAATTATAAGACATAGAAAAATAGTTTAATTACAAATTGTATCTATATAAACAAATTTTTATTGAAATTTTTGTTCAAAAACCGAATATTTTTGCCGCAATTTCAGCACAAACGTCTGTAATTACTGCAGATTACAACAGCATGTTTGAGTATGTAATGTAAACTCGCTCTGCGCGCAAGTATATACGATAGACTTCCGGTGCAACCTTGACTCCACGTCCTAGAAAGAAAATATATTCTGCGTAAAGTAAATTTGGAAAAGTTTGCAGGACTTTCTCCCACTGTCGGAGGGGTTGCGCTGGGACAATAAAAGTTTTCCGAAATTTTTCGTAAGTTTGAAGTTATTCCGCGTCGAATACCGCATTCCTCTACCATGTCTAGAAATGGGTTAGATTTTGTATAGATGACAGAGTCAGTGTATGAGTGAATGAGTCAGTCAGTCAATTACATAAAGGGCTATATAATATATATATATATATATATATATATATATATATATATATATATTATAGGATACCATTAATTAGTTGTCAGAAGCACTCAGTAATGTTTCGCTATATTTCAAATCATTGAAATTCAAGTTATTATATACTATGATTTCAGTGCTTTTAAGTTATAATATGATTTGAATTTCAATTAATTGAAACATGGTCACACCTTACTGAACGACCCATACAACTTTTGATAGATACCACGTTTATAATATTAGCCCATGTTTACACATGATAGTTTTCAATCGCAACAAAATATTTGATATAACAAAAGTTACATTACTGTCTACACGAAGAAATTAACTTGAAATATGTCAACCGCATGATTGTGAACAGCTATAACTCTTGTCTTGTTTACTATTTATGTCTTTATCTATCACTTCAGTCACATGATCAGAGTATACTAATCACAAGGAAGTAGGATATAAACATATCGTACACATTCTTACATATTACGTTACATATAAGATTTCATGAAATAAATCGTTTGATAGAACTATTTTCTATTAGATCAAATCAATCGAATGATTAAACGTTATATTATCGAATGATAATTAGTGAGAACTCTAGGTTTTTGAAATAAAATTTCAAATTCGTCCCCTTTACCTAGATCAGTTTTTTGTATTATAAATACGTATTTCGACTACAATGTAGTCATCATCAGTATAAATTAGCTAGTCGTACTTTACTCTTTGACAATTAGAGATAGTTATAAAGTCGAGATCAACAGACAAAAAAATAAATAGAAAATTAACTAGATTAAAATATATACTAGATTTAAAATATAATAAATTTTAAATTATATTGAAATTGCTCTTGTTAAAATTTCTTCATTCACATTTGTTCCTGTTAATTTTACTCTTATTAAAATTACTCTTATATTGTCGCAGGATATGTTACTTGTTACTAATTTGGTGACAGTATCACAAACTATTTTGGTTTTACGCCACTTATATATGTTCGGCCGACTTTAGACGCTATTCTAAGACCGCACCTGATTGGTGCTGAGTTATGCCTCAAAGGACCAACCCCTTATCGGCATTCATAAAAGAAGTTAAAGACACTTTAGACGAATGTCCAAAAACCATAAACAAACAAACAAAATACCAACTCCAATGTTCAAACCCGGTAACACCCAGATTATATTGCCTTCCAAAAATCCATAAAAACGACGGATCAATGAGACCGATAGTCTCAGGAATCAACTCTCCGACATATAAAATAGCAAAATGGTTAGTTGCAAAATTCCAGGCCTTTAACCAAACAAATTCACTCGCAATTAAAAACAGCATCGAACTAATCGATAAAATCAAAGACCAACCGGTACATCCAAAAGCACTACTAATGTCATTCGACGTCAAAGCTTTATACCCCAGTGTACCAATCCCAGAAACCATAAAGATATTGAAAAAATGGCTAAATACTCAAGATATACCCAAAGAAGAAATATCAGAATTACTAAAACTAACACGCCTTTGCATGATACAAAATGTCTTTACATTTGAAGAAAAATTCTACAGGCAAACATTCGGGACGAGCATGGGTAATCCACTATCACCTTTTCTAAGCAATCTCTTTATGAACGACTTAGAAGAAAAAGCCAAGAACAGCTTCGAATACTTTCCGACGGTCTGGTACCGGTATGTTGATGACATTTTTACGATTTTTGATACGGCCAAAGAAAACCCAAAAACTTTTCTGGAAAAGCTCAACAAAATGTACCCATCTATAGAGTTCACAACAGAAGTCGAAAAGGAAGGCTCGATCCCCTTCTTAGATTTAAAAATCAGCAGGAACAAGGGCACAGATAAATTAGATTTTGACATATACAGGAAACCGACCCACACAGAAAGGTACATCACTTCTGACTCGAACAGTCCACCTCAACATAAACTAGCCATATTCAACTTTCTAATAAATAGACTACTAAAAGTGCCAATGTCGAGAAAAAATTATTTTAAAGAAGCCAAACATATTAAACAAATCGCAATATTTAACGGCTACACTCCACAATTAATAAATTTCATGATCCGTAAAATTAAATTTAAAATTCTTAAAAGAAACACTACGACACTAACACCAGAACGGGCCGACAACGAACAAAATAAATGGTGCAAGCTAACGTACTTCCCGCCGTGTACGAACAAAATTAAAAAAGAAATGGAAGATCATAATATAAAAATAGCCCTCGTGAGCAACTGTAAACTTAAACAGATCCTCGGAAACCCAAATGAAAAAATAATAGACGAACAAAAATCGGGAATCTATAGCATAGAGTGTCCTTCGTGTTCACAAACATACATTGGCCAAAGCCGTAGACAAATAGGAACCCGATTCAAAGAACATATGGCTCATACGAAATACGGCAGATTAGAAAAATCCTGTGTAGCTGCACACATTATAGAGAATGACCATAAAATCGACAAATCTAATTTAAAACTTGTTAAGGCTGTTCAAAATCCCTCAGAGCTGGATGCATACGAAAGCATATACATTCAGAAATTCAAAAGAAATATTATGAATCTAGACAATGGACCGGTACCAAATTCAGATTTAATCAAAATCTTATGGTAAAATCAAGTGCCAATATATCCATCTCTCTCTAAAGATGTCGAAATACAAAGAACGTGTTCACTGCGCAAGGCATAACTTAGCACCAATCAGGTGCGGTCTTAGAATAGCGTCTAAAGTCGGCCGAACATATATAAGTAGCGTAAAACCAAAATAGTTTGTGATACTGCCACCAAATTAGTAACAAGTAACATATCCTGCGACAATATAAGAGTAATTTTAATAAGAGTAAAATTAACAGGAACAAATGTGAATGAAGAAATTTTAACAAGAGCAATTTCAATATAATTTAAAATTTATTATATTTTAAATCTAGTATATATTTTAATCTAGTTAATTTTCTATTTATTTTTTTGTCTGTTGATCTCGACTTTATAACTATCTCTAATTGTCAAAGAGTAAAGTACGACTAGCTAATTTATACTGGTGATGACTACATTGTAGTCGAAATACGTATTTATAATACAAAAAACTGATCTAGGTAAAGGGGACGAATTTGAAATTTTAAATCGAATGATTAATTACATCTGAAGTTACATGTGTAAAAATGGGCTTATACAATATAGTACGTTTATTCATCTGTACATTTGTAGTAACTCTTCATACATCTGTTAATGATCTCAGTATACATAGAATATTTAAGAATATTAACTCAGTTGTTATTTTCACTTATGTTTATAATTCGATCTACGTTATTTTGTAGTCTGTTTATGGTTGTAATATGCACACATACAAAAGGTAATACTGATATTCATTTAAATGTTATCCTCTTATATGTTAATTTGTGTTGTTTAAAAAAAATAAACATACCGCCTCTATCATGTAAAGCAATAACAATATACGTAATATAACATTTAATATGAATATTAAAAGAGCTCTTATAAATACAAAACACAAGTAAACTATTAATTATTGACAAGCATGCAACAAAAACAACACTGAATTGAATTGAATAATTTTTTTTCGTATATTAATCACAATAATTACGTTTTATAGTCATTAATGTAATAATAACTCTCTTATTGTTCTATATATCATTACAATAACGTTATTATTTACCATGTAATATCTCATCATATACAGTCGAATTTCGATCAGTTGAACTTACAACATTACAACTGCCGTGCGTAGGTAAAAGGCAAAACTGAGAAAAGTAAAATCTATGTTTTTAATATTTCTAATCTAAATTAACTATATTATTTTCGATAATAAATAATGAACGAATAATAAGATGTTACATGACTTTATGAAAAATCATTTAAGTGTAATTTTATATCACAATTTTATATCATCTATCTTTAATTGTTGTAAATCGAAAACCAGTCATGTGATTGCCTGTATCTCTTTAAAACATGAATTACTGCTTTCTTTACCGATTTTATTATTAAATAAAACAAATATTTGAAATTTTCCTAAAATCACTTTATTTTCACTAGTTTTGCAATACAAGTCCTTCTTCAGAAAAAAACGAACAATTTGAATATACTGTAGCAACAAATTAAACATTTTCGGGTACTTCATTTTTAAAAACGACCCACTCAATACACAAACTGTTTTTATTATTTATATATATTATTTAGTCAAAGGTAAAACACAGTTATGCAGAGTAAAAATAAGTGAGGTTAGAAATATGTAAATATGTCAAAGTTTACAAACGTTACAAACTATGTTACGATCATGAAATGAGTATTAATCGTTATAATTAAGAAATTTTTCCTTCAAAGATACAGTTACATCTAATACAATTATTTGGACACAATACAATCATAACAGGTAATACAAGCATTACAGTTTTAAAACAACTACTTTTTTACTTTGAAAAACGAATTTACTTCTTTATAGTTTGTCGCGGTATCTTGGCTCTCTTTTTACCTCAAAGGAGCGCTGTCCAAACCTGCAAATGATTCCGACACTCGACAAAATAAAAATATATTAGTAAAAGATTTTACTAAATATTTAATAATTGAAATGACACGCACATTTTTGTTTAAAAAAAGAAAAAAAAAGGAAATTAAATTAAACGAAATTTTTACGAAACAAAAACCTGGTTTTATTGCTTTTAAAAATTATTAGAATTCAATTTTTTTTTCAATAATTTTTTTATACTTTTCAACACAATGTCAAACTTTGAATTACTTGTACAAATGCCAACATTAATTTAATCTTTAACTTGATCTGAATCGAACAATAGTTAATTATATACTTTTATCACACTCAAACAACAATCGATTTTAAACTGATTTGAATCAAACTGGCCACCGGTTTATATACTCGTCAAAGATCTTTCTAGAATATGGTTGTTGTTTTGAAGAAATATTTTTTTGTGAAACATATTTTCGCATGGAGACTTCTAGAATATTTTAGTTTATCAACAACCATGGGCGTAATCGGACTGTTAATTAAAAATTATAGTACGTCTCCAAGGTTTGAACCATAATCACACCCCGCTTGGTTGATATTTAACTACCGACTTACTGAACACGGCCAGTGTGAATTCAAAATCTATACACAATTTTACAATACATAAGCTTGCTTATTCTGTTTACTTAATCTTGTTTATACAAAATTATTTATTTGTGATGCTATTTATGTTATTAAAACATTCAATTTAGACTTTTGATTTTTTTTAAATTATATCTAATAATTTGTTTTCAATTTTTTGATAAAAAAAAAAACGAACACTTTAAATCAAAGCAGCTATTCGTTTTTTTTCAATTTTCGACTTGAAAAACTTAGTTTAAGAAAAAAATAAATCGAACTACATTATTTTCTTTTTGTACTTCCCGAGCAGAAAATGCCAGTTGTTTGCCGGACACTATATCTGATCCGCATTAGGTACGAGTATGGCATGCCAGATCGGGCATGCCGGACTGGCACCCGATCAGTTCCTGAACAGGTATCCATCTGGCAAGCCCAATTTAAATTGTTCATATTATATAGGGCTTGCCTGACATGGGCCAGACTAGGAACGGATTAGGTTAACCTTAGCTCACAATTTTAAGATTTTTTTAAACTTTGTAAAATTGAAATTTTTGTAACTTTATAAATATTATATAAATTTTAATTATTATATTTCTTTAACAGAATAATAAAATTATTTCAAAAGTGTTAAAATCATGCCGGACTGGTACCCCATCAGTTCCTGAACAGGTATCCATCTGACAAGCCCAATGTGAAAGTGTTCATATTATATAGGGTTTGCCTGATATGGGTCATACTAGGAACGGATTAGGTTAACCTTAGCTCAGAATTTTAAGATTTTTTTTAAATTCGTAAAAAAGAAAATTTTTAACTTTATTAAAAGTTAATAAATTTTAATTATTATATTTCTTTAACAGAATAATAAAAGTTTTTCAAAAGTGTTTAAATCAGGCCGGACTGGTACCCGATCAGTTCCTGAACAGGTATTCATATGGCAAGCCTAATTTAAAGTGTTCATATTATATTGGGTTTGCCTGATATGTGCCAGACTAGGAACGGATTAGGTAACCTTAGCTCACAATTGTAGGATTTTTTTAAACTTTGTAAAATGAAATTTTTTCTACTATATTAATATTAAACAAATTTTAATTATTATATTTCTTTAACAAAATAGTAAAATTATTTCAAAAGTTTTTAAATCATGCCGGACTGGTACCCGATCAGTTCCTGAACAGGTATCCACCTGGCAAGCCCAATGTTAAAGTATTCATATTATATAGGGTTTGCCAGACATGGACCAGACTAGGAATGGATTTGGATATTTCTTTTTTTAAATCATGCCGGACTGGTACCCGATCAGTTCCTGAACAGGTATCCACCTGGCAAGCCCAATGTTAAAGTATTCATATTATATAGGCTTTGCCAGACATGGACCAGACTAAGAACGGATTTGGATATTTCTTTTTTTAAATCATGCCGGACTGGTACCCGATCAGTTCCTGAACAGGTATGCACCTGGCAAGCCTAATGTTAAAGTATTCATATTATATAGGGTTTGCCAGACATGGACCAGCCTAGGAACGGATTTGAATTTTTCTTTTTTTTGGAGTTAAAATTTGTGTTGATTTTCTCATTTCCACGGAATTTCTACTTCAATAAGATAACTATAAAATTAATTGATTTGAGTTTTGTTTTAATTTTGAAATGTCAATTTTGATTGTCGTTTCCATAGTCACGTTAAGTCAGGACAACGTCTGTCGGATCAGCTAGTACATTATATAATATATACAAAATAATGTCTTATTAATATTTAATTTTTTAGATTGAAACAAATATCGAATGGGATTATATCAATAATACCTCAAAAGAAAATTATTGTTCCAACGTCATGGATAGTTTGGAATGAAAAATTGAATGATATGTCTTGGACATATATGTCAGAGCCGTTTACAAATAAAATAAAGTGCCAAAAACGTCATGAAATGGTAAAAAATTGTCACAATATCATGTTGAAATTCATGGAAGTGCTTGTAAGTGATTTATTTTAGTTTTTG
This sequence comes from Nineta flava, assembly GCA_963920215.1. Taxonomy (NCBI): domain Eukaryota; kingdom Metazoa; phylum Arthropoda; class Insecta; order Neuroptera; family Chrysopidae; genus Nineta; species Nineta flava. Next base: position 93,825,186 of record OY986040.1, read on the forward strand.
TAGAATTATATTTATGAATAAAAACGTATAGTATGATGACTTTACATTAAAATTATTAATTAATGCAAATTTTTATAGGTTCTTACGAGCAAGCTGAAATTCGTCTGAAAAAGTAAAGGTATAACGTCAGCAATTAAAACGACGAAATTGGGACCATCATCGATTATTACGTTTAGAAGTAAGTGAAAAAAATTTATATTATTGTAAATTTAAATTTTGTAATTAATCAATAAAAGATTTATATTTGATTGAATTAAACTTGTTTTATTTTTAAATCTATAGAACAACTTAAGATACAGATCCGTTTACAAGCTGGCATACCAGACCTGGACCCTATAAGACATGCCTGATCTGGATCTTAGCAGGCATGGCAGATCCGTTCTCAAGCTGGCATGCCTGATAAGATACAGATCAGGCATGCCAGATCCGTTTCTAAGCTCGCATGCCTGATCTGGAGCCTATCAGGCATGCCAAATCCGATTCGAGCCTAGCAGCCAGATATGATCCAGATTGGGCATGCCAGATTGGGCCCAGATTTATCGTCTGCGTTACATGACGGATCAGGTACGGATCAGTTGACCAGATCCGGTCCTTGTCAGTTTCAGGTAAAAATTTCTAGTCGGGTTAGAAAAAGAAAACTCCTTGTTCTATGGAGAAAAATATTGTTTTCGTAATATTTTACTTAATATTTTTTTATTTCATAATTAAAATGTGTGTTGGATTCAGAAAAATTATTCTCAATAATTTTCATTACAACAACTTAGAAAATAAATGTGTTTAAAAATAAATGATTAAAAACCATGTATATACGGAATTATTAATGAGTGTATTTATTTTATTTTAGTCCTACACACGCATACTTATGATGTTGTATATACCAAGATATTGTATAACTCTCTTAATATTGAAAAAATCGAAAAACACATCAGCGAAGTTACAGAAAACTAGTTTTACTATAATTAGGCTTCTCATCATTTTTCTGTTTCTCCAACATTTACGGAAATAATGACGGTTTAATATTGAAAATTTAAATCCTAAATATCTCTGTACACATTCAAGTTGTAGAAAAAATGATGAGATAATGAACTGTAGCAATCATGATTTTCTACAACTAAACTTTTCACACATTTTTCAATTTTTATAATAGAATGTGAGATATTTTATATTTTGTGTTTCTTCTTTCTCCAAGCACCACAATAAATTAAATAGAATGAGAAATATTGAGTAACAAAATAAAACTAAAAATTTGAAAATAAAATAGGTAAAAATTTTTTTTTCAATCGTCAGTTTTATGGAAAAGAATGAAAATAATGATGTAGATAATGTACTAAAAGCTAAAAAAAATAATAATAAGGTAGGTCCTAGGTACCAATCATCACACCACTCTCCTCATCAATCAAGGGCAATACTCAGACTCAAAAATAAAATCGTGGGGCGTAGCGTAACCTGAGTAAATATGTAAATAGCATTTATAATGATATGAGCGGTTCACTCTTGATAGAAATTTCACGCGCCCCACAATTTTATTTTTGAGTCTGATCAATGCTCTAGATTGGTGAGGAGAGTGGTGTGATGACTGGTACCAAGGACCAATCTAATTATTTTTTATCTTTTAGTACATTACTAACTTTTAGTATCATTATTATCTATTATCTTTCTTTTTTATAAAACCGTTTAACTAAAAAAATTTTTGTTACCTATTTTTATTAATTTCGTTTAAAAAATATATTTATTTAAAAATTGAAAAGAGAGACTCTTGATATATATACTTTATACTTGATATATATATACTTAGCTTGATATATACTTTTTTAGTATATTTGATTAATCGATTGATTAATATCGGGGTAAAAACTATTGAACTTCGACCCTATGGTCCATTGTACTCCCCCTTCTACCTCAGTCTGGCGAGATTCACTTCTTCCATATGTTGGCAATAGCCTGGAGCTTGTTCATCAGGTTCATATATCTCCCGAAGGTTCATATATTCGAGGTGAGATTCACCGAATATCCTGTATCTGCTGTAACCCACAGGTTCACAGTCAAAGATTATGTGGCTGGATGTTTCTTCCTCCTCGCCACACAATCTGCACATAATGGAGCCGTTATGGAGTCCCATTGTGTGCAGATGCTTCCGCATGGGATAGTGCCCGGTAATGAACCCGGTAACCCTCCGCAGTTGCATCCTGTTCAGCTTCAGTGTATCGACAGATAACCTCTTTGTTGCACACAGACGATTCCTTTCCTGAGGTAGGGTGGTTCTCCTTCCGACCACATGGCTCTATCACATACTACAGTGAAAGGTTTTGAGAAGGAGTATGTCTTGGGAAGCATATCTGTGCCCATTTCGAAGACGGAGTCTGAGAAAATTGAAGTTCCCACGATACTTGCATATCCAACCCGATTTTAATTAATCCAGTTGTTATTGCAAGACAATCTATAGGCGCTGGATCACGTTTTAGCTGTTATAACAATGCTTAGCGGAGGCAGCCCCAGTATGACTTCCATGGCAGCTGTAGGTGTACTGCTCATGGATCCAGTGATGCACAAGCAGGCCAGTCTCTGGATCCTGGACAGTTTTTTGCACGCAGTAATCTGCTTAACTTTTGGCCAGCATACTAGAGCAGCATAGGTTATAATGGGCCTGACTACTGTTGTGTAGAGCCAGTGGATCATTTTGGGTTTTAGACCCCAGACTTTTCCACATGCTCTCTTGCAAAGCATGAGAGAAGATTTGCTCTTATTTGTTATATATTCCAGATGAGGGTTCCATGTTAGTTTGGAGTCCAGCATACTCCCAAGAACTAGGCTTCTCTTGTGATCTGTAATCTTTCACCGAAGAGGATTGGTGAATGGAATTAGTGCGATCTTACCAGGGTTAATTTTCAATCCCTGCATAAGCTCCGAGATTGTGCCTTCACAGGGTCCCTGGATTGCAATTACAATGTCGTCCGCATAACCCTGTGTGTAGTATCCATTTTGGTTGAGGTTTGTCAGTAAGCTGTTCACTGTCAGGCTCCATAGGAGTGGGGATAAGACAAAACCCTGCGGACACCTCTTTGTGGCTCTCGCAGTGACAGACTCTCCAAAAAGGGAAGTTTGTATTCTTCTTCCTATCAGCATAGGTTTTATCCACCTGCAAAAGATGTCTTCAAATCCGTCCCGACCTGCAAAATCAACCATGAAATTGTAAGAAGCATTGTCAAATGCCCCCTCTATGTCAAGATGTCAACAAAAACACACAAGGTGGTTTTTTTCCTTACGAATCCCTCCACAATCCTGTATATTAGGTTGTGGAGAGCTCATTCACAGGATTTCCCCACCTGATACGCGTGTTGGTTGGCATGAAGCGGACAATGCCCCCTGAGTCAAATGAAATCCTATTAGTCGTTCCATTGTTTTCAGTAGAATTGGTCAAACGTCCTTTCCCGTGGAGTGATTAAGCCTCCCCGGTTTTGGCAAGAAGGCCACTCTTACTGGCTTCCATATGGTTGGGATATAATCCATAGCCAGGCTTGCCCTGAATATATGACCAAGCAGAGTTAAAAGATGCTCTGCTCCTTTTTGTAAAAGCACTGGGTATATCCCATCTGGTCCCGGTGTTTTGTAGGGGTCGAATGAGTTTATTGCCTAATCGATTTTTGAGCGGTTAATCGCCGCTCTTCTCCAGTCCTCGCCAGTGGGTGGGAGACCCTGATTAAGCCGTTCTTGAGAAGGGTTTTCACCGTCCACTGCCACCAAATCCGGGAAATGAATCCGAAGCAGTGTCTCGAGTGTATCCTTCGCGGAGTTAGTATACTCACCATCGGGTTTACGAAGTGACCCGATGGTTTCAGCGGGTTTCTTCGCCAGGACACGATGGAGTCTTGCTCCCTCAGATGTGTTTTCAACATCATAACAGAACTTCCTCCATGAGTCCATTTTGGCTTTCTGCAGAGACCTCTAGTATTCGGTAAGGGTTTCATGGTAATTATCCCAGTTCCCCAACCTCCTTGCTCTGTTAAATAGCTGGCGAACCCTTCGCCTCTGACTCCTTAGGCCCCCATTTCACCAACAAGTCGACCTGCTGATGTCTTTTGTGACCTCCGGGCAGTTTTCTTGGAAGGAGTTAATTATTGCATGCTGAAGCTCAGTTGCAGTTTCTAGTATATACTCTTCATGCTTGTAAAATAATTTCATTTGTATGTTCCTTGCTTCAAATCAGGCTTTTATTCAAAGCATTGGTTCGATTTATCGAAGTTCGACTGTACTCGCAGTTTAAAATATATGTGTTGTTTTTCGTTTTAATAATATATTTGTCAGCAATTAAATAGGTATTTGAGATGCATATGACATGCTTTAATTAATATCGCATTGACATGATATGTCATTAGAAATGTATTAAATTTGTGATTGTAGTAATTGATATGAACTAATTTTAATGAAAAGTTTTTAGTTTAATTAGAAAACTTTTCATGGAGTAATAAACTGATTCATTTGATCACTAACGCGAAGCAAAATAAAAACCTGCATATTTTACAGTTTCATTTTTTATCTATAATAAACCTTGGGCTAAATACTCAAGTTTTATAACTTTTTTTGTATATTATTATATATCTCGATATGGTTCGTTTTAGAACTTACAAATTATAAGCAGTTATAAATTGTAATAGATCAGGAAAAACCTAAATTTTTTAAGAATTGGTAGCATGTTGGTTACGACAATGATCTTCACGAAAAATAGCGAAATGAACCTTCACTTTTTGCAATGCGTCCAAAAAACTTTGATGATTCCGATTTTTACGCTTCACACTACATTTTTGAAATATTTCCATCCCTATATGTATTACCCTATATGTATTGCGGTATGCCCTTCACTTAAGCCCCAAGCATAACGCTTCGAATAAAGCATGCTACCGATGCTGGTTCGCCCATTTTATACAGAACAATGAGAAACAATAAGTTTAACAAATGTAACTAAACCAATACAATACGTCAATACGTGATTGTTTCGTTCGTGGATAATGAATGATTTTTGCCTAATTGGAAAAACACCCATTTTTTTCTGCTGCGCGCTTGTCATTGGGTTTAGGGAAAAAATACTAGTGTAAAATTTCTTTCTAATTTTGTCTCCTTGAAAGTTGATAGTTACTACTTAACCTCTGTAAGTAACCATTATAGAGACATGTTTAAAAAAAACAAATATAATGTTTTTAGGGCAAAATATTCGGCAGAGGTTTTCTAAATTGGAAAACATGGTTTTTCGTACTGCCGTTTTTCATACACAGGCATACGCACAACTGTTTAGAGAAAATTTTTTTTTTATGTAAAGAACACATTCTGTATTTTTAACAAATAATAAATACTAACAAATTTGGAACCATTATAATTTGAAAAAGATGTTCATTGAAGTTACCTTAAGTGTAAATTAAGTTTTCAAGCGGTTAAAATGATGAGAAGACATTAACAAATTAAAATTGGGATTACCCGCAGGCATATGTTTATCAACGAAATGAATATCATATCTTAACTTGCTTAAATTAACATTTACAATTTTGTTTTATTACATAAATAATATATTCAATTTATAATATAATTTCTCTAACAAATTTCGGTCGAACAGATTATCGATCGTTAAACTGACATTTTTGTGTTAGACAAATTTTTATGTACTATTATTAGGTGTATTGAATGGTAAATTTTCACGTATGACTTCACACGTTATGAAATGGTAACAAGCATGAGAATATAATCGCTCATGTGAAAATTTGTCGCATCCCAAGAATACAGTAACAATTTTTGAAAACACAATTTTGCAAGGTATTATTTTTATTAGGTTATATTGACCAGTCCAAGTAGCAATTCGGTCTAATGTTCTTTGCTTGGATCTGAAAGGTTGCCAGTTCGATTCCCAATAAATTCCAGATGAATTTCAGCATTGTTCCTATAAAAGTCGATTGTAGCCGCACAAACCTAGCAAATCTTAGTCTGCATACAAATTTCTTGTCCTCCACCCACACAATAATGTGTGGTTAAAAAATAGTAAAGATTAAAAAATAATGAGGTGTTGGCTTCTATTATAGACTGTGGAGTTTCAGAAACTGTGTTAAAATTCCATTATTATTAATATGTTTAAAATTTAACGTGTTTGTGTCTATTGAAGGGGAAAAGTGGGTACAGAATATACACCCCAGAGCCACCCACCTCTTCAACAAACATAAATCCTCACAAGATAGTCACATCCTTTGAAGAAGGTTCACTACCCGGATAATTCGGATTGTCTGAGATTGTCTGAGACAGTGCCTATACTCTTCTTCATCGAGATGTTTCATGATGCTTCCATCCGTGAGCTGCACGTCTTCATCGAAATTAGGAATGTTAACCAGCTTGCAATGTATGACGGCACACTTATCCAATCCGAAATTGATGCCAATAGCCTCCATGTACTGATAGACAGATTTGACAGCTTGAGATAGACTGCTCTCAGAAGAAGCATAAAGTTTCAGGCATCCATATATGTGTTACCTGATGTTTCCTGTCTGTCGGAGGGCCCCAACGATAACCGGTTTCTTCTCGCAGGTGCAAGGAGAGAGGTATAAGTGAGATGCTGAAAAGAAGCGGAGTAAGGTTATCCCCTTGATAGAATTGTAAACTTTGTCTTCCAGAATGGCAACGGATCCTCGATGCATCTGATGTTATTGGTATGAATTTTCAAACATTTGAGCTGTACCAATATGAGTTGATGAGAGGTAGCGTCAAATGCTTTCCTATAATCCACCCAGGCCATATTCAAGTCGCGTTGATATTGACGAGCATCTTGACAGATATATCTGTCAACAAGAAGATTGTAACCTGATATTCCACGTTTGGAGCGGCGTTTCTCTTTTATCATCATCCAAACCGGTTCTATAGATGTGAGTATGCGTTCATTAAGGATGGACGTAAACGCTTTGTACACTGTATTGAGGCATGTTTTGACATGGTCGGTAATTGTTTGAAACTGAAAGGTCTCCTTTTTTGAGAATCAGAACTGTTTGCCCTTCTGCGAACCAACATTGAAAGCTTCCATATCCGAATATATATGAAGTGAAGTGCCTAGCAAGATGTGTGTGTGCGTTTGTGGATTATTATTCTTTTGATTATTTTGATTTGGTTTTATTTAACTTTGTTGTTTATTTGTTTGCTAGAAACCTTATATAAAAATTTCCATCGCGGAATATTGAAGTACCATGCCAATCAAATGCAGACAAGCCAAACAAATGATAGCTTGGGTCATTGCTGCGAGGTTGGCGTGGCTTATTGGCAACAACCGGAAAGAAATATACCTCCTGGTTGAGGTGATTACTTCCCACTGCAGGCTTAAATGGTGTCTATCCTTTTTGAGGGTGGAGGACAGTGCGATCTGCCCAGACTGGGCGGATGATAAACCCTTCCACCTTCTTGTAGATAGTTTTTACAGAGCCAAAATGGGCGCAGCTGAAATGAAGGAAGCGAAATTAAAACAACTCAAGTAGATGCCTGTCCTGTGATTTGAAAAGAGGACGGGTAGGTTCGACAAGGAACACAGGGCTGTAGGAAACTAACCAGGTATGATAAACAGAAGAGGTTGAGAGGATGGATTATTTAGGGGATGGTAAAAATGGCCTAGAAAGGCCTACTTGCCAAGCTTCGATCTTCCCTCCACTACAACTACTAGCTCACTTTGAATTGAAGATCTTGATGCAGCACTAATAATCCCCTAAATTTCGACACAAGCTAGCTTACGTAGATACGCTGACAAGCTTATCTAGATATATTTCTTTTTCGATCCTTGTTCCTTATTTATTGTGTTGAAATATTTATTTCACCGTTTAATCCGAATTGGTTCTAGTCACTGATTTGATGTAAACTGACTTAATTTAATAATATTTTACTGAACTATGGAATCCCAACCAACATCTAAATATCATATTCCACGAGTCATAATATTGCGTATTTTTGTAGTTGAGTAGAGTTTTTATGTAAAAAGGCCATTATACATCGGAGACGAAAGATGAACGTATACATATCGTCATAGATGAAGCTTTTTTTTTTATATACAACCATAAATATTTGAAAATGAATGATAAAAAACCTACTAGAGTGTAGGTAAAGAATTTACAAGGGAAAAAGAAAATAAAGAAGAGTAGAATAGCGAAGAAGAAGGTTTACCAACGTCAACGAAAAAAAAATGCAAATACCGTAACCATTTGTTAGTGGTTTTGTATTTGTCCACATTTTGTTGTTGTTGTATGTTATTTTGTCTTAAAGAAGAGAAGAAAAGGAAAAAAAAAACATATACAGACATGCAACCACAATAACAACAGAAACATTTCTCTAATGTAATTTATTGAGAATACACGTGCGTTGAAAAAAAAAAAAAAAAAGAACATACTACGACTAACGCCAATAGTACGGAGGCTAAGCGACAAATTCAAATTAATCTTTGTAGGTTTGTTCCAAGCAATGGAATGTAAATTTATTGAACCCCACTCTTTAAAATAGGACGTACTGTCTAGTTAGAAGGCATGGCAAGTGGCCTGTTTAGTCGATTGGAAGAAAAAGCAGAATAGTATTTTCAAAATAATTCAAATGCCATATACATTCATTGCAAAAATTGTCATTAATTTTCATAAGCAACTACTTTTTAGTTTGAAGTTTTACTCTATCTCTTACTGTTTGCGAAATAAAACTTAGGGACGCGAGGTATTTATGTTTATAACTAATTTTAAATGTCTCATTACTCCTAAAAGTCTATAAACTAAAATTAAGAATCCGATATTTAGTGTTGTATTCGCAGAAACCGTGAGATAAAAATTAAATTTTAACCGATAACAGTAAAACTAACCGATAACAGTCTTTGTGAAGGTTGTCTCTCACTATATTTTCCTAACCAATAAATAACTTGTCGCTGTATCTTGGCTCTCGTTAGTCTTTAAAGGAGTTCTGTAGAACCTACAACAGATTCCGTTACTCGACATACACAAAAAAACACAAAATATTAGTAAAAGTTTACTAAATCTATGTCAATTGGATAACTTTTTTTGAAAACATATTTTTGTGTAGATTCCTCAAAAATAAATTAGTTTCTCAACAACCATGGACGCATTCAGAGGGACCGATAACTAAATAAAACTTATTAAAAATTATTGGTTCGCCTGAGAAACGAACCAACACAACACCCCTCTTGTGATGATTTAGTGCTCGCGGCCACTGATAGATTTGTCCAGTTCAAAATTTTACAACATAATGACTGTTTATGTAGGTACCTACTTGTTTTCTATAAAAGTTATTTTCAAAATTGAATAAGTATATTTTCAAAAGGTGTTCAAATTAATACCTGTAAATAAATGTTTTATAAATAATTTATTTACCTGTTGTAAATAAATTATATTTGATTTCATAATTCATTTTTGATTCATTGATTTAAAAAAAAACTTTGTTTTAAAGATTAAAATTTAAAAAAAACGAAAACTAGATCTTATTATTTTCTTTTTGTCATTAAAAAAAAACTTTTTTCTTGAGGAGAAAAATATTTTTTCTTAAATATTTTTCTGAATACTTTTAAATACTTAGAAATATTTGTTAGGTCGAAAAAAACTATTCTTCATAATTTTCAATACAACAAACTATACTTCCTTCTTAAGTAGGCCCCCTAAACTGACTGCTTATCATACCCCTCACTTTGACAACATATCCTATTTTATAGAGTGGGGTTCATGAATGTTTGTACCAATTATCATTTCTTGAATCTAGTATGCAAAGAACCATTATAACTTGTTACTTAGCCCCTGTACTACAATGTGTGTATGTCCTGTTGAGTGCCAAATTTAACATTAAAATATAAATTCTATGTCTTTTGATAAAAATTGTACTATTGTATTTTTTACATATATTTGTATATAAAAGATGATCCAGCTAAAGAACTTACTATAAGTCGGTCATTAATAGTTTTTCCGCTATTATTTCCTAACAAGCTACTATGCTTAATCTAAGGTGGCACAGAACTGCCGATTTTCTCGCAATGAGCTATCGGCAAATGACCATGTAAACATAATATGGGTGTCGAGTCATAGGGATATTCTAGAGAATTGCAAAGCCGACGAGCTCGAGACAAATGGCACAAAGCTTTGAGACGCAAGTATATGCTGCCACTCCTGCAAGCTACTCCTGAATGAAAACATTCTAAAAAAGGCCAATATTATGTGGCGAGAGGAACTTGTGCCACTGCAAGACCGTAATCGTCAAAGTACAATCGAAGGCGTCTCGAAGATTATCCCCCTTCGAAGGCCCTCCATAAGCATTACAGTAGCAGCCATTAAATGACATTGGCTGGGAGGCAAATATGCTGCGCGCATGAGCATACATGCTGATGATCCACCTTCTGTCACAATCACGCTCTCGCTAGGAGAAGACTGGTACATTAGAGTCAGAAATTATTTGACAAATTCTCCGAACGAAAATCAGTCCTATTCAAACCTCTCTTGCTGGATTTAAGGGCACCCACTGTACAAATGGTGTCGAAAATTTTATAATTGATTTATGACTCATTTATTCGTTTTCTGAAAGAATACTTCGGATGAGAGTTGTTCATTATAACTATGCTTACAACTTTTATTAAAAACATTTTTCTAAAATCCGAATAAATAAAGCAAAAATCAAGTATAAAATTTGGAATGACTCGACTTTTGACGCTATTTGTACAAAGAATAAATTCTTGAATAAATAATCATTTTTACATAGTTTAAATTTAAAAATCATGGTTGAATAACATCACATTGAATATCTAGTTATATACATGGTTAAAATTCTTTTTGGAAAATTGTAAACAGAAAAAAATAATAATAAAAATTAATAGTAATTGTTCTTTTTATTCTCAATGGTTCAAATTTATTTTACTAAACGTTTAATAAAATTTTATGTTTGGTGCTGAATACAAGGAAAATATTTTTAGCATTCATAAATCTTTCTTTTCTTTGTTGTGGTGAATTTAAGATATGTGGTTTTATGAAAAGTTTTGTATTTCCATGAGGCTGTACAAAGCTATTACCATAATCAATTCAATAATAAATTACATCGAATTAAATTAAATAGATATTTTAAATTTGCGTAACAAATATTTTTAGTAAAAAATACCTTTAGTAAAAAATAAATTAGTTAATACTAAAAAACCATCCAAATTTTCGAAATGGTTCAATGATTCATCCAACTATATTTTGCTTGGTATTTAAAATTTAATAAACCCTTTTTTTTTTCAATATTAAAAAAATCATGGTGACAGTAATAATAAAAACGATTTTAAGTATTATAATATTATTCAAATATTTCATTAAAAAGAACTCACTTGAGAGACTGTGTGCCGAAACTAGTCAAAATAAAGTGATTTTAGGAAAATTTCAAATAATTGTTTTATTTAATACTTATATTAAGAGAGAAATCAGTCCAAATGGCCGAGCGGTCTAAGGCGTTATGTCTGCGAAGTATGCCTACTTGAAAACTGGGAGTTTATGGGTTCGAATCCCGACATCGGCAGTTTGTCAATTATTAAGAAAAAAAAGAGGTGGTTAATTGACTAAACTGTCGGCGTATAGACAAGAACAAAATAACAGGCTATGATTAAGAAGGTTTTCTGCAGGTTCTTTCACGAACTTCAGATAAATATCAACATAGTTCCTATCATACTCGGCTGCAGTCGCATATCCTACCAATTCCTAGTCTATACAAAAAAATTACTTCCACTCCACTCACATCCTCACATCCTTAGGCATCACAATGACCTTATGGTCGAAGTGCGGTCCGTCCAGGGCAGCCTCTACAATCTATCTAAAAGAGAAATTCAAGATTTTCTGCTTGCCCTTTCCTCTCAGTCTCCTTTCACGCTTCAAACGTCATAAACCAATTTTAATGTCGAGTAGACTAAAATTTTGCCTCTAGAGTCAATATATATTTCAATTCTTTTTTAATAATAGATAGATTCTCTCATCTTGCATGGTAATATTTAACCGAATAACCGAAAATCCTATAGCACTCAATACCATATACATTATACATACAATTGTTATTACGACACAATACATTTTTTTTTTTTCATTTCTTTATCCTCGAAGGATATAGAACAAGATTTTCTGTTTTGTTTCTCATTTATCTTATAAAAATAACTGATAAATATCGAAAAATAACTGATAGTCATTTCGTTTTGACAGTTTGTGTAAAGAATTAGAGGAGTTGAAACTGGATGGTGAAAACGGTCTTACAGTGAAAACTATTTGAATAATCTGACTTGAAAGACACACCAATCTCTATATACGTACTGTCTACTTGAAATGTCCAAAAAAATTATTAAAAACAAATTTCTTACCCATGAATTCAAGTAAAAATAAATTCTTCGACAACCAGTGAGAAAAACTGAAATGTTCAGGTGGGTGGTCATTTATTATTGTTTTATCCAATTTTATTATATTTTACATTTATTATAGTTTGTTTATTTTATCGTAATTTATTATATTTTTGACTAAACCAATATTTCCTCACTATTGGTAAACCATAACTATACTATAAGTAAAACAGACCAATGAAATATACAGGAAAATCAGGATCAGAGGAAAACAAATTGCGACGAATATAAGTCGACACTAAAGTTCAAACTCGCCACAATCATGATAACAGTTAAAACAATACTGGACATTGAGCTTACTGCAACTAAGCTTCAGCATGCGATAATTAACTCTTTCCAAAAAAATTATCCGGAGGTCTCAAAAGACATCAGCAAGACAACTTGCTGGTGGAATAAAGACCTAAGGAATCAAAGGCAAAAAGTTCGCCAACTCTTAAACAGAGCAAAAATGATAGGGAACTGGGACTACCATGAAGCACTTACTGAATACGAAAGGTCTCTAAAAAAGCCAAAACAAATTCATGGAGGAAACTCTGTCCAGATGTTGAAAATATGGTCGAAGTGTAGCCCGTCCAGGACAGCTCTATAATCGATCTATCTATAAAACACAGAGGCCAAACGGGATATACCCAGTGCTTTTTCAAAAAGAAGCCGGACATCTTCTAAGCCTGTTTGGTCACATATTCAGGGCAAGCCTAGCTACAGGTTATATCCCAACAGTACGGAAGCCAGTAAGAGTGACCATTTTACCAAAACCGGGGAGACTCGATCACTCCATGAGAAAGGATTTAAGACCACCCTGTCATCGTTTCTGCTAAAGACAATGGAAAGACTAATAGGATTTCACTTAACTCAAAGTGCACTGTCGAGGAAACCGCTTCATGCCAACCAGCACGCTTATCAGGTGGAAAATCCTGCTAATCAGTCCTCCTCAATCTAATATACATGATTAAGGGAGGATTCACAAGGAAACAAACCATCTTGTGCGTGTTTCTTGACATTGAGGGGCATTTCACAACGCCTCTTACAACTCCATGATTAACTGTGCAATTCGGCTCGGAGAAGAAGAAACCTTTTGTAGGTGAATAAACTCTTTGCTGATAGATAGAGGAATACAAATGTCCCTTCTTGGAGAGTCTGTCACTGTGAGAGCCACCAAAGGATGTCCACCAAAAGAGTCTGACAGTGAAAAGCTTACTAACGACCTTCAACCAAGGAGGCTACTACACACTGGGATATGCGGATGACATTATAATTGCAATCCACGGGCCCTGTGAAAGTATAATCTGGGAGCTTATGCAAAACGCTCTAAGATTTACACAGAATGGTGTATCAACGAGTGATTAAAAATAAACCCTGGTAAAGCTACACTAATTCCATTCAAACAAAAAAGGAAGGTGGATAATATAAAATCACCCATCAACCAAACCAAATTCTTAGGAGTGATGTTAGACTCTAAACTAACATGGAACCCTCATCTGGAATACATAACAAATAAGAGCAAATCTTCTCTCATACTTTGCAATAAAGCATGCGAAAAAATAAGGGGCATATAACCCAAAATGATCTACTGGCTGTACAAAACAGCAGTTAGGCCAATCATAACCTATGCTGCTCTAGTGTGGTGGCCAAAGGTTAATCAAATAATAGAATGCACGAAGCTGTTTAGGATCCAAAAACTGACCTGTTTGTGCATTACTGAATCCATGAGCAGTACACCCACAGCTGCCATGCAAATCATACTAGGGCTGACTCCGCTAAACATTGTAATAATTGCTAAAACGAGATCCAGCGCTTGTAGACTATCTTGCAATAATAACTGGATTACAAACAATCAGGTTGGACATGCAAGAAGCGTGAGAACATCAATCATCTCAGACCCCGTTTTTGAAATGGGCACAGATATACTTCCAAAAATATACTCCTTCTCAAAACCTTTCACTGTAGGAGAATCACACTATCTCAAGAAAGGAATCATTTGGTATACAGATGTCTCCAATTTGGGAGGAGATCGAGGCGAGAATTTACGGTTAAAGAGCCAAGAAAAACATACGCCTAAGCTTGGGGAAATATGCCACAGTTTTCAGGCGGAAGTCTACGCCATACTGGCCTACGTCCGTGAGAACCTATGCAGAGGCTACATTACACCAAAACGTATGTATATTCTCTCGGACTGTCAAGCTGCTATAAAAGCCTTGTCTGCAACTGAGGTCACCTCAGGGGTCGTCAAGGATTGTCTGGAGGAACTGCTGGAGCTGGCAAAACGGAACAATGTTAAATTTATCTGGGTACCAGGTCACAGTGGTTTCGAAGGAAACGAAACAGCAGATACCTTAGCAAAGAAGGGATTCTGAACAGCCTTCATATGCCCAGAGGCTATTTTATGAGTTCCAAAGACTGTATGTAAACAGGTGATCAACGAGTGGATGAATGCTAAACACCGTGATCACTGGCAGCAAAAGCTCGGGAAAAAACTGCTTCGGGGTGCATCCAAGAGATATTTGGTGCATCTCACCCCGAATATATGCTCCTTCAGGAAGACCCGATTAACAAGCTCCTGGCGATTGCCAAGATATGGGAGAAGCGAATCTCGTCAAGCTGAAGTACAAGGGGGAGCACAATAAGGTCGAAGTGCAATTCATATATATACCCCAAGATATATATATCTATCTAACTAGGTAAACGATCAGCTGTAGTGCAATTTTTTTGTTCAAATTGTAAACGAGTAACATATCTATATGACGAATATTCCAAGATCAATATAATAAATTAAAAAACTAAATTGTCCATAAATCGTTTAAATTTCAGTTTAAAGTTTTAATTAACGCATGGGGAATTTTAGATCAGTAAGGAAGAAAACGAGACCCTTACAAATGACAAATTAAAAATTAGTATAGTAAAAATGGAATTTACAAAAAACTCGTGGTATATACTGAGTTTAGGAAAAAAAGTTTCAAACTAAAGTTGTTTAGATTAAAAAAAGTAGCTAAATTTTGTTTCTATCTCTAACGGTTTCGATGATGGAAATTTTCTAGAAGGAGGATGCACGATCCGATTTTACTCATTCTCCAAACTTTACCTTACTTTATGCCTCTAGAACACACTTACAAAAATTTCAGTGCGTTATCTCTTGTTGTTTTTGAGCGTTACAAAGTTGGAACTGA
The DNA here is from genome assembly GCA_963920215.1 of Nineta flava. Lineage (NCBI taxonomy): Eukaryota > Metazoa > Arthropoda > Insecta > Neuroptera > Chrysopidae > Nineta > Nineta flava. The sequence goes on from OY986040.1 coordinate 93,840,741, forward strand.
AGTTAAAATACCCTTGTATATATTTTAGTAGTGTTAAGTAGTGTTAAGATCCGATTCTTGTATGATGATGAAATTGTAAGAGATAATTGGGATCAAAGAAATGTGTTAATCAACTAGCATTCAAATTCGCGACACGAAGAACAATTTAAGGATAAGAGAGATTAATGCGCTGACTAACTTTTACCTATCTAATACAGTGGAAAATAAATTATTATCAATTCCGGTTTTACTAATATTAAGAGAGGCAATTAAAATTTTGTGTATTCTTTTCAAATTTGGTGTCTTCAAAAACTTACTGTGATTTCCTTTAAACATGAAAAAAATGATGGAAATTTTGATTTCGATTTTCGAACTCATTACAACAACTTCACAATACTGTAAAGATAAAAATTTGATTGATAAATATATTTTGGCTGTTGCTTTTAATAATGTCAGAGTAAAATAAATTTTACTCCGACATTATAGATCCTGTTATGCCTCTTTATGACTCACACTTTACACATTAGTAGTATTGTGTTCCTATCAAGTATATAGAAAGTATTATATTAATAATTTCATATTAATAACATGTTATAGAATAAGAAAATACATAACACTGACACTTTAAAGTATAAATAAATGTTTGCAACCGACATTGTTTTAATTTGAAATAATGCGGTCCTTTAACACTGTCAAATAATTCATTCACGTCATTACTGTTACTGTCAGGCATGTATATATATATATATATATATATATATATATATATACATATATATATATATATATATATATATATATATATATATATATAAATAAATATATATATATATATATATATATACATATATATATATATATATATATATATATATATATATATGTATAAATATAAATATATAATAAACAAATATACAAACAAAATAAATAAGTACAATTGTTATATATATTTAATAAATTCTATCTGGTCTTAGGAGATGATCATATATCTATAAAGTAATTCTTATTGTATGAATTGTTTTTAAAACATTATGTGTACTTGAATCATGTATTTTAAACGACTGAAACATCTTTATCGTATTTTATGGATCATGAGAGCTTTTGCATGTAAATTCATACATAGAACCAGGACCGGCTTTAATAAAAAATTTTTTTGTCTAATGTTAAATTTTAAAAATACCAATAAAATACGTTAATTCAAAACAGCAAATTTTGGAGTATAAGAAATTATTCAGGGTTTTCAAAACACCAAATGTCCAGGACACAGCTCGAAAAAAACACTTTGAAATAAAAAACGAAAAAGAACATGTTCAAGTTGGGCCCAACACCTCCACACCCTAGGGTTGTGCGGTGGCCATCTTTAAAATCTGAAATGGGATTCTCCATACAAAATAAGTTAGTTTTAATGGAAATGTTTTTTTGATTCGCGATAGATGGCGCTGCGCTGTAATCGCAAAGCTCTTTTTCGTAAGATTTGGAAAACAAAAGTTGATGTCAGTTTTTTAAATTTTATAATTGTTTTGTGCCTAGTGATTGAGTTTCTGAAAAAACATTTCGAATAAAAGTTGTTACTATATTTATAATGAACAATTTTTATCCGAAGCATTTTTTCGAAAACCGAATCAATAAGGCACAAATCAATTAAAAAATTCTAAAAATGATATCGACTTCTGTGGTCCATAGTACTATGGGCCACAGTAGTCGTGTCTTATTTTATAATTGTACATTCATTTTGCGCCTTATTCATTCGGTAATTGGGAAAATGTTTCGAATAACAGTTGTTATTTATAAATAACTTTTCTTGGAAACATTAATCCAAAAACCGACTGAATAAGGTATAAAATTAGTATTCAATTTTGAAAAATGGACACGACTCGTGGCCCATAGTACTATCAATCATCTGAAAAGTGCAAAGTAAGTTGAAGTCGATTTGTGCTGAATCAATATGTTTATCAAAATGTGAAAAAGAGTTATTCATTTTTAGTATCCTAAAAACTTTTGTTCTAAGTATATTTTCGGAAACAGAATAGTTTTGGCACATATTGACAGCAAAATTTTAACAAAAGATCGCCACTTCAGTGGTTATGTGTACCGTCTTTTGTTCTAATATAATAAGAACACACTCAATGTAATAGTTGTCCAATTATGAGCATATAAATCTTGATAACTGTCAACAAAATATAAAAATTATTACAAGGTAAAAGTTCATTATACTGGTAAGCATTTGGTAAAATAAACATTTATTTATTTTTTATGTACTCTTACTATATAATAATAAATACACTTACAGTATAGTTTAGACCGAGAGCTAGGTAACAGTGACCTGATCGAATATATAGTCATGATTTTTTCTCGTAAGTTTCCAATGACCATGGTCAAAGGAAGAGCCCATTTTACAGAAGTCGCATTGATGGTAAAAATAAAAGATCAAATATAGTTCTGAAGATTGGTGTAATATTACTACATTTTGAAAATAGAAATTGAAAGAAAATGTTCTGACTTCTACATAACGATGCATAATTTTATACTGTGAAATAAAAAAAGTTCTAAAAAGAATTGCTACTTGACTTATTTATTTGTAAGTATGTGTGAGTAAGCAAGGAACCATATTACTTCATTTTGAATTATTAATAAGTAAACGAGCTAGTAAATTACCACATAATCCTATAATATATACAGTTCTTTGCGTATAACTCACTGACTTGATTCTAGTACTCACTGACTAGAATTTGTATACTTACGTATACAAATTCTAACACACTTCTAGACATGCTAGAAGGATGCGGTTTTTTGCATTCAACTCGAATTCACTTAAAATTTATGGGAAATCCCCCGGAAATCGGAATAACCAAAAATTACCTTTTTTACTTCTATCCATGCCAGAAGGGTGTGGTTTGTTGCACTATGTCAAGGTCGTGAAGCCAAGGCCGACGATCGTGGGGATTGTGAGCAGACCGAGTCAAAATTCATTACTTGTGCATGTTTTAATTAACAATATATCTTAGTTACTATTTTTTTTAATACATAAAACGTTTGAATTTCGTGCTGAAACATTATTCTCGTCTTGAAATCACAGGTCTAGCAGCCTGATATTCTGAAATTACATTTATATACGTACGTTGATATATAGCTTCCGTTATACAGGTTAGGCACACGAGTGCAAGTAGGATGTACACTCGGAACGCTCTCCTTACGTAGCTCTCCTTTACGAAAATGACGTAGGTCTGGGGGACCTGAGCTCCTGATTTATAAGCTTTTTGGTCAATTAGCCTCTCTGTTAACTTCTGCAAATTTATGCAAAGTCGAATTGTGCAGTTAACAAATTTACAGAACTATATCTCATGAGTTCAATTTCACCTTAAATAATAATTTACTACTTTACTTTTAATAATTTACTACTTTACCGCTTCCGGGAGCGGTTAGTCCCCCACCAACTAGAAAAGAGAAGATTGATACACAATACAGTAGATATGCTTATGAACTTAACGAGAACCAGGCAGGAAAGAGAGAAGCCTATCACGAGGCAAGAAAAAGGGGCCACCCCGAAGTGATACTTACGGAGTTCCGGAGTGGTTCTCAAACGAGAAAAATGAGGTTAGGGTTTTAGTTGGTAGCTCTAGTGTAGTCCAGGAGTCCAACACTGATCTGAGTTACACCTCTCAGTTCGTTCATGCGCATTTCCCCCATTATTAAAAAAAAAGTCCTAAACCTTCAATTCTAGGGACATTTTCTTCCAATTTTTATTTTCAAAATGTAATACTACACCAATTTTCAAAACTATATTCGATCATTTTCGAAAAAAACGCAACTCGATTGACTGCCGAGTCATATTTCTGCGACCAATGCGACTTCTGCAAAACGGGCTCTTGCTTGACGATGTCATTGAAAACTTATGACAAAAAATCACTACTATATTCGATCAATGCACTTTGAAGTAGCCAGCTATTAGACCAGTTAGTGTAGAATGTTATTATGTTTGTGTTTTTAGTCTTTTATTGTGATAAAATAAATAAGAGACAATAAATTTTCTAATATAAACTTGTAATAAAGCAACTGTAATTACACTCTTCTATAAAATATAGGAAAATACGTATAGGAAAATGTTCACTCGCATTTTAAGCACGGTTGAGGCAGTATATTTACAAGAAATAAAATAATTACGAACTTCTTTAAGTACAAGTATTTGTATTTACTTATAGTCATAACAAAAAATAAACAACAATTGAATATAAATTATGATTGTATATTATGTTTTCACCAATTCACAAAAAGTATACTGATTTTAATCGTAACAAGTCAACATAACAACTAACTGAGTAAATTGCTTAAATACCCGGTATATATTCAGTTTATGAACCACAGTTTCAAACAAATGTTCTTTATTTTTTAAAAACGGAAATTTTTTACGTTTCTTTTACGGATTCAAAGATGCGCAGTCACAAAATTGAGGTCACTTTTAAGCTATAGAACACACACACACACACACACACACTCACAATTTCAGCTCGTTATCTTTTTTCATTTTTTATTTATCATGTTGACGAATATGTATCATGTAGATGGATATATGGAAATGGTAATTTAGTCATTTCATTTTATGAATCACTACTCGCTATGCCCGCAAGTCCGCCTCTGACCCCCGATGAGGCCTTCGGCCTTCGCTTTGCATCCTTGATATAGTCCAAAACCGCACCCTTCTAGCATGTATATAGAAGTAATTACGGTATTTTTGTTTTTTTCCCATTTCGGGGGGGATTGCGTTGGGAAGATTAAAGTTTTCCGATTTTTCCCATCAGTGTGGAGTGATTATTCGTCGAATACAATAAAACGCATCCTTCTAGCATATCAAAAAGTGGGTTAGAATTTATTTATATACGTCTGTCAGTGACTGAGTGAGTTACAGACAGGGCTGTATATATTGTAAGATACCAACATTTTTTTCTGCGATCGATATTTTCAACCGTTACAAAGTCTGGACTAAACTTAATGTACCCTGGTATATATTAAATATATTAAATATACCGGATATAACAACAATTGTAACAGCTAAATTAGTTAATTGTTTAGATATCCTGTACAAATTTTTGTCAGTGCGCTTTTCTACACGAGACACTCTCAACCGCAAAAGTGCCGAATTTGTTAATGCAGTATCTTTATTGTTGTTTGGGTGGTAATTAGAATTGTTAGACAATTGTTATTTATATAATTATTATTGTAGAAAACAATGTGTTTGTACAAACATGCATTCGACCTATGACAAATAACAAAATTCTATTTGTCGATAAAAGAGCGAAATAGGGTCACGTGTCGACTCCTACGCAATTTTGGTACAACATATCCGACAGTAAAAAAATTAGCAGTTCTAATCTAACTTTTCTAGTAGAATATAGTAGCCATATTGGGCATATCCTAATTTATATATAATTTATCCGCGCTTTCACAATTAAATGTAGTAATAGTGATAAGTGTATATTTAGTAGTATATGATTTTATCGTTATCGTTAACACAAACGTTACTAAGTGCTTCGCAGTATTCGATTGCGGTCTTCAGTGAATTCGAAGTGGCATCACGAGGTAGAAATATCCATCCATTTCCCATCCCTTTTTCTTGCATCGTGAATCATCATATCTGATTGCTTAGCAACGTTTGGGGTAAGTTACCGATCTTAGTTTTTTTACCGATAATCACAAGTTAACGCTGGACATTCACCCAAGGTTGATACCAGTTGCAACACCATTGGCGCCCGAGCAGGGACCTTCGCGATTATATCTTTAAATATTTTGTTCATCGACTGCATGTTGGTAGAAACACATATCTATTTTCAATTCTATCTTATAATCATTTTGTAAATCATACATATTTTTTGGTTTGTTATATTTTCATAATCTCGTTAATCACGTTCGTTTCAACATTCCATAATAATGCCTGCTAAATCATCGACTGAATTAGAATTAGATCGTGTGTTATCCAAACGCGAAGTTATTTTTCGGAGAATACAATTGTGTTATGACGATGGTCAAGCTTTAAAAGCTGATTCAACAAATTCTAAAAAATTAGAAAACTTTAAAATTCGCTATAGTACGTTTTCAAAAACCAAAGTGGAATATCACGATCTAATTCAACAAATTGTCATTTTAAACCAGAAACTAACTCCTGAAGCGACACCGTCGTATCAGTTTTTAGAAAGTTTTGAAGAGTTGTGCGATCACATTGAATATCTGGCTATGTCTTTCATCAAGAATGAAACAGTCGTTACTAGCCCTTCAGAATGTAGCCATCCATCTCAAAATCGGTCGAGGATTCATTTGCCTAAAATTGAATTGATGAAATTCGACGGAGAGGATTTAACGTTATGGCCACTGTTTTATGAAAACTTTCAGCAGCTTGTTCATATCAAGACTGAGCTTACACAAGCAGAAAAGCTGCAATATCTTTTGAGTAGCCTTACAGGAAAGGCATTGAAAACATGTAGTGGCCTTGAACCTACCCCAGGTAATTATACATTGATTTGGAAGCTTCTTGAAGATACGTATCAAGATCAAAGATATCTAGCTAATTTATATTTAGATCGATTGTTTAGTTTTCGTCCAACGTACAATTCAAACCACAACCAGCTACAAATATTTCTGGAAAAATTCCATACATCTGTTGTTGCATTGAAACGTTTAAAACTCGAAGATCTAACCGACTATATTTTGACTTATTTTTCGATGACGAAACTTCCCAGTGAAACAGTTCAAGCCTTCGAATTAATTCGAGATCACACAGGCTTACCCACCTACGAAGAACTGATTCAATTTGTTAGACGTCAGAGCAAAACAACAAAAATGGATAAATTTCGAGTTAACAATAGTGCTTCAAATCCATCTAAAATTAGTAAAAATTATTTTGTTAGCAATATCAATGATAAATCAGCTGAGCGTGTAAATAAATGTTTTAATGTCAACAACTTACCGAATAGTCAAAATAGTAAATATTTAAAAAACAACTGTCTTGTTTGTGATCAACAAGTGCATACAGTTACTCAATGTCCCAAGTTTTTAAATCTTGTACCGCATGATAGATATAAAGTGGCGAAAGAAAAAAACTTATGCATTAATTGTTTGAACCCACATCACAAAATTAGTAATTGTCAGTCGCAGAGAACTTGCAATCTCTGTAAAATTAAGCATCACACTTTATTACATTTTGATCAGGCCAGTAATGTATCGAAAACCGTTGAATCACCAAATTGTAGCTCTAAAACCAAGGAAGAATCCCAACCTAACAACAGCAGCGACCATAAAATTGTTCATAGTTATTGTTCTAGACAACCACCGTTAAATAATTTAATGATCCGAAACTCTGTAGTGTTGTTGTCCACTGCAGTTGTGTACGCCTTTGACAGCAGGAACATCAAACATAAAATCAGGCTTCTTTTAGATACTGGTAGTCAATCTAATTTCATTACATTCGATTGTTGTAAAAGATTAAATCTACCCACTTCAAAAACTAATATGTTAGTACAAGAGATATCTGCATCAAAGAAATCCATTAGAGGATATTCAAATCTTAATTTTGCCTCTGTTATAAATGATCAATACAAGTTCAATATGAACGTTTTTATAATAGACAAAATTACGGACAGCTTGCCATCAGTCAAAGTTGACATAACAAATCTCGATCATCTCGTAGATTTACCGCTAGCTGATGTCTTGTACCATACACCTTGTGAAGTAGATGGTATTATAGGATCGCAACTTGTGGCAGAACTTTTAGGTCCTGGTAAGGTAACCGGCACCCCTAACACACCTCTGGCAATCCAAACCAAACTGGGATATATTGTTATGGGAACCGCTCCAATCTTGTCTAGTACCTTAGATGAAACAAAAGCATTTTGCACTTTTGAATCTTTAGAAAGTGTACTGCAAAGATTTTGGGAAAATGAAAATGTAGCTGAACCTACATTTTTGAATCAGAATGACGCAGCTTGTGAGGAGTTGTATGCATCTTCCTTTAGAAGAAACTCTGATGGCCGTTATACAGTACCACTGCCATTCAAATCTGATCCATCAAATCTTGGTAACTCTTTGGATAGCGCTCGTCATAGATTTTTGGCTCTAGAAAGAAAATTAGAAAAAAATCAAAGTTTACGTTTAGCCTATAATGAAATTATGCAGGATTGATTACCTGAATCAAAATCATATGTCTATTGTTGAAAATCCTGTCGTTTCAGAGCCAAATTTCTATATCCCCCATCATCCGATATTCAAGGAAAGTAGTTCAACTCCTATCCGTATAGTTTATGACGCATCAGCAAAATCAACCAGCCTATCATCGTTAAACGATTTACTCCACGCCGGACCCAAATTGCAGAAGGATCTTTTTGCTTTATTATTAGATTTTCGGCTATTTTCAGTAGCATTTACTGCTGATATAAAGTAAATGTTTAGACAAATACGCATTGTGGAATCGCATAGAAAATTTCAAAGGATATTGTGGAGATTTTCACCTGACCACCCTCTATCTGTTTTTGAAATAAATGTTGTTTGCTTCGGAATTACAGCATCGCCATACTTAGCTTTACGAACCATACAACAACTTGCACAAGATGAATCTCAACATTTTCCACAAGCATCCTCAATCGTTAAAAATTATTTTTATGTTGATGATTTGGTTTATTCAATCGAAAATGAAGACGATGCAGAAAATTTGTATCGTGAGTTAGTAGATCTGTTCAAATCCGGTGGGTTCCAACTAGTAAAATGGGCCAGTAATTCAGATAAGTTAATGTCAAAACTACCTGATTCCCATAAACTTAAACAAACTCTAGATTTCGATCAGCAATTTAAAGTATTAGGCCTCACTTGGCAACCAAAATTGGATAGTTTTTCGTTTAAATTAGGACATATCGAATCTAAACCGACCAAACGAAATGTTTTGTCTACATTGGCACAGATTTTCGACCCCTTAGGTTTATTAGCACCCCTTACCATGTTTGTGAAATTGTTAATAAAAGATTATTGGATTTCAAAATTAGATTGGGATGAAGATCCACCCAAAACATTAAAATCGCGTTGGTCCATATTTTGTACTGAATTGAATTGTATAACAAACCTCAACATATCAAGACACCTTTTAGTTAATAATAAAACGGCTATCTCATTGATAGGTTTTGCTGACAGTAGTGAAAAGGGATATGGTGCTGCTATCTATCTTCGTGCAGTTAATGATCATGACATATCCTGTTCACTAGTTTGTGCCAAATCTAAGGTCGCTCCAATAAAATCTTTGTCAATTCCAAGATTGGAATTATGCGCAGCATTACTACTTGCAAAATTATTGCAATTTGTAATAAATGTTTATAAAAACCGCGTATCTATTACAAACATTTATGCCCTATCCGATTCTACGGTAGTTTTAAATTGGCTCAAATCATCCCCCCATCGCTGGAGTACCTTTGTAGCAAATAGAGTTGCAAAAATTCAACAGAATTTACCTGATAATCATTGGTATCATGTACCTTCACATCAAAATTTAGCGGACCCCATATCTCGAGGACTCACTCCTCAACAGCTAGTTGATAACCATCAAATTTGGTTATCCGCCCCTTCTTGGATGACAAAATCTGTAGAAAATTGGCCAATTCGAAAAATAGATATCGACGATCTCTTTTCGTTAGAAGAAAAATCTACAACATTAATATCAGTGGAATCAACACAATCGCCATTGTATTTAGCTATCGAAAGATTTTCATCCTGGAATCGTTTAGTAAATACAACAATTTACGTATTACGTTTTTTAAAAATTCTATCTAGAAATGGCTCCAATTTAGTGAAAGATGTATCAATAGCCGAAGAATTTCTCATTAAATCAGTTCAGGTGGTACATTTTAATTTAGAAATAAAATCTTTAAAATTGAAGAAACCTATTTCTAGTAATCTGAAGATTTTAAATCCGTTTTTAGATGATAAAAATATTCTACGTGTTGGGGGTCAACTATCAAATGCTCATATAGACTATGATCATCAACATCCCATTCTGTTACCTAGCAAAGATCACTTCACTGAAATTTTAGTTCGCCACTATCACACAAAAAATTTGCATGTAGGAGTATTTTTGTTAACTTCCTTACTTCGACAAAAGTATTGGATCGTATCTGGTCGATCAATAATTCGAAAGGTGGTGCAATCTTGTAATACCTGTTTTCGGCACCAACCGAAGGCGGTATATCCTATTATGGCTGACCTCCCTGCGCCTAGAATTAATCAAGCCAAAGCATTCCTTTATACAGGAACAGACTTTGCAGGACCCTATCGAATAACCTTTTCTCGCCATCGGGGCAATCGAACTCAGAAAGCATATTTATGCATATTTATCTGTTTTGTAACTAAGGCTGTGCATTTAGAATTGTGTTCTGACTTATCAACTGCTACATTTATTGCCGCGTTTAAACGATTTTTGTCACGTAGAGGTCCTGTTAGTGTGATGTACTCGGATTGTGGCACTAATTTTGTTGGAACAAAATCGAAACTCAACGAATTGTATGAATTTATAGAACGTTCTGAGTATAAGGAAATAATAAAAGGAGAATTACTCGCCAATAGAATAACTTGGAAACTCATACCTCCAGCTTCACCACATTGGGGTGGCTTATGGGAAGGAAATATTCGTAGCTGTAAATCCATTTTAAATAAAACGATAGGTGACCAGATCCTCACGTACGAGGAATTTAACACAGTCATCATTCAAGTTGAAGCGTTGTTGAATTCTCGATCATTATATACCCTTAGTTCGGATCCCTCTGATCCTGTAGCATTAACTCCCTCGCATTTTTTAAATGGGTTCCCTTAGCACAACTACCATCGTTAGAAGTACTCCCGGGTCCTACCAATCTGTTATTTAGGAAATCCTTGATTGAACAAATTGTTCAATCATATTGGAAAAGATGGCACGTAGAGTACCTTAATACGTTACAGGCCAGGCAAAAATGGAATACCTTGGAAACACCCGCAAAAGTTGGAACGATAGTGATTTTGATCAAAGAAAATTTACCCCCACTTCATTGGTTATTAGGAATCATTACCGAAGTATATCCTGGTGCAGACGGGGTTGTACGAGTAGCGACAATTCGGACGAAGCATGGGTACATAAAAGACCTGTCGTTAAATTGTGTCCACTACCAACACAATAGCATTATCAGCATAACCAAACTAAATTACCGTTATGTTGTTGTTTATTTTTATTTTTTTTTGTATTTGAATATTATTTTGTTTAATTTAGAATGGTATTTATTTTGACTTATCTCCTTTAAAGGTCTAAGCGATAGATCGATGGAATCGAATTTCTATTTATTTATTTTAAATATTTTTTCCTGATTGAAACAATGTTTCAATGCCTGGGGGGAATGTTAATGCAGTATCTTTATTGTTGTTTGGGTGGTAATTAGAATTGTTAGACAATTGTTATTTATATAATTATTATTGTAGAAAACAATGTGTTTGTACAAACATGCATTCGACCTATGACAAATAACAAAATTCTATTTGTCGATAAAAGAGCGAAATAGGGTCACGTGTCGACTCCTACGCAATTTTGGTACAACATATCCGACAGTAAAAAAATTAGCAGTTCTAATCTAACTTTTCTAGTAGAATATAGTAGCCATATTGGGCATATCCTAATTTATATATAATTTATCCGCGCTTTCACAATTAAATGTAGTAATAGTGATAAGTGTATATTTAGTAGTATATGATTTTATCGTTATCGTTAACACAAACGTTACTAAGTGCTTCGCAGTATTCGATTGCGGTCTTCAGTGAATTCGAAGTGGCATCACGAGGTAGAAATATCCATCCATTTCCCATCCCTTTTTCTTGCATCGTGAATCATCATATCTGATTGCTTAGCAACGTTTGGGGTAAGTTACCGATCTTAGTTTTTTTACCGATAATCACAAGTTAACGCTGGACATTCACCCAAGGTTGATACCAGTTGCAACACCATTGAGAAGCAGGCAGGAAAGAGAGAAGCCTATCACGAGGCAAGAAAAAGGGGCCACCCCGAAGTGATACTTACGGAGTTCCGGGGTGGTTCTCAAACGAGAAAAATGAGGTTAGGGTTTTAGTTGGTAGCTCTAGTGTAGTCCAGGAGTCCAACACTGTTCGATCATTTTCGAAAAAAACGCAACTCGATTGACTGCCGAGTCATATTTCTGCCACCAATGCGACTTCTGCAAAACGGGCTCTTGCTTGACGATGTCATTGAAAACTTATGACAAAAAATCACTACTATATTCGATCAATGCACTTTGAAGTAGCCAGCTATTAGACCAGTTAGTGTAGAATGTTACTATGTTTGTGTTTTTAGTCTTTTATTGTGATAAAATAAATAAGAGACAATAAATTTTCTAATATAAACTTGTAATAAAGCAACTGTAATTACACTCTTCTATAAAATATAGGAAAATACGTATAGGAAAATGTTCACTCGCATTTTAAGCACGGTTGAGGCAGTATATTTACAAGAAATAAAATAATTACGAACTTCTTTAAGTACAAGTATTTGTATTTACTTATAGTCATAACAAAAAATAAACAACAATTGAATATAAATTATGATTGTATATTATGTTTTCACCAATTCACAAAAAGTATACTGATTTTAATCGTAACAAGTCAACATAACAACTAACTGAGTAAATTGCTTAAATACCCGGTATATATTCAGTTTATGAACCACAGTTTCAAACAAATGTTCTTTATTTTTTAAAAACGGAAATTTTTTACGTTTCTTTTACGGATTCAAAGATGCGCAGTCACAAAATTGAGGTCACTTTTAAGCTATAGAACACACACACACACACACACACACTCACAATTTCAGCTCGTTATCTTTTTTCATTTTTTATTTATCATGTTGACGAATATGTATCATGTAGATGGATATATGGAAATGGTAATTTAGTCATTTCATTTTATGAATCACTACTCGCTATGCCCGAAAGTCCGCCTCTGACCCCCGATGAGGCCTTCGGCCTTCGCTTTGCATCCTTGATATAGTCCAAAACCGCACCCTTCTAGCATGTATATAGAAGTAATTACGGTATTTTTGTTTTTTTCCCATTTCGGGGGGGGATTGCGTTGGGAAGATTAAAGTTTTCCGATTTTTCCCATCAGTGTGGAGTGATTATTCGTCGAATACAATAAAACGCATCCTTCTAGCATATCAAAAAGTGGGTTAGAATTTATTTATATACGTCTGTCAGTGACTGAGTGAGTTACAGACAGGGCTGTATATATTGTAAGATACCAACATTTTTTTCTGCGATCGATATTTTCAACCGTTACAAAGTCTGGACTAAACTTAATGTACCCTGGTATATATTAAATATATTAAATATACCGGATATAACAACAATTGTAACAGCTAAATTAGTTAATTGTTTAGATATCCTGTACAAATTTTTGTCAGTGCGCTTTTCTACACGAGACACTCTCAACCGCAAAAGTGCCGAATTAGTTTTCGAAAAAACTTTTCAGACAATGGTCGTTTTTTAGTAGACTTTTGATTTGAACATTTTATAAAAAACCAAATGAATTTGGCACAAAACAGTAAAATTTTTAAAATAGAACGCCACTTTTGTGGTCGATTGTACTGTATACAATTATACATATCTGCCTATGCTTATGTAATCGGTAGTAAGCATATAAGTTCAGATATTTAGTCGAGGGAAATCATATTGAGCTCTTGAACACGTTCAAGAACTTTCAACTCGTTATCTCTTTGTTTTTTAGTTATTAAGTTCATAGACAGGCGGAAACGCGGAAATGGACTAATTAGTACATTTTATGAATACCTAGATAGATAGATTGTTAAGGCTGCCCTGGACGGGCTATACTTCGACCTTAGGGTTCATTATGATGCGTGAGGATGTGAGTGGAGTGGAAAGAATTTTTTGTATCGACTAGGAATGTGTAGGATATGCGGTTGCAGCCGACTCTGATAGGAACTATGCCGATATTCATCTGGAGTTCGCGATGGAAACTACAGAAAACCTTCTCAAGCATAGCCGCTTACTTCGTTCTTGTTCATACGCCGACAGTTTATTCAATTAACCACCCCCTTTTTTTTGCTTAATTATTGACAAACCGCCGATGCCGGGATTCGAAGCCATAACCTCCCAGTTTCCAAGTAGGTATACTGCGCAGACATAACGCCTCAGACCGCTGGGCCACTTGGATTGGTATGAATACCTATATACCCACATTTTCCCCTCGGATCAATATTTCTAACCGTTACAAACTTGAGACTAAACTTATACCACCGTCATATGTTCTTAACAAGCTATAACAAAGAATGTAAGAACTACCCGAGCAGAAAATGCCAGATGTTTGCCGGACACTATATCTGGTCCGCATCAGTTACGAGTATGGCATGCCAGATCGGGCATGCCGGACTTGTACCCGATCAGTTCCTGAGCAGGTATCCATATGGCAAGCCCAATTTTAAACTGTTCACAATATATTGGGTTTGCCTGACATGGGCCAGACTAGGAACGGATTAGGTTAACTTTAGCTCACAATTGTAGTATTTTTTTAAACTTTGTAAAATGAAATTTTTTCAACTTTATTAATATTAAATAAATTTTAATTATTATATTTCTTTAACAAAATAGTAAAATTATTTCAAAAGATTTTAAATCATGCCGGACTGGTACCCGATCAGTTTCTGAACAGGTATCCATCTGGCAAGCCCAATTTTAAAGTGTTCATATTATATTGGGTTTGCCTGACATGGGCCAGACTAGGAACGGATTAGGTTAGCCTTAGCTCACAATTGTAGGATTTTTTTAAATTTTGTAAAATAAAATTTTTTAATTTTATTAATATTAAATAAATTTTAATTATTATATTTCTTTAACAAAATAGTAAAATTATTTCAAAAGATTTTATATCATGCCGGACTGGTACCCGATCAGTTCCTGAACAGGTATCCATCTGGCAAGCCCAATCTTAAAGTGTTCATATTATATTGGGTATGCCTGACATGGGCCAGACTAGGAACGGATTAGGTTAACCTTAGCTCACAATTGTAGGATTTTTTAAACTTTGTAAAATGCAATTTTTTCAACTTTATTAATATTAAATAAATTTTAATTATTATATTTCTTTAACAAAGTAGTAAAATTATTTTAAAAGTTTTTAAATCATGCCGGACTGGTAGGTACCCGATCAGTTCCTGAACAGGTATCCACCTGGCAAGCCCAATGTTAAAGTATTCATATTACATAGGGTTTGCCTGACATGGACCAGACTAGGAACGGATTTGGATATTTCTTTTTTTTGGAGTTGGTTAAAATTTGTGTTGATTTTCTCATTTCCACGGAAACTCTACTTCAATAAGATAACTATAAAATTACTTTATTTAAGTTTTGTTTTTATTTTTAAATGTCAATTTTGATTGTCGTTTCCATAATCACGTTAAGTCAGGACAACGTCTGTCGGGTCTGCTAGTATATTATATAATATATACAAAATAATGTTTTATTAATATTTAATCTTTTAGATTGAAACAAATATCGAATGGAATTCAAAGGAAATTATTGTTCCAACGTCATGGATAGTTTGGAATGAAAAATTGAATCATATGTCTTGGACATATATGTCAGAGCCGTTTACAAATAGAATAAAGTGCCAAAAACGTCATGAAATGGTAAAAAATTGTCACAATATCATGTTGAAATTAATGGAACAGATTGTGATTTATTTTACTTTTTGTAGAATTATATTTACGAATAAAAACTTATAGTATGATGACTTTACATTAAAATTATTAATTAATGCAAATTTTTATAGGTTCTTACGAGCAAGCTGAAATTCGTCTGAAAAAATAAAGGTATAACGTCAGCAATTAAAACCACGGAAATTGGGACGATCATCGATATCCGTTTACAAGCTGGCATGCCAGACCTGGACCCTATAAGACATCACTGATCTGGATCTAAGCTCGCATGCCTGATCTGGAGCCTATTAGGCATGCCAGATCCGATTCGAGCCAAGCAGCCAGATATGACCAGATCCGGTCCTTGTCAGTTTCAGGTAAAAATTTCTAGTCGGGTAACTGTAAATTGTTTAAATATCTTTTATTTATTTTGTCATAAAAAATGAATTTTTGTTGAGTTCGAGTTGAAACATAGTTTTGTTTTGAATATATTGGTATAAGCTTTATTATTTGATTTATAACTAAGTACTTTATTATTTATTTACTTAGGATAATGGGATGTTTATTTTATGTTAATACGCGCATATGTGTATACAAACAAAAATTGTGAATTATATCCTTATTTCCAAAATTTTGTAAATGCAGGTATTTCCATAGAAGCTGTAAATTGTACTACAGATCTAGACCGGATATAACTTTGGAACGGACAGAAAACGGCTTAACTTTGGTACGGATTGGAATTTTGAACTTCCGATAGTTTTTCTGGAGTCGTCACGAAAATTTACCTTTTAATTAAGTTTTATTTAGAAGTAGCTTCAGAACACCAACTCAAATTTTCAGCTCGTCATCTCTTTGCGATTTTTTTACATAGTTGGGACTAAACTGATAATAATCTTATGTGCATTATATTATATATATATGCAGAGTAGAAAAATTGTATACTTCGATCGAAACAAAGTTTGTATTGGCTTTAACAGGTTGCACATTTTTTTAAAACGAATTGTCTTAGTACCTTGAGGATGATTAGAGGACTATTTTATACGAAAATAAGTTATAATATAATTTAAATTAAATAAATCTCAAAACAAATAAGAATAAAACATATCGAATAATATTATTTTTACATTTACGTACTTACATTAAAATTAAATTAATATCAAAATATACAAGGCAAGCTACTAGTAGTTTAAAATGAGATAAATATGTAAATATACAACAGAATAGATAAAGATAAAACATATTTTTATGTTATTTTGTATGAGATACCTAGTAGAGATTTGTTAAATAAATATACACAACTATTCTGTAGATGTAAAATATAAAAAGAAAATTATAAAATTATTGTGAAAGTGTTAAATGCATGGATTCAGTTCGTAACAGACAATCAGACAACGGGAACATCAGCACAGTGTGTAGTGAATCTATGTTAAGCTGTTCTTCTGCCTGTCTGTATGTTACACTTCGCCACAAAAGTTGATGTCATTTTTTTAAGTTTTATAGTTGATTTGTGCCTCATTCATTCGGTTTTCGAAAAAAAACTTCGATTGTTGTTACTATATTTAAAATGAACAACTTATATTCGAAGTATTTTTTCGAAAACCGAATCAATAAGGCACAAATCAATTATAAAATTTTAAAAACTGACATCAACTTTTGTGGTCCGTAGTACGTACACTTTAAAATATAGGAGGTAGATACTTACCCGTGTGCAAAGTCTAGTAGTACAAAATGATAATTCCCTTTGTGAAAATACGTGATAAATTATTTATATATTTTATTTCATGTTATAATAATAAAGTAAATAGTAAAAAAATGTGCTGTATAACATTCAAGCTAACATCCATAATCGATAGTCATTATAACGCTGTATTAAACCATATAAATAATAACTCGCTCTGTTCGCTTGATCCCTTGACGCGAAGGGGCCTCTCTATCATGTATAGAAGTAAAGGAGGTATTTTTGGGAGGTTTTTCCCATTTCTCAAGGGGGGAGGGGTTGCGTTAGGAAAGTTTGAAGTTATTCCATGTCGAATGCAAAAAACCTCATCAATTTAGCGTGTCTAGAAGCGGGTTAGAATTTGTATGCGTGTGTAAGTGACTGAGTCAGTTACACAAAGGGATGTATACATTATAGACTTGTAGTGAATTAGAGCAAAAGTTTGGAATATCAAAGTAAGTTGTATCGACATATTTATGTTTGGCGTGAATTAAGTGTACGAATATTGGCGCCAGGTAAATAACTAAAGTTTACTTTTCACAAAACATGTGGTTTAATTTACAATGAAAAAACCTTTAAATTAGAAATTCGCGATTATCTACGTTTCGTACATAATAACTAGTGTCCATACTAAAAGAAAAATATTACAAAATAACTAAATATAACAAAATAACTAAATATTAAATATAACAATGTCCAACAAGTACTAAGGAATATTGTTACTTTTTTTGTCGATTTTAAAACATCGCCCTGTAGGCGTGCGCTAAGCAGCGCTTTTAAAAAGCTTTATAACTTTTGAAATAAGCTCCAACAAATTTTAAAAATGTTCCAACAATGTCCAACAAGTCCTAAGGAACATTTTTGGATACTTTTTTTTGTTAATTTTCAAACATGCTCTGCTAACGTGAACCTAGCAGAGCATTTTAAAAGCTTTATAACTTTTGAAAGAAGCTCCAACAAATTTTAAAATTGTTCCAACAATGTCCAACAAGTCTTAAGGAACATTTTTGGATACTTTTTTGGTCAGTTTTCAAACATTGCTCTGTTAGCGTGAACCTAGCAGAGCATTTGGAAAAACGGTTATAACTTTTGAAATAGGGTCCAACAAATTTTTAAAAGGTCCAACAATGTCCAACAAATGACCAACAAATTTGTTGGATGGTTTTGGCAGGGATCTGCTAAAAGTGCTCTGCTAAGTTCACGGGGGTGAACTTATATAATAAAAAATAACAAATAATATGAAAAAATGTTAACTAACTTTTGGCAGTTGATTGATTGATTGATTTTATATTAGGGTCTAAGACTATTGTACTTCGACCATATGGTCCATTGTGCTCCCCCTTCTACTTCAGTCCGACGAGATTCGCTTCTCCAATCTGTTTGCAATAGCCAGGAGCTTGCTTATAAGGTCTTCCTGAAAGTTTATAAATTCGGGGTGATACGCATCGAATATCCTGTATCTGCTGTAACCTAGAGGTTCGCAGTCAAAGATAATGTGGCTAGATGTTTCTTCCTCCTCGCCTCACAATCTGCACACAATGGACCCGTTATGGAGTCCCATTGTGAATAGATGCTTCCGCAGAGAATAAAGTCCGGCAATGAATCCGGTAACCCTCCGCAGTTCCATCATGTTCAGCTTCAGTGCATCGAGAGATAGCCTTTTTGTTGCACTCTGAAACAGTACCTTCCCTAGCTCATGCCGCGGTACTTTCCCGAGCTTTTGTCAGTTAATGAAACTTAAATTTAAGTGAACCAAGAGGTAGAGGCAGATTTTAAAGGCTGCCCTGGACGGGCTACACTTTGACCATAAGGTCCATTGTGATGCCAGAGGATGTGAGGATGTGAGTGGAGTGGAAGGAATTTGTGAGTAGACTAGGAAGTGGTAGGATATGCGGCTGTAGCCGACTATGTTAGGAACTATGCCGATATTCATCTGGAGTTCGTGAAGGAAACTGCAGAAAACCTTCTCATGCATAGCCGGTTACTTCGTTCTTGTCCATACGCCGACAGTTTAGTCAATTAACCACCCTTTTTTTTTTATAATTGACAAACTGCCGATGTCGGGATTCGAACCCATAACCTCCCAGTTTCCAAGTACTGCATACTGCACAGACATAACGCCTTAGACCGCTCGTCTACTTGGACTGGTTTAGTGAACCAAAACATATATCCTTTTTTTTTCTATACCATATACAAATAAGTGACAAAGACAAATTTTTTTATTTCTGTAATTACTATACAGAAGCATGTATTTCACACAATTTCAGATTATGCATATGCGTGGGAGTAAATTTTGGATTACTTTTACCATTTCAAAAAATATTTAAAAAAATCAAACTTACAGTATTTGTCATTCCGTTGTGATGATCAAAAATGGGCGTTATTTGGGCCAATAGCCACGACGTTATTTATCATTATCGCTCGTCGGCACTGGTCACTACGTTCTCCAACCTCACGAAGATGCCAAAAGAAAAAACAGGAAATGGAAAGTTGCAGCAGGCTAAAGTCAAGCCAAACAGATAATAATTGGGTACAATACCAGAAGGTCAACCTGACTGATTAGCAGAAACCGGTAAAAAATAAATCTTCTGATGGGGGATTTTCATACACATTAATGGAAGTAAATATTACAAAAATAAATGCAATGTTATTTATAATATAATATGTTTCCATATTCCATGAGCTACTATGAGTGTTATTAATGTATTGGATACAGCTAGCATCCGTTGGATGCATTAAAATGAAAAACATATTAGTGATAATATCTTAGATTTTATGATATTTTTCAGAATATAAAGATAATAATTTTCTTATCGCAATATACGAAATAATAGTTTGATTAACTAAAATCCCTAAAAATATTTTTTTGAGAATTGTCAAAAATTGGATTAGTTGTTTAGAAGTCTTTCAATTTTTTTTTCACTTTAAAATAATTTAATCGGATCACCAGGTCATTGGTCTACTAACTTTACATCCAAGACGTATTAATAAGTTTCAAGATAAACCAAAACATTTCCTGTCAAAATTTTGTCTTGGCATCGAAATCTCACATAATCATTTCATGAAAATTAAAGGCTTCTATAGCACCTTTTTTTGCAAATAAAATATTCCATATTTTATTCCAACATTCCTTCGTAATACAGTAGAATTTACCACGAGCGTAATAATCTATAATAAATATGGAAATTATGTTTTTGAAAACGTTTATTTGTTATAAATTTTCTTACTATTTTTATGCGAAAAAATTTTTTTGTTTCTTTATACAGTTAAACCATTCAACAATCATAAATTGGTAGGCTTAGAAAGAGGAACGACCACAAAATGTGGAACATATCTCCTAATATTAGTTAAATGGAAAAATTTAACATAACTTGCGGAAAATACATTTTACTACTCCAAATAGACACCAAAATATTTGCAATTGTAATATTCATATAGTCTAGTACTAGTCGGCGCATGAGTATTGGAAATCATTCGGAGGAAATTTTACTGTCAGAATGCTTTCAAAATATGCTAGTTATGACATACGTCGAGGGGAATGGGGAGGGGGTGTATGAAGAAAGAAGAAAACACAAAATATAAAATATCTCTCTTAATATTAGAACAATCGCAAATGCGTAAGGAATATAGTTGTAGAAAATCCAATTTGCTACAATTCACCACCTTATCATTTTTGCTCAATCTCTAATGTGTACAGAGATATTAAGGAATCTTAAACCGTCAATATTTCTGTAAATATTAGTGTAACAGAAAAAACAATTAGAAACAAAATTACAGTAAAACTTAGTACCTACAACTTCACTTCTTATAAATTTTTCGATTTTTCAAATATTAAGATATTTTGTTTTCTTCTTTCTTTACTCTCCCCCCCCCCCCACATTCCCCCTCGACGTATGTCATTTATTAATAAAATTGGACTTGCAAATACAAAAATCATATACGACATTTCATTTTGATCAGACTAAAATTGTGACCGCTAGAGAGTAAATGTAAAAAAATTGAGACCACAATGCACCATGGAAAAATGCAAAAATTTTTCCTCCGAAGGGTTTCCGACATATTTTCGTAGAATCGTGCTAGATTATTACAATAAAATGAATAGTATAACCGTCATTTTGGTCTTTTATAGTTCCTTTCTTTAAGAAACTTTCTCAGTCTACGTAACTATTACGTGATGAATTTTGTTTTGTATCATACTATTATTCATGTAATGTAATTATACATATCTTCTTAAAAAAGAAGAAATAAGGTTATTGTTACCAGTTATTTATAAGATATTATTAATGTTTAACAAGTACCTACTCAATAAAAGTAAAATATCTAATAAAAATATTTTTTGCGATGAGAAAATCATTTAATTGAAATAATATATTCATTTTTAACCCGACTTCAAAAAAGGAGGATGGTTCTCAATTCGTCTGTATTTTTTTTTTTTTTAATGTTTGTTACCTCAGAACTCCGTTATTTATTAACCGATTTTGAATTTTTTTTTTTTTGTTTCAAAGAGTTTGATTCCCGATTGGTCCCATTGTCACCAAATCGCATTCTGATGAGGGGATCTCCGGGAAATCGAGGAAAACCCCCATTTTATATGTGATAACCGATTTCTGCGAAATTTTTTTTCTTTCTAAAGGGTATACTCATTCGTAATGGGAAAATAAGAAAATTTTTTTAAAAACCGACTTCAAAAAAATTTTTTTCAAAAATTTAACTTAAACCGACCCCAAAAAAAAAAATTTTTACAAAAAAAAACCAAATTCCTTGTAAAAAAAACAGAAAATCTGTTGTAAAAAAATGCACTAAAAATTATAAAAAAAAAAAAAACGGATAAAAAAAAAAGTGTTATAAAAAATTAGTTGGTCGTTTAGTAGGTCTACCCATATTTAGACAAATAAAAGCAGTTATAGAACTTCAAAGTCACTAAAAAGCGAAAAATAAAACCTATTTTGACAAAATGGAAACCCGACTTCTAAAATCAAATATTCTATAACAAAAGATGCACTAAAAAGTAAAAAAATAATTGCATATTCTTGTGCCAATTTTAGTCCACCAAAGCAAAAATTTTTAAATATATATGTACAATTATTGTTATTTTTGGAGGCGGTGTCCAAAAGTTATGTGAATTTCTCTACGGTGACACCGCCTCCAAAAATAACAATAATTGTACATATATATTTAAAAATTTTTGCTTTGGTGGACTAAAATTGGCACAAGAATATGCAATTATTTTTTTACTTTTTAGTGCATCTTTTGTTATAGAATATTTGATTTTAGAAGTCGGGTTTCCATTTTGTCAAAATAGGTTTTATTAAAATAAATATCAACAGCCTTGCATCTAATATAAGTAGAGTTTTCCTTTGATCGTTAACATTCTTGAATGAAGACAAAAAATAGATGTACACAAAAAAAAAACTAGTCATCATGCATGCAGCAGCAGTGCAACCAAGAACAGATACTGTGTATAAGTGTATTCCTCACCTACTTACTCCATCGTCTTCTGTTAGTTGAAAACAATAAACTTAAACTTTATAGTTTTTATAAAATAATGCCTTTTTAGTTTTTGTTCTTAGATGTTTTCTTATTTTACATCTTCTGCATTATCTGTCTTTAAATGGATTCTTAGTGATGCAACAACGCATAATTATTATTCTGTAAATATTTTCAGGAAGTTTCTTGGTTCAGCTCACGCATTTCACTAAACCATTGTACCTTTTTTCACTCAATCAATTGCATTTTAAATTTGATATCAATGATATTAATTTGAATTTGTGTTATGAAAAAATAGAATGTTTTATTTTATTTGCTTCGTAGCTATTAGATGCCGATGGTCGCTGTGAATAATTGACATTTCCAGATAATGGGAAAACCAGTAAATAGTCTATGTTTTTGCAAAAATGATAAGGTTGTTCCAGACTAAAGTGTAGGTAGTTCCAGACTCTACATAGATCCTTGATTAGCTGGGAATTTTTCTTCAAGTTGAAGAAAATCGGTTGAGGTGTAAACCGAAAATCGACATTACTTATGGAAATGTTTCTCAGCTACCATTTTGGGGATACGCTAAGGAGCCGCAATATCGAAGGGTTATTTCAGAAAAATGTTTAAAAAAATTAAACACAACAAATTGAAATATACATTTTTGAAATGGTACATCACAACGCTTTCAATTGACACCCACACTAGTCTAGTCAACAAGTTAAAAAACGTATTAAGTCTTGCTACTGCGAATTAAAATACGTGCGATAGCTCGTTATGATAAAATACGTGCTCGTTAAACTCGATGACGTCTAGAAAAATGTCCAAAAATTCCAAACCCGCCCCTAAACAATTGCAAAAGTTATAAACAATTAAATATTCCAAAGAAAAGAGGTCTACTTTGAAAATTACTCAAAAACTATTCGTGCTAGAGGAATTTTACAAACAGATTCTTAAAGATGAGGAAATTTCCGAAAAGAAATGTCGATTCACGGAACTATACCTCTATTGTTCGCGCGTTCCAAATATAGTTTGTTGAGCAAGATTATGATGTAAAAACAAAAAATTAATGCCACTGTGCTCACAGCGCGGAACTCTATTTTCAATATTTAATAAAAAGTATTAACAATAGAGGTCAATTTCCGGGAGTCGAATGTTAAATTTTGACTATTAAGTAATATTCGTTACATCACTTTTCCATTGCATCGACGAAGTACAACAGTATACATTGTAGTTTTGTATTGTTGTTTGATTATATCATTTTGTTGTTGCTCGGGTACACGATGATGATGAGAATATATAAAAATAAATGAAGGGAAAACAATGAATTTTGTCCTAGTTTTTCCTATAGAACTAACATTGTTTTGTTTATAATAAATGAAAACCTAAACATATTACTAGATATTTCTTTAAAATATATTCGGGTTTGAATATGCTTTTCATTTACTAGTTTTTGAAATGGTCTTAGAGAAGTTGTAATTTTACTATCACACCAAAAACAAAAATCTGGAAGGGGAAAAGTTTCTGCAAACAAAACTTTTAAAGCAAAACCCCAACAAAAACAAAAATGATCTACAAAAGTCGTAAAGTCTAGGTAAATTGTTTAACAAAAGCAAAAAAAAAAGATGAAAAATATGTAAATTTATTGTGAAAGATTCTCCTTTGTGTATATTGAGGAAAGTTATTTATCAAAAGTATGCAAATGATTGGTATTAATTTACTACGTAAGTTTCTCAGGTGCAGGGCACATCATATTTTAATGCGTTCAAAAATTTTAAAAGAGAAAACTTACGAAATTAATTTCAACCAAATTTTTTTCTTACATTTAATCAATTTACCCCTCATTAATTTTCTAAGGAAAAATTTACATAATAAATTTATATTCATTTTACTCACACTTGGTAAATAGCTCGGTCCTCTATCCCATATCATCACTTTTGAAGAACCAACTATTATATGAAGTATCTTCCCGACAACTCGGCTCATTTTTGCATTTATGTTTTTGATCAGATATTACTGCTTTTAGCAAGGCTTAAATATACGAAGCCGGAGACATTTTCCGGAATTATAAGATACCATTTTTTGCTCATCGTAAAGGAATAAACAGTTAAAAAGTTATTTTAATTCAAAAATGCATAAATAGCGAACACGCCCTAAATTTTTGGTAGGCATAATAAAAATGTGGGGCCTGCAACAGATATCCTTTAAAGTTGATATTTGGCATAGAGTTAGGTCTAGTACCCAAGGCACAGGGAAAATTATGAAAACCCGAAATTTCTATCCCGAAATAGAACATTTTTGCATATTTTGTTTTGATAAATTTAACATTGTAAGTCCATATACTTATATACGTTTATCTGATTGGTTCTTAATTCCTATTGTTTAATGATAATAATTTGATTATAAGTTTAGTGTTTAAATCTAACATATAAGAAATCCGAAAACTTTAAAAAACATCATATATATATATATATATATATATATATATATATATATATATATATATATATATATATATATATATATATATATATATATCAAATATAAAATAAAATAAAAAAACTTCTAAAACAGTAAAATCATGGCGATGATTTATGGTTAGCATTCATTCGACGATTTTTAATTTATTATAACTTCTAACTTGTAATTTTAGCTTTATTTCAACAGGCTTTTTCATTAGCAAGTTAAATTGAGCTTTTAGCGATGCCATAAGTTGTCCCGAGTTCGCCCGTGTTAGCATTTTGATTTTTAGTTTGTAGCATATTTGTACGACACACGCCATGATTTTACTGTTTTAGAAGTTTTTATATTTTATAGATTTCCTACTTTAATATTATTTTCCATCTAAGTAAAAATTATTTGTGATAAACTAAGAAGATACAAAATCATCTTGTATAAATTTTACATGTTATATAGTTGTATATAACAACAATTGGTCATAAATATTTTTAATAGCATCATAATTTCAATTTGTTATACCATTAATAACGATTAATTGTTTTCTCGTATAACCAATGTTATTTTATAATTTCTACCAACTGAATCGAAAGATTTAACATAATTTCAACACTCAAATACTTAATTTAAATGGTAAATTATAATATATAAAATATTCTTAAAAAGTCTTCTCCTGCCTTTTCCGTTGAATTATTTATCCATCGCAATATTGTAGAAATAGAGTCTACCAACATGGTTTAAATGAAAAGACTAGATAAAAAGGTAATAAAATAGCTTTTAATATTAAATTAGTTTTAAACGAAACACAGCTTCAATTTGCTGAGATATCAGTGTTGAAATAAAATTGTATATTAAGATAATTTGGTAGTCGCAATCCGAGATCAATTTAAATAACATATTATGTGTGGACATTTTTATGTTGTATGTGTGAAAAACAGAGATAGAAGCAAAACTAAAATAATAAAAAAAATTCATTAAATCTAAACTGTGTGGTGATTCCATTCGCATTTTTCTAGTGAACGTTTGAAACATCGCTCTATCTATGAAAGGTTTTTTTTTGAGGTCAAGTTTCTCGATTGTTCTCAAACCATTAATTTCCGGTGTTATTGAACAAAGACATTCATAAGAGCTCATGTATTTTTGCATAACTTTAATTAATTATATCTCTTAAACAATGTGGTAAAAAAATCTTATTTTTTTTCAATACGTGGACACAATAACTCAAGAACGCAAAGAAATTACCACTTGATAATTTGTGTATCTGTTCTAGAACTTAAAACTTAGGTCAAGTTCGTGAACGGGTAAAAATTTGACCATGCATCATCCCATCAGTGGAGGAAATATCCACCTTTGAAACCGAGAGATAGAATATAATTTTTAACATAAAAATTTCCTTTTTTTGTTTGAAACTTTTTTTCATAAACTGATTAATCATCAATATTGATTTCCTGTGTCAAATATATTAATCGTCAGAAGAGTACTCAACAATAAATGATTCGTTTTTATATTAATATCAAACCTTTTTTTTTATACATCGTCAAATTCACATCTACCCCATCCTCGTACTTACTCATTTGTTTGTTTACAGTGATTTATTTATGTAGTGTCAGCAGTATCTGCTTCTTTTTAACTTTGATCGTCCTCCAATGTAGCATAGTAAATTGTAGTCTATACATCAGAAAAGAATGTCTGGTATTCCCATCTGCTCGAGATGACTTCGACTGAGGTTATTTTTATTTGGAGTATTGTGTGATTTATTTGGATTGTTAAAATCCAAATTTAAGGCTTGTTTGTTCTGGGATATAGTAAGCCCACCGCAGACATTTAAGATACTATCCGAGTTATATCGGAAGCTACTACTCAGTTCGAAAATTAGGTTCAGACGTCGAGATTTTATAAATTTTCTGTAAAAATAATTTAACAAATTGTCTGTGAGTTATTATAACCGTCTGTGAGTTTCTACAATAGAATCAGTCTGATATTTTACACACTTCATTACTCACTGAACAGTTGTAATTAATCACGCCATAATAGCACTCAACTGGTCGATCATTAGTAAAATCACGTCATCCCCTTAAAATATTTCTAATAGAAACATGAGTGAGTGTAAGAAATACATTCCTGCGATTACTGAAACACTGCACACACATAATATAAAAAAAATTTTAAGTAATTTCACTGGTTCTAGTAATTTGAGAATCGACTATATATTCTTCATCGAATAAGATCATCACGTAATTATTAACTATATAGATTTGTACACACAATGAACTTCCTTTTGTCTTTCTTTGGCCATCATCGTTTCATCCTCACTTATTATTATTTTGTTAACAAGGTGTGAATGAGCATTCTTCATTCCCTTATAATTCATTTTTCATCTTTGTTTATTGCTACTCGTTAATAAAAATAACAACAAATCATTATATGTTCATTTTTTTTTTATATACCTATTTTCACGTATTACTAATTTATTTTCAGTTAATAATTTGTTAAGTTTATAATTCACAGACTGAGAGAACATAATATATTTATTTTCATTTTTTTATTAATGAATTTTAACTTCCATAAGTCCACATTTATAATTTTATGCATATTTAATTGTTTCTAATAAACTTTTTATCAAGCATCTGGGTAGCTCAGTTGGCCGAGCACTGATCCCCAGATCCCCAGTCATGACAGAATAGGGTTGAAGTAGAATTTAAGGATTATTAATCATAACACAATTTCTTCTTAAATAAATAAGAATCAGGTCCGGTTTTAAAATGATCTGTTTAAAACTATCTGAACAAATAAGTTTGATCAAAATAAATCGTAGATTATAATGCTAATTGGAGTTAAACCACGTTAAACGCCTTTCTGGTAAAGAATCGGATAATCTACAAGTAAAAAAACTGCTTTTCTACTACTTTGTCCGAGACTACTACTTCATAATAAAATTAAGAATATTCGGTACAAGCACCGAAGCTTCAAAAGGATTAAGGCTTGCAGTGTATATAAATCAATTATAAATGTTTCAGGGCGAGGAGGGTTACGGGGGTCTTGAATTAATTATATAATGTTAAAGTTCGAGTTTTAATGCATTGCTCTTATGCAGAAACCCATATTTTTATATATATTTTGATAATTTTCACTTGAAATAAAATAAGACGAATAAAAAGAAACTACGTAATAGAAAATAGAAATATTAATTAAGAGATTGATCCAACAAATTCCGGTATGACGGGTCTAAAAAAAAAAAGAAATTTAAGAAAACAACTGAGATTTCGGGTATGATTTATTTCTGTCGGCGGTAGCTTAATTACCCGAAATTTCAGGTTTTTTTCTTAAATATCGTTTTTGTTAGGCCCGGTATGACTAGCCTAAATTAAATTTTAATTTTAACTTACAACAAAAAATAATAAACATTATTGTGGACTTGTATGAATGTACTATATAAGATTTTGAAGAATTTTATAAATAGACTATACATCAGCGCTCGTACATCCTTAAGTTATTTTGTGCAGATTTTTGTATATTACTTAAATACAAAAGTAGGTAAACGTCTAGTCACCTTCGTTGATACAGCATAACCGTATAGGCTACCATAGATACATAGATGGTAGCGGCTGCCCTGGACGGGCTACACTTCGACCATAAGGTCCATTGTGATGCCTGAGAATGTGAGGATGTGAGTGGAATTAATTTTTGTATATAGACTAGGAATTGGTGGGATGTGCAGCTGTAGCCGACTCTGATAGGAACTATGCCGATATTCATCTGGAGTTCGTGAAGGAAACTGTAGAAAACCTACACAAGCATAGTCGGTTACTTCGTTCTTGTCCATACGCCCACAGTTTAGTCAATGAACCACCCCTTTTTTTCTTAATAATTGACAAACTGGCGATGTCGGGATTCGAACCCATAACCTCCCAGTTCCAAGTAGACATAACGCCTTAGAGCGCTCGGTTACTTGGACGGTATAGGGTGCCATACATACAATGGATATAGACACTTTACAAAAATAATTAAAACATATAAATATTCAAAAACTAGTAATAAAACATGTATATCAAGAGAGTAAAGAATTATATGCATTTCACTTGTATATTGATCTAGAAAGCCAGATTTAGTGGGTTAAATCACCATAAGTAATGCTCGTTAATGGAATGTTTTTACATATAGGTAGATTTTATCTAAAAAATTAGCACGAAATATATGTCACCACGTAAACAATTGTGTATATATTTCTATGTATCCATTCAGAAGAGCGTTTGCCTTTTTTTTTTATTAAGTATGTAAAATATAAAAAGACATTTGTTGTATGTTTAGTGAACCGTTGATTTTTCAACGGGTGTGTTTTTCGTATATAAATAAATGATAAATCAGTTAAAATTAGTTTTGAATTATGTTTTATAGACTGTTTATATTCAAAAGATATATCGACGTGTAAAATGGTCTAATATTTCGTGTAGTAATATCATGTTAACGTATACGACACAGGCAACAAACTAGATATGACGAATTTAAAAAACGTAGATAGAATTTGCAATTTTTCTATATATTATTAAGTTTATAACGTTGGTGTGATCGCTGCACAACCTCTATATACAGACAATAGTAACAGATAAAACTAAAAAAACTTAGATCAAATATTTTTTATCACATTAAAAAAGCTCCCAACAAGTTTTGAATTGAGTTTTTTAATATCGAAACGTATATTTAGATTTTATGAATACGTTAAATTTTAAGAAACATTTTATTCATATTTTACCACGGAAACTTAAATTACATTATAAAATACCTCAAAATCCGAATATAATAACTTTATAGTGGTTATGGTCAAAAATTATCGCTTAGAATCCTTTTAATAAAGCTAACTTTTATGAAATTCGGGAAAAATTGGATAAATGGGACACCGTTTTCTCACAATAGTTTTCTCTTAAACCTTAGCCCGTTAACTACTAACAAATTATTGCTCACGTTTCCCAGCACGGTTGCTCTACTTGCGCGTGGAGGCCACCCTAGGATGGTCTTGGACATAATTTTTTCATTTAATCATTTTTTCAGCCCCACTACCCTCGCATGAGAGATACAACTACGTCAATGACATTAAAAAGCATGAATGCATTCTTTAAAAAATACCAAGCCATACGTTTATACCACTGACATGTGGCAAGAACGAAACTTGAACAGCATCATAAATTTATAATATTAATTAATATTTCAATTTCAGTTTGTCATAACATAAATATTAAATAAAACCATTGTACAGCTACGACTACATTCTGATTCGCATGCAAATAAATACATGATTTATGATTTACACCACCTGTCAACACTATAAACCAATGACGTTAGTTTTAATTAAAAGATGACATTGAAATATTTATAAACAAAATTGGAAATTGACCTAATCAAATTTAAATGCAGAAAATAGTTGTTGCAATTATGTTGTTCATTTTTAGCGAATTTCTTCCAAAGGAAATGCAGCTATTGTTTTTTCATACCTTACTTCTAAAAAATAACTATAAAATTATTTTATTAAAATTTTATTTAAATTTTTGAAATGTCAATTTTGATTGTCGTTTCCATGGTAACTTTAAACTACAATAGCACACTATTATTAATCTTTATATATGGTTGTATTTTGGCTATTAATAAATTAAAATTCTTCAAATACTAAAATCATGTCAGATATGATATTTCATTTTGATCACACTAAGCACACTTCTGACCAGAGAGTGATTTACGTATTCTTAGGAAATTCGGTAAGTTGACGCAGCTCCTGCGTAATGCCTTTTTTTAATATCTCTACTAGCTGAAACACCCGGCGTTGACCAGGCTTAAATAATTATTTTGAAAGTTCGAAATATAAAAATTTAATTAAAAGCATTTTAAATTTATTAAAAAACATTATAAATTTTTTGATAAATAATATACTTCTTAAGTTTTGTTAATGCAGATATGTCTGATATAGAAACTATAAACTATATTAGAGATCTGGACCGGCTATAACTTTGGAACGGTTTGGAATTTTGAACTGTTTTTGTGGAGACGCAAGGACAATTTACCTAGGGTCTCCTTTCATCATTATTTCGCTGCTCCTGTACTTACCTATGTGAAGTTGGCAACCCACTTAACGGTAGAAGATTTTTTTTAATTTTATTCGATTGTACTCGGTTTGTACCGGATTGTACCACCTTGATTTTCGTTTGTACCCAAAAGGGGTGAAAAATATAGGGGTGGGTAAAATTGCTCCGCAACTCGTGTTGAGATAAATGATTTTCGATGATGCCATTGTGAAGAGAATCATTTGTTCCTGTTTGTATCGATGTTAAAAAAAAATTAAAAAAATTTAAAATAAAAAAATTTTAATAAAAAAATTTTTTACAAATTTTAAAAAATTAAAAAAAAATTTTTTTAATTTTTTCTTTATTTTCGTATCTCATTTAGGAATAAATTATATGTGGTATCGCTTTGGTAGAGACAATAGTTTCTGCACGTTTGGTCGCAAGCAGAATTCATTTTTATTGCGTTTAAGTACTCGACGATTAAAAACGGGTACAAACAATATAAGTGTCGGTACGCATGGGTACAAACGATTACGAGTGGGTACAAACGATTTGTCGGTGAAACAAACCGGTACAAACGATAAAAGTGTCGGTACGCATGGGTACAAACGATTACGAATGGGTACAAACGATTTGTCGGTGTAACAAACCAGTACAAACGATAAAATTGACGGTACGCATGGGTACAAACGATTACGAATGGGTACAAACGATTTGTCGGTGTTACAAACGATATAAGTGTCGGTACGCATGGGTACAAACGATTATGAGTGGGTACAAACGATTTGTCGGTGGTACAAACGATAAAAGTGTCGGTACGCATGGGTACAAACGATTACGAATGGGTATAAACGATTTGTCGGTGAAACAAACCAGTACAAACGATAAAAGTGTCGGTACGCATGGGTACAAACGATTATGAGTGGGTACAAATGATTTGTCGGTGGTACAAACGATAAAAGTGTCGGTACGCATGGGTACAAACGATTACGAGTGGGTACAAACGATTTGTCGGTGAAACAAACCGGTACAAACGATAAAAGTGTCGGTACGCATGGGTACAAACGATTACGTATGGGTACAAACGATTACGAATGGGTACAAACGATATTAGTGTCGGTACGCATGGGTACAAACGATTATGAGTGGGTACACACGATTTGTCGGTGGTACAAACGATAAAAGTGTCGGTACGCAGGGGTACAAACGATTACGAATGGGTACAAACGATTACGAATGGGTACAAACGATTTTTCGGTGTTACAAACAGGAACAAAAAATATTATTGTCGGCAAGACTGGGTACAAACGATTTCGAGTGCGTACATACCATTTGTCGGTAGTACAAACGATATTAGTGTCGGTACGCATGGGTACAAACGATTACGAGTGGGTACAAACGATTTTTCGGTGGTACAAACAATAAAAGTGTCGGTACGCATGGGTACAAACGATTATGAGTGGGTACAAAATATTTGTCGGTGGTACAAACGATAAAAGTGTCGGTACGCATGGGTTCAAACGATTATGAGTGGGTACAAACGATTTGTCGGTGGTACAAACAAAAAAAGTGTCGGTACGCATGGGTACAAACGATTACGAGTGGGTACAAACGATTTGTCAGTGAAACAAACTGGTACAAACGATTAAAGTGTCGGTACGCATGGGTACAAACGATTACGAATGGGTACAAACGATTTTTTGGTGTTACAAACAGGTATAAACAATATTATTGTCGGCAAGACTGGGTACAAACGATTTCGAGTGGGTACAAACGATTTGTCGGTGGTACAAACGATATTAATGTCGGTACGCATGGGTACAAACGATTATGAGTGGGTTCAAACGATTTGTCGGTGGTACAAACGATAAAAGTGTCGGTACGCATGGGTACAAACGATTACGAGTGGGTACAAACGATTTGTCGGTGAAACAAACCGGTACAAACGATAAAAGTGTCGGTACGCATGGGTACAAACGATTACGTATGGGTACAAACGATTACGAATGGGTACAAACGATATTAGTGTCGGTACGCATGGGTACAAACGATTATGAGTGGGTACAAACGATTTGTCGGTGGTACAAACAATAAAAGTGTCGGTACGCCTGGGTACAAACGATTACGAGTGGGTACAAACGATTTGTCGGTGAAACAAACTGGTACAAACGATTAAAGTGTCGATACGCATATGTACAAACGATTACGAATGAGTACAAACGATTTTTCGGTGTTACAAACAGGTATAAACAATATTATTGTCGGCAAGACTGGGTACAAACGATTTCGAGTGGGTACAAACGATTTGTCGGTGATACAAACGATATTAATGTCGGTAAGCATGGGTAAAAACGATTATGAGTGGGTACAAACGATTTGTCGGTGGTACAAACGATAAAAGTGTCGGTACGCATGGGTACAAACGATTACGAGTGGGTACAAACGATTTGTCGGTGAAACAAACCGGTACAAACGATAAAAGTGTCGGTACGCATGGGTACAAACGATTATGAGTGGGTACAAACGATTTGTCGGTGGTACAAACGATAAAAGTGTCGGTACGCATGGGTACAAACGATTACGAATGGGTACAAACGATTACGAAAGGGTACAAACGATTTTTTGGTGTTACAAACAGGTATGAGCAATATTATTGTCGGCAAGACTGAGTACAAACGATTTCGAGTGGGTACAAACGATTTGTCGGTAGTACAAACGATATTAGAGTCGGTACGAATGTTTACAAACGATTATGAGTGGGTACAAACAATTTGTCGGTGGTACAAACGATAATAATGTCGGTAGGCATGGGTACAAACGATTACGAGTGGATACAAACGATTTGTCGGTGTTACAAACCGGTACAAACGATATAATTGTCGGCAAAACTAAGTACAAACGATTTCGAGTGGGTACAAACGATTTGTCGGCGGTACAAACGATATAAGTGTCGGTACGCAAGGGTACAAACGATTATGAGTGGGTACAAACGATTTGTTGGTGGTACAAACGATAAAAGTGTCGGTACGCATGGGTACAAACGATTTGTCGGTGTTACAAACCAGTACAAACGATATAATTGACGGTACGCATGGGTACAAACGATTACGAATGGGTACAAACGGTTTGTCGGTGTTACAAACCGATACAAACAATATAATAGTCGGCAAAACTGGGTACAAACGATTACGAGTGGGTACAAACGATTTTAATCGTAATCGTTTGTTAACCCTTCGTAATCGTTTGTATCCAGGCGTACCGACACTTTTATCGTTTGTACCACCGACAAATCGTTTGTACCCACTCATAATCGTTTGTAATCATGCGTACCGACACTAATATCGTTTGTACCACCGACAAATCGTTTGTACCCACTCGAAATCGTTTGTACCCAGTCATGCCGACAATAATATTGCTTATACCGGTTTGTAACACCGAAAAATCGTTTGTACCCACTCATAATCGTTTGTACCTATGCGTACCGACACTAATATCGTTTGTACCACCGACAAATCGTTTGTACCCACTCGAAATCGTTTGTACTTAGTTTTGCCGACAATTATATCGTTTGTACTGGTTTGTAACACCGACAAATCGTTTGTACCCATTCGTAATCGTTATAACCCATGCGTACCGTCAATTATATGGTTTGTACTGGTTTGTAACATCGACAAATCGTTTGTACCCACTCGTAATCGTTTGTACCCATGCGTACCGACACTTTTATCGTTTGTACCAGTTTGTTTCACCGACAAATCGTTTGTACCCACTCATAATCGTTTGTTTCCATGCGTACTGACACTAATATCGTTTGTACCACCGACAAATCGTTTGTACCCACTCGAAATCGTTTGTACCCAGTCTTGCCGACAATAATATTGTTTATACCTGTTTGTACCACCGACAAATCGTTTGTACCCACTCATAATCGTTTGTACCCATGCGTACCGACACTAATATCGTTTGTACCACCGACAAATCGTTTGTACCCACTCGAAATCGTTTGTACTCAGTCTTGCCGACAATAATATTGTTTATACCTGTTTGTAACACCGAAAAATCGTTTGTACCCATTCGTAATCGTTTGTACCCATGCGTACCGACACTTTAATCGTTTGTACCAGTTTGTTTCACCGACAAATCGTTTGTACCCACTCGTAATCGTTTGTACCCATGCGTACCGACACTTTTATCGTTTGTACCACCGAAAAATCGTTTGTACCCATTCATAATCGTTTGTACCCATGCGTACCGACACTAATATTGTTTGTAACACCGACAAATCGTTTGTACACATTCGTAATTGTTTGTACCGATGCGTACCGTCAATTTTATCGTTTGTACTGGTTTGTTACACCGACAAATCGTTTGTACCCATTCGTAATCGTTTGTACCCATGCGTACCGACACTTTTATCGTTTGTACCGGTTTGTTTCACCGACAAATCGTTTGTACCCACTCGTAATCGTTTGTACCCATGCGTACCGATACTTTTATCGTTTGTACCACCGACAAATCGTTTGTACCCACTCATAATCGTTTGTACCCATGCGTACCGACACTAATATCGTTTGTACCACCGACAAATTGTTTGTATCCACTCGTAATCGTTTGTAGCCATTCTTGCCGACAATTTTATCGTTTGTAACGGTTTGCAACACAGACAAATCGTTTGTACCCATTCGTAATCGTTTGTACCCATGCGTACCGACCACTTATATCGTTTGTACCCGTTTTTAATCGTCAAGTACTTAAACGCAATAAAAATGAATTCTGCTTGCGACCAAACGTGCAGAAACTATTGTCTCTACCAAAACGATACCACATATAATTTATTCCTAAATGAGATACGAAAATAAAGAAAAAATTTTTTTTAATTTTTTTTAATTTTTTAAAATTTTTTAAAAATTTTTTTATTAAAATTTTTTTATTTTAAATTTTTTATATTTTTTTTTAACATCGGTACAAACAGGTACAAACGATTCTCTTCACAATGGCATCAACGAAAATCATTTATCTCAACACGAGTTGCGGCGCAATTTTACCCACCCCTATATTTTTCACCCCTTTAGGGTACAAACGAAAATCAAGGTGGTACAATCCGGTACAAACCGAGTACAATCGAATAAAATTAACAAAAATCTTCTACCGTTAAGTGGGTTGCCAACTTCACATAGGTCCTGTACTTTCATCTAAGGCTGGTTCTACAATCGGTCGCTTGTCGGTGTCGGATGTCGCGCGCATGCGCTTCTATATGGTTGGTTGTCGTAACGGACTGTCGTTGTCATTGCCAGAGTTGACCAACCTTCAACTTTTTCCGACTTGCGACAAGCAGTCAAACTGTTAACTGTCAAACATACTTTGGTTCGGAAATATTCGAAAATTTTTCGATACGCACCGAAATTTTCCAATCCACAAGTTATATGCTGTTTTACCCATCACCGTCTTGATTTTATTTTTTTGACAACAATCGTATTTTTATTATTTTGAACAAAGCTAATAGTACATTACTGTACATGCGAAATTGTTCATGCGTTTTTATAAAAACTACAAAATTCTAAATTCTTCCCCGGACCGCCTTAATTTAGGTTATGGCATACGTAAGTCGCTACGAAATTGTAAAACTCACTGCGATCGATTGGCCGACCAACGACCAATAATTATTCAGTAATATTTAAGACCAAAACCATTAAATTTTTCAGAATTATTTCTTTGAAAAATAGTTGAATTTACCATTATTAACGCATTATTTGGAACAATTACGATAAACTGTTGAGTGTATGTAAACCAAGAAAAAACGCATACGTATAATAATATTATTATTTTGTTTGTATAGTAGATAGAAACAAATATCCTATAACAAACTAAATAAAAAATGTCACACTATAATGAAAAACGACCACGAAAGAAGCTCAGTGTTGGAACGAAAGCAATAACTATAACATAATTGTCAACTTATTATTATAAATCTCCATTAGCAAGAAACCAGAGACAGCTAACATTGCGTTGAGTTGTAATATTGTGCATACCATAGTATTAATGAAGGTTATATTTTATGCAAATGTGAGCAATTCTAAAATTTGGAAATAATTAATTGTTCACGGCGTTGTAACTGTTTTTATTGCTTTTATGTGTAAATATTAGTGCCTACTAAACTAAAAAAGAATAAACTTTGGGCTACTACAATAAAATATTTCACTGTGGTTTGTTTGAAACATGCAACAATAGTTTTAACTGCGGTTTGTTAGAATTGATTGATTGATTAATATCGGGGTAAAAACTATTGCACTTCGAACTTATGGTCCATTTGTTCGAATATCAGTCAGGTGGCCGTGATGTCAAAGGCGATCTGCTTGTAACTAGACTGAGTTAGAATCCCGGCAGGGGTAGTTTGTCAATTATAATTTAGTTGGTATGTATATGAATTAGTCTCATAAACGGTGGTAAAACTCTATTGTTATTATTGTCAGATTACACGCACCCATCGTTAGATGGGCGTAATAGTAATTGGCATAATATGATTTTTACTTAACCCATGTAACTAAGAATTATTTTTGAGGATTTGTCTTTCAAGAAAATAATTTAATATTTTTCGATAGGATTCTTGAAAGCCACATATTCTCAAGCTGACCACTTTATCCAATTGTATAACTGGTACCGAAATATCAATTTGAAAACATTTGGATTTCAACATATAGTAGTTGTAGCAAAGGGGAGGACGAAGACTGGCAAGTGAGCCTTCTTAGGCTTTTTATCGACCTCTAAAGGGCAAGGAATTTGTATATAGACTAGGAATTGTTAGGTTGTGCGACTGCAGCAGACTTTGATAAGAACTGCGCCGATTGTCAGATGTAGTTTGTGAAAGGAAACTGCAGAAAATCTTTAAAAGCAGAGCCGGTTACTTTCGTTCTTGTCCATACTCCGACAGTTAAGCCAATTAAACACCCCATTAATTAAAAATACAAAAATAATTTAATTGAAAAACTGCCAATGTTGGGAACCGAACCAGTAACCTGCTAGTTTCGAGCAAAGCGCCTTTAACAACTGGACCACACACGGTCTGGTTGGATTCCAACACAAAGTTTTTTTTTTAAATTAATAGTTTCTTAACAGATTCTTGCTTGGACAGTTTGAGTCAAAAACTTATAATGTTCTACCAAAACCAACCGGAAGGCGAGTGAGGTCTTACAAACCGCAATGAAACCGCAAACTGTGAGTGGAGGATAAGGAATTCGTATGTAGACTAGAAATTGGTAGGATATGCGGCTGCAGTTCTTATCATAACTATGCCGATATTCATCTGGAGTTCGTGAAGGAAAACTGCAGAAAACCTTCACAAGCATAGCAGGTTACATCATTCTTGTCCATACGTCATTATTGTCTATTCTTAGTTAATCAACCGCCTCATTAAATTTTTTTTAATCGACAAACTGCCGTTGTCGGGATTCGAACCCATAACCTCCCAGTTCCAAGTAGAGACAACGCCTTAACAAGCGCGGCTACTTGGCTGGTGACTATTGAATATATTTCTAATATATATACGTAATTATTTGCAATTACAAACAAGAAATCCTAAAAATTACGATTATTGATGCCGCAAGAGACGAAAATTAGAATCCTGATTTTCCATAAATATTCGAGAGACAGACGAGAGTACTTTCTTTCAATCTCTATACATTTTTATCTATGAACAAATCATTTTCGGTGGTAACTTTTTCAATAGTCCTTACTTTTTTTTAATAAAACTAAATGTATTAGAAAAAATATATTACTTGAATACAAGCAATGATTTTTTGTTTAAATGTATTTTTTCAAGAAAATCATCAACTGTAAAAACGGGGCGAAACGAGAAGAGACGATAGAAAACTTTTACAAGTCAATACAATACAAAAGACATGCCACTATCGTCTCGCTGTATCACTTCTATGCACCCGCACTATCTCTTTTCTAATATGACGAGCTTAATATGGGCTTGAACATCAGAAAGCAATTATTATTAATCTCAAGAAATAATAACCTATAATATTGTTAATATCAAGAACTAAGACGATATATGTTGTGTTTAAAATAGTATTAATTCTGAGCTTTAAGTAAATTAAAATTGTTTGTTTTCGTCAAAATACTTCAATGGCACATTCCTGAACTTCGTGGATACTATTTGGATAATACGTGAACTGCGTAGACAATATGGCCCAGAAGTTTAGTTATTAGTATATACATCTTCTTTGTTACAAACTATCTATTTCTAACGTACTGACAAACAAAAAACTACGCATTTTCTTCGTCAGGATTTTAGAATAAAGTGAAATATTTTGTTATTTTGAAGTGCCAAGAGATTGTCTTTACACTTTATGTAGACTTCAACATATACCTGCAGTATCTCAGTTCGTACTCGTTCAATGACGTCTTAATAAATTTGATATTCATGCTATATACTGATATACTATGCTTCTTGTAGGGCCTACAGACGAGGAACATTGTGCAGCAACATTGAACTCCGCCTACAAAATATTTTCTGTACAGACGTGCAACCAAAATTATGGAACATAAAATTATTATTTTATTATTTTATGACGCTAGTCATAAAAATTCAATCATTTCTCATATTGTCTCTATCTATCTCATTTAATTTGTATAGTTTATTTATATGTATGTATCTCTAGTAAAACTAGTGTTGGTTTACATCTATACAAATAATAAAGTATAATATAATGTAAATTTTAACAATGTAACCAATCTAGGTAATAAAACATAATAAAATATTAGGAAAGCATAAAATTTTAGATAATATGACCAATTTGTACAAGAACATTTAACTCCTACAAAATATCAAATAATTTTTATTTTTACTGCAACAGTTCAAGGACATGTTTTTTGTTGCTGCAACACCTGTACACATTTGCAATTTAGTATGTTGCTGCACAATGTTCCCTGTCTGTATGCCACTTTAATAGTACGAGAGATAGCACCGTTATCAAGCGTTAATTTTAGTACGGCTAGATTCCAGATATGTCCTTCCTTATTGAAGTTAGGGAGGGATGCGATAAATTTATAGTTGCCAGGTATTTTTGTCGCTGCTAAAATCGCGCCAGATACACTTTCTCCTGTATAAAGTCAAATCACACAAATATCATATGAATAACATAATAATTCTTACCTATATAAAGCTATCAATTTATTTAAAATTTTGTGTCTCTCTCACGCAACCACTGAATTAGATGCCGCAGATGCTCTTCTAAATTATCCTCTCTGAGACTTCAATAGATCTTACTTCTTATTAAACAAACGAATTACTGTAAAGCAAATTAATATTATATTATTTAATTACTGAACCAGCCAAGTAGCCGCCCTTGTAAAGACGTTGTGTGTACTTGGAACTGGGAGGTTATGGGTTCGAATCGCGACCTCGGCAGTTTGTTAATTATTTAACAAAAAATAAATAAGGGGTGGTTAATTGACTCAACTGTCGGCGTATGGAGAAGAACGAAGTAACCAGCTATGCTTGTGAAGGTTTTCTGCAGTTTCCTTCACAAGCTCCATGTGAGTATCGGCATAGCTCCTATCAAAGTCGGCTCCAGCCGCACATCCTACGAATTCCTAGTCTACACAAGATTCCTCCACTCACATCCTCACATCCTTAGGCATCACAATGGACCTTATGGTCGAAGTGTGTCCTGTCCAGGACAGCCTCTATAATATTTTTTATTTTTGAAGGAGTATCTTGTGTGATGTTAATAAGGACAAAACTGTCTGACTATAAATTTATATTGCTATAAGGACATAAGAAATTATTATTTTTTAAATGTCAAAATTCGTAATTTTTACCTGTACAATGAGGATGCGCACAGGTTAACGCAATCGCTTCAAACTGACATGCGAAACGAATCCTTACCTAATTTCAAGAAGGATATATCAGAAAACTAGCGATACTAAAATGAACGTTTTCGCGACATTGCTAGCTATTAAACTCTAAGGGTCACTACTTTAGAGAAAAATTTACAATACTATTAAAATATGGTATGACAATACACCGACATGATAATTAAGTTTATGCGATAAAGCAAAAAAAAAAAGAAACAATTTTTACGACTGACTGCCTTACGTTAGAATAATGAATACAATTTACAATACTAAATAGTAAGGGTGTATGAATGTCGTTTTTTTAATACTACGACGAATGATGTTATAAGATTATGTGGTATTATAAGAAAGCCACACAATGATATGTATATACACATATAAGAGAACCCCTGTAAAAGCTGCTCCAGAAGATAGTACTTTGCTGATGATTATTATCATCAATATTATATGATAATGGATGTACACAGATGTTGCACAAAAAAACTACACAACTAGAACATTTTCTTAACGATTACAAATAAAATATGTAAATAAAATCAGAAGCTTTTGTTCAATTAGTGTAAATTTACAATTCATTGGTTCCATCAATTCTCACTTCAGAGAATTATTATGTATTGCAGATATTTAAAAAATTATTATTATATAAATTGTGTTTCATAAGTATGTTAACGTTTATTCTATAGAGATTGATTGTATTGTAATCTTAATCTACATGAATATTACTCCGGTCGAAGTAAATATTTCAACTAACAATAATTCGCATAGAGGTGAAAATTGGTACAGACGTTGGGTACACTATTACAAATAAAATTTGAAAAGTCCTCATCGGTCCTCCATCAATTGACCTTCAAATGACCATGAAAATCGAGTTCAAGGCCAAATCCAAGGTCACCATTCGACTTCCCTTCAATATCCTACAACATTTGTCTCGATTTTTTCGATTTGGGCCTTCCCTTATGAGTTATTAGCGGTGCCCGTTTAAATTGGGTCACCGTGTATATACTTATATAGATATTTGTGAAGGTGTTTGTCTTCGCATAACATTAAAACAAACCGGCTTAACCGATTTTAATGTGGTTTTCAGAATTCTACAAAATAACATATAGGATATAATACATTTTTTGTTCAATGCATCCGCGTCGCGTGTTATAACTTATATGTCAAGCGGTGCGAGATTGAGAAAATTTTTAAATTAAAAAAAATTGATATTATAAAAATTAACAAATTTTGTTTGAAACTCCATACATCCAGTAGCTTTGGTGTAAATTAGGGACCTACATTTTGTACTTACGCTTGAAATATTAGATGCATGAAAAAAGTTTGAAACAAATGTTTTTATTTGTATAAGATAAACACTTGTTGTATTTTAGGATTTTCCGTTTCTCGCACTGTTTAAAAAATAGGTTACACCACACAGACACGGATGTTTGGAACAAGAAATTTATATTTATCCTATATGTTTATTCTATAGAATTCTAAACCATTTGGTGCAACCACATCAAAATCGGTTAAGCCGTTTAGCTTGATGCGAAGACAACTGCACAAACATTCACATCTACAAATAAATATAATTGAAGTGTCTGTTTGTAATGTCAAAGGTTTTTACTAAATACATATGAAAGTTTATACGATACTTATAACAAAAAAACATTTTTTAAATTTTTTTTTACCTGTGTGATTGTCTGTCTGGCTAACATCAGAAACTGATGGACCGATTTTGAAGGGACTTTCACTGGCAGATAGCTGTTGTAATGTAAAGGAGTTACTTGGGCTACTTTTATTTTAAAAAAAGAATAAGGGCTCCGCGCAAAAAAATTAAAACTGATGAAATTGTGAACAAAGTCCTAATTCCCCGAATCTTCAGCGAAGCGGGCGGGGTACGGCTAGTTTATAATATAATTATAATTATTATATTGTTATCATTACAATTATAATTGTTATAATATAATTATAATAATTTCAGCTAAGACTGTTTAATTTCAGCTAAGACTATTTACGTCATCGAGTGCGAATATATTCTTGAAAGATGAGATAAAACGGACTAAATACCTTGAGGAACTACGACAACTACACCCTGGCTACTCAGCCAAAATAGTTCTTCTCAATATCGGTTGCCTTGTCGGTATACGCTCCACCCTAGAATCTAATGTGTCATCCATTCCGGTTTGCAGGTCTCATCTGCGTCACCTTATCACTCCCATGCAGATGGCTGTTATCATAAGCACCCTTCGTGCATTGAGATCGCATCAGACATTTCATTAAAAAGAAAGGCTTGGAATGCGTGCATTCTTCCGATTTTAACATACGGTACCCAAACATCAGCTCTGACCATTTAAAACTCCAAATAACTTAGAACATGCCAAAGAAGTATAGAAAGGTCTATGCTAAATTACAGGCTTACTAATCGGATTAGATCAATAACAAAATTTAAAGATGTAACTGTCTGTATTAAAATATTGAAGTGGAAATGGGCTGGACATGTCTCAAGGCTAATCGATGATCGATGGACGACTAGATGTACATCATGGGTACCATTAAATCTATTACGTAAAAGTGAACGACCACCAATTAGGTGGAGAGATAAAATTGCTAGGTTTGCACGATAGGTTTGC
This sequence comes from Nineta flava, assembly GCA_963920215.1. Lineage (NCBI taxonomy): Eukaryota > Metazoa > Arthropoda > Insecta > Neuroptera > Chrysopidae > Nineta > Nineta flava. The sequence goes on from OY986040.1 coordinate 93,884,595, forward strand.
AAATAAATAGTTTTTTTATTCCATTACTTGAACACCTTAATTTGAAGGACAAAATCAACTGAGCAAACTAATTAATGAATTGGAAAGTATTCCAATAATTTTTTGATGATTTTATGCTCCACGAATTCTATTCAAGATGACTAATACGCTTTGTAACCATTGGCACTTTGTCTTATTCTTTGTCTAAATTTAACTTTTGTTGAAACCTTTCACCTTCTTTGCCATTTCTGGCTTGGTTTAAAACGAATGTGTTGAAGTTTGTATTTCCGTATATGCATGGAAGAAATATTTTAGAAAAAGGTAAACCAAACACATTAACGCTTTTAACATCCATGTACAACAATGCTTTATAAAAATAACAATGTCTATGTATACATTTTTATTTAATATATTTTCTCACAAACAAACGAAAAAAGAAACAAACAAAAAAAAAAACAAAAATAAGGAAAGAAAAATATTATGTTTCATAAATTTATAGAAAAAGCAATATATTTTTCATGATGAACAAGCTCAATTGGAAATAAAATACATTTATCATAAAAATATTTATGATAGCTGATGGTGGAGTATATTTCTCTTCTCTTCAATCTGAAAAATATGTAATATTGTTGCTTGAAGCGATATTATTTATTCCAAACTACGTATCTTCGTCATCATATAATATTAAGTTATATACGAAATATTATTCTGTTTCCAAGTGTAATATAACTGTCAAACGATTGTACTATCGCTTCCGAAAGTGACGTTCTTTTTTTAAATTTTTGAAGCCGATATGTACTAAATTCGTTTGGTTTTAGATTATATAGATATTATAAATAATACTAATTCATACTAAATTTTTGTTCATAGCATTGAAAAAATAAATCGTATTAAGTCGACACAAATCACATTGTAAAATTTTTTAAAAGGAACCCCTTTTTTGAATTCGATCACTTCATAATCGGTGTAAATGATGTTATATGAATTCGGAACAAATCAACTGCAAACATTTTATTTTAACTACAAGTTTCTATTCATATCGTAAGTTAATTTATTTAATCCAAGCAAATTCGAATGTAAATGTGTAGCAAACAAAATTTAGGTATGGTCTTATATCAAGGGCTATCAGATAATAAAGTATATTGAATAAAATACATTATTCGATTAAAAGCAACCAAAAAATGGGAATTTTATCAAGGATGATCCTCTTTGGCCTATTATATTTACGTCAAATAAAACTGGTAGATAGATAGATAAATCTGGGGGTATAAAAAGTGTTGAACAGCATGGCCCATTGAGCTCTCCCTTCTACTTCAGTCTGGCGAGGTTTGCTTTTTTCATATATTGCATATATCTTCCATATATAGCAGAAGCCAGGATCTTGCTTATCAGGTTTTCATCTTGCTATCAAGGCTCATATATTCGAAGTGAGTTGCACCAAATATATTGTATCTGCTGTAATCGAGATATTCGTAGTTAAAGATGATGTAGCTGGTAGGTTCTTCTTCCTCCCCGCTCAATCTGCATATAATGGACGCATTGTGAAGTAATGTTGTGAGTAGGTGCTTTCGTAGGTGACAATGTCCGGTGATGAATCTGGTAACCTTTTGTTGTATCATGTTCTGGTTAAGTGTATTGAGTGCAGTGCAGTTGCGGTATATTTTCCTAGTGAACGTGGTGTTTAAAGTATATCCACTCGTTGATCACTTGTTTGCATGCTGTAAATAAAACTGATAGTCTCATCTTATTTTCACCTTGGTATCATTGTCTAAAAAATTTTCACCTACACTATTGAAGTAATTTGTGTGGATAAAGTAAAATGGCTTCCACAATTTGAAAACTTCAAATAATTATTGGGTTCAACATTTGGATTTATAATCTTGGTATTTTGTCTAGAATACATTCTAGTGTGTGATACATTATTGTTAGCTCACTCTGTATATGTATGCTAAAAGACACTTGGTAGCTCTTACTGATAGATTGTCTATTTACCAACTTCTTCCATATCTTAATGTATACTAGCACAAGTGTGTCTGAATCATTAAATAACTCCTAAGTTATTTTTATCATAATATAGAAAAATCTGCCAATGAATATGCCACTTTGTTTTGTCATCTCAATATATTTTCATTTTGCTTGAGTTTCGTAGTCAAATAAAGAACCCTAAATGGTTAAACCATGCCCGTCTGCATGTCAAAGCCGCTGTACTCGCAGTTTATTTGTTCTAATAAACTATAAATTTTGCATTGTTATACATATTTATAACGCTGCTAAAGTTATGAAACGAAATTCCTTAAAATTGTTTTTACTGATTTGGGATGATTTAATCCTTCTTTTATGCAAAGTAACAGTGAATTTTTGTATTCGCCATTGTATTGAATAGATTGCCATTGAATAGTTCTTTCAAAAATATTGGAAGCTGGTCATAGACATTTTTCGATACACAGACCCGCTTATTAAATTATAAGCTTTAACGAAGTCGTTTCTGTTAGATTCTCCCACCCTGATCAAATTAATGAAATTAGTCCACATCGAAATTTAGAGAAAAATACTCTCGTGGCCCGATATACACTTTATCAAATACCCACAACAAATAGATTGACAAATGATCAATATAAACATGCCAATTAATAGAACAGAAAGTTAATAGAATCAAGTATAACAAAAAATCGGCTGAACCTCGAAATGAAAGGTAATAAGCTGTAATAATAAATTTGCATAGACATTTCTTTTGACATTCTTAACACTGGCTCAAAAGTCTCATATAATCACGTGTTCACATCTTAAGATATTACTTGCAGAGCATAAAATTCTTTATAATTTATGTCCTGGTAATATTTTAAGAAAAGGTAAACTACAAATTATACAAATGCTTGAAAAACATCCAGACTTGAATAATGAACAGCAAAAGTGTCTTTTTTTCAAAATTTTACAGCTGATTTGTGTCGAATTTAATAGGTTTTCAAAAAATTGTTTCGAACATAAAAACTTGTTAACAAAAAATAAAACGGACGAAATAAGAAAGTAACTGAAAAGCAAAAAATCAAAAGGTACCTTTTTAGTCTAACTAAGTCTTTCACTAATGTAAATACTTAATAATTTTGAGTCTCCATCGAAATGGACGAAGACATACATAATATATATATATATATATATATATATATATATATATATATATATATATATATATATATGTATATATATATATATATATATATATATATATATATATATATATATATATATATATATATATATATATATATATATATATATGTGATTTCATAGTGTTTTCACACAGACAATATACCGCGATTATGATATTTGTTCTTTAGTGGAAGCGCTGGGAAGTCTTATTTTTTTAATTTCTTTTTTTGTGGCTGAAATTTGAAACTTATATGGGACAACTTTGAAAAATACCCTATCCAACAAAAAAAGAATTATCAAAATCGGACTACTGTGTAAAAAGTTATGCGTGATCATACATAAGAAAACCAAACTAAATATATATATATATATATATATATATATATATATATATATATATATATATATATATATATATATATATATATAGGTTGAATTGAGTACCTCCTTCTTTTCGTCGATAAAAAGCTGTTAGTATTTTTATAAGGAACAATTTGTAATCTAACCATTTTTTCGGAAACCACATTGGATTGTAAACCTGAGCAGTTTACAATAATTATCCGTGTTTGTTAGTAAGTTTTGAATCCATATTTATCTTATATGAATTTCTCTCAAATTACTCTTCCAATGATGTAGAAACGAATGCATAACTGTAGGAAGCAAAAATACATAAAGGAACGTACTTTCATAATTTGTATAGGTCATTTGGAATGACAAGACACTATTTTCGAAAAGTCAATCAAATAATGATATTCAAATATTTTTAATATCAGGGTTGTAAAGATCGAAGATAAATTTTTATTTAAAAATTTAAATCTATAGTTTATTTCCAGTGAAATGACAAGAATAGTTAGTTGATGCATAGTTACTTTATTTTTATTGTCTCCTTGAACAAAGTGGACGCCGTTTTGAGCAATTTCTTTGGGTATATTACTTTATTAAATCAATATTTTTAAACTTTAATATTTTGATAATATATCAATTTCAGTCATATCAGTTGCTTTCATACAACCCTTAAATGCCGTAAGGTTACGAAACATAGTATATATGAAAGTATAAGTATAGATATATAGATAACTAGGGTTTACAGCACAAAACCATGGTTGTATCACAAAACCATTGAACTACTACCACTAGCTATATGATGCGTTAAAATTGTATCTTTCTTTTCCTTTGTAACGTATGTATATGGTTATATAAAAAGATATGTTGTATTTACATTTTAAACCTTAATCCTTTAAACAAAAAGAAAATGAAAATTACTAGGATACTGTCCTTGTGTCTCTATTTTCCTCTGTAATAGTAACTAATGTAACGAATATAAAAAACTAAAACCTCCCATACTTTTTTACCTACAAAGGTAAAATTTTGTACTGAAAACATAAATTAATTTCAATATATGCGAGACTCAAACACACAAGGAAAAAAAAATGTCTAGGTAACACATTTGACTGCTTCTAAAATAATTGAAATTATCCCGTATTTAAATTTATATAAACAAAACGAAAAACCCTGTCGTATATTTGTTTGTTCGTTTTTTTCCACTTTTGTTTATTTAAATTTTTGTCCTGCTATTTTTTTTTATTTTCATTTATTGAATTGTATTTTTTGTTAAAATATTATTATAAGTAATATGTGTGTGTGTGTGTGTGTGTGTGTGTGTGCTTTACACATTCTTGTTCATCTTGTTTCAAGTAAAATGGACACATTTCTCCTTTTTCTTTTTTTTATGGATTCATATGAAACGGATCATTTGCCGTTGTACAAGGATCAACAACAATTTATATTGTGTTTACTCGAACGAGTATAAATGTTATTTTTTGTGACAACGTCATTTCTCGATAGTAAAAAGGCACTAGGTAGATATTTTACTCTCAGTGAATGTGGATGATTATAAATTGTTGACAATGTTTACCAAATAGTAAGTTAGAATGCCATTGAATTTCACTTAGAAGACAAAAAATTCGTCTTATTACTATTTATCGCGCTTGTTATATCCAGAAATAAATAATCAAGAATATTTAAATGTATAATACATTTTATTATTCAGATAAATAATTAAAAATGCTTTCTTTTCTTGATGAAGCTGTATATAAATTATAAAATTATTGTTTTGTCATTAAATACTCACGGATTTTAGCCTGCTTTCCTTTAAGAAATAAATCATTTTGGTTGGAAAATTTGTGTGTGTTTATAGTTAGATAGGTAAGTGATTAAGCTTTCGATTAAGGCTTATAAAACCTAAAAATATTAATTTGTAAATTATCAAAAGGTAAAACATATGATAACTCTCTTAAAAGTTAACGTATCGTTATATTTTTAGCGAATTTCCTCCAAAGGAAAGGCAGCTATTGTTTTTGCACCAATGTTTTTGCACCACCAGCTATTGTTTTTGCACCAAGTGATTTTTGCACCAAAAATCACTATCGCTAAAATTTGTATATATATATATATATATATATATATATATATATATATATATATACTAGCTGAGTTCCCCGGCGTTGCCCGTGGAATTCCAAGATTTGCTCCGGCGCTTTTGGTGTCGATAGCGTACTACTGAATTATTAAACTTTATTAATTTTTCCCGGCACTTCCACTATCAGAATTAATATGTATTTGGCTTCCCAGAACCTTCGCCTTTTTACACCTCGTGTTACATTATTGGAGTTTCCCTAATTTTTTTGAAAATATAATATAGCCTATGTTACCCGGGGATAGTTTAGCTTCCCAACGGCGAAATAATTTTTTTCATCGGTCCAGTAGTTTCGGAACCAATTCAATGCAAACAAATAATCAAATCTTTCCTCTTTATAATATTATGTCACACGGGGATAGTGTAGCTTCCCAACGACGAAAGGATTTTTTAAATCGGCCCAGTAGTTTCAGAGCCTATTCAATGCAAACAAATAATTAAATCTTTCCACTTTAAAATATTATTGTTATATAATATAGGTGTACTTTTTTTAAATGTCTGTGGACTCTCTAGTGGTCACAGTTTTATTCCGATTGGAATGAAAATTCGTATTTGAGTTGCTTTTGGTATTCCAAAAGTCAAGTTCTAAATAACCAGAAATATTTAAAATTAAAGACTGAAAGTTAAAATTCTAAATACCTCTGTTCACATTAGAGTTTGAAAAAATGATCAGGTAATGATTTGTAGCTAAACTTGATTTTCAAAAACTTTACTCCTTATACATTTTTCAATTATTCTAATATTAAGAGACATATTTTATATTTTGTGTTTGACACGAATACATTAAATATATTTTATTGTAAAAAAGTTTAAAAAAAAATTCAACCGACTTCAAAAAACTCAAAAAGTCACTATATTAGAAAGCTAAAAATAACAATTTACAGATTTAATCCAAAAGACAATTCTTGCCCAAACCGATTACGTATAATTTAGTATATGTAAATATACAAGGTATTTTAAGTTTCATCACGACTGTAAGCTTAAAAATATTGATTGTAGGCATGAATGTTTGGTATATGTGTTCATAAAATTTGGCCATTTCCACATGTCCGTCTGTCTGTCTGTGGACACGATAACTCAAGAACGAAAAGAGATAACGAGCTAATGTGTGTTTTAGCAAAATCCGACTATATTTGGGCAAAACTGCTTATCTTTGAAACCATTGGAACATGTTTCCTTTCACTCGGGAGGGCGGAGGGTTGTATATACATCTTTGAAACCGTAAGAGATCGGAAAAAAATTTGTTAACAAAAAATCTTCTTTTTAAAATATCAAGTTTTGTTTGAAAAAGATTTTCATAAACTCAATAGTTTTCTCATAATTTGTGACTATGTGTTCCTCGGAAAGAATTATTAACATTTCGTATACGCAGAATTGTTAACAATTTAATCATTGATATACAAATCAGTATATACTGGGTATTCAAACATTTCGTTAATTAGTTGTTATAATACTTTACAGTCGAACATAGAATCTCCTCCTTCTTTTTTTGGAGTTGGTTAAAATTTATGTTGATTTTGTCATCTCCACAGAAACTCTATTTCTATAAAATAACCATAAAATTATTTTATTAAAATTTTGTTTTAATTGTGACCTGTCAATTTTGATCGTCGTTTCCATAGTAACAATAATTATATTGTTCTATTTTGGGTATTAATAAATTTAATTTTTGCAAATACTAAAGTCATATCAGATATTATATTTCATTTTGATCACACTAAAATTATGACCGCTAGAGAGTGATTTATGTATTCTAAGGAAATTCGCTAAGTTGAGGCAGCTCCTGCGTAACGAATTTTGTTTTATATAGAATTGAATATTATTCTATGTCATTTTTAAAATATTTAGTTTTAAAAAAGATATTAAGAAAAAACGCTTTTTTGTTACAAAGAAATTCAACTTTGACCCTGTTCCGTCACGAGTCGGTCCGTAATAATTTAGGATTATATTCAGAACGTGAAGATGAATCGGTGGAAAAAAAATTGTGGTTCCGAGCAAACTACTTGAAACCCCGTTTTTGCAGCTAATTTGACTCTACCATATAAGATATGATTCCAACACAGCCAATATAGACAAACAGAGTAAGGCAATTAATTTCTTACAGCGCACATCTCTTAAACAGTGAGGCGTGGAAAAGAACGTGAAGAAACATACTGGTAGTGGTTCATGAATTGGTAAACACCGTGGAATCGAACACTTTTGGTATAATAATCATCAATCACACGCGATAAAAAAAAGTCCGTCTTAGAACGTCTCGCAGATGTGAAACATCTAAATTTTTTATATTGAAATATTCTTTATTTGAACGAAGTGAAAATGAAAGTAAAAAATATTTTTCTTAAATCTTTTACAAGAAATATATTTTAAATATCTATTAAAAATATATATTTACGTTTACAATACTGTTAAGTTGCTTTGTTAGATGTATTTGTTGTATACTATGTAATCATGTTGTATTGGGTGTTTATTGGACAGTAGTACTATATGATTATTACTATATTAGTATTACTATTACTATACTGTATAGTCGATGGATTTAAATTTGTAAGAGGTAAAAATAAATGCATTATTATGACATACACTCCCGTTCATAATGTAAATGAACCGACTGAAACATTCTAAATGTTACTGTATGTAATATTATACATACATTCAGTAATATATAAGCTTAGAATGTGACTTACAGGTTCAAATATATTAAATGAAAGTGTACATAGAATAGCGAAATTAAAAATATTTAACAAGAAAGTTAAAAGATTGATTTTATCAAATATTTAAACAAGGATTCAGATAGCCATAAAATAAATTTAATTCAATACATAAGAGAGATTTACAAATATATAACTAAAGTATTTAAAGTATTGTTAAAGTTATTACAAACTATCTCCAAAAGCAAAAGAGAGTGCATAGAAAATTTATGTCAAATAATAATTGTTTTCAAAATTTTGACAGTTCAAAAAGTCAATTTTTTTAATTTTTTTAATTTATTGATAAATTATTTCGAAAATTTTATTACTGCAGGTATTTATATATTATTATTATTATTATTATTAATAATAATTCTGTATTTAAAGCCTGACGGCTTATTACAGGAATTGAGTACAAAATAAAAAATTTTTTTGTTTAAAAATATCAAAAATAAAATATTACAAATAAAGAAACTAAGTGCGTAAGAAGTTGTTATAAATATTATTCATTAACTATAAATGATCTGATTCTCAGCATATTTTCCACGTAATTATATAAGTCATTCAATTGGTGCATTAGCAACATTCAAAAGGATTTGAGCGAAGTTTCCCTCACAAAAGCTCCCCGGACTAACCAAATACTTGTGAAGATAGCATGTACGAATGATATCATATATTGGGCACTCAATCAATAAATGAAAAAAGTTTCATTTTGCAAAGTGTTGCATATAGTGCATTGTACATTCGGGTCTACTTGGTAAGAGTTGCCGTTTACATAGAATCTAATAGTACGGGTGTTAGACATACGTAGTTGGTAGACAATGCCTACTTTTTTGATAGCTACAAACAGTTCAGGTGGGCATCTTGGCAGAGACGGTCATAAAGAAGAGCGTATCTAGATTCAGCAATCAAATCCGAGTCCGCCCGAAAATAAAACTGCTTGAGATCTTTAATAAATTCAGCTAAGTTTCTTCTAATCAACCGTGCGTCTTGACAGTTTCAAAGCTGTTCTTTGCCGATTAAAGAAAAATAGTTTCGCAGCTGGTTCACCCAATTATATTTGGCTATGTTATTCTCGGAGTCAATTAAACCCAGCATCCTGTTGTAGCATATACGAGGAAGCCTATGATCGATCATACATGTCTAGTAGCTTACATAACCATTTTATACCTCTCTTCAAAGCTAGAACTATTAACTTCCTGAGCTAGACTTCTCTACGTATAATGTACCCAGGGGTTGAACCATCCAGATAATACAATGACTTAAAAAATTTGGTTTGCGTTTTTTCTAAAATATCTAGGGTAGTTAGATCTTTGGGTAGTTCAACGCCCAAATTTGCAGGTATTTTATTTATATAGAAACTACAAACTATATTACAGATCAAATTGTCAGAAAAGAGCTATAATTTTGGAACGGTTTCGAACTTCTGATAGTTTTTCTGTATTTGTAAGAACTTCTCTTCCAATTTTCTCCAAACCATTCGGTCAATCATACATAGGAAGGGTTATACTAAAGTTTTTTATCTTTATTTAGTTGAAAAGAATCAGTTTGTTATAAAAAGAATCAGTTTGTTAAATATATGTGACCGCCACACATACACTAACATACATACTTGTCACACATACATGTCACGCAAGTGCGCTGAAGCAAATCTTAGTTCCTTCGCTAGTTAGAAGCGCTTCAATTGAGGTTAATGGCGCAAATAGGATAGTCTGTCCAGTTATTTGATCCGGTTAGTGATCAATACAAGCGCGCTAAGAAAAACCTTTAGGATCAAAAATCTACCTGCAAACTATTTTTGAGCACTTGTTAACTAGGCTCGATATATACAGTGAACATGGACCAACGGACTCAGTGATTGTAAACACTTTTATTATCGACAATAAAACATTTATGTATATAGATAGATATTGTTTTTTCTTTCATTGGTCAATGATTTTTATTGGGTTACTGTAACTGGAAAATGTTTCTATTCACATTTTATATTATACAAAACTCATGTTCATTCGATATTATTATTTTAGTACAATTCTACCCTAGCCCAAAGCTTTTTACAGTATGATCTAGAAGTTGTAAGAGCAAAAAATTACTTTAAACAATATTTATATACATTAAATGAGTCTATTTGAGATGTATTCTATTGTATTTGGGAACATTTCTTTATAGGAATAGTTATCAGTCTTTGTATGGAAATATCGAAGTCACCGGAAACTGGAACACCGGAAACTGCGTTGTACTCCACTGCATGAAGAATAGATATCTTCTGAGACTACAGTGATCGGTAAGCACCCCAACCAGAAGATTGATGTATTTTCAGTTCTTAAAAATGAACTAGGTAGCCCTGTTATAGCTGTCAATAGACGGTACTCACCCAATCGTTAAGGCTAGAGGTGGCCTGTCTTATGGTAAAAAATCAATAATTAAGCAATTATAACTATTCGCAAACAAGAAAACTAATACTTGGCAAAAAATTTCTAAGTAAATTGCTTAATTGCCCGGTATATACTAACTTCAAGTGAAATTACAAATGTTTTAGTTGAAATGTTGACGAAAGAAAAAAAGTTTCACACGAAAGTTATGTAATTTAAAAAAAAGAAACATTAATTCAATATTCGAGTAGAATACGCATAATATTGATTTTCTATTAAAATTCAATTGAAAGTAGGTAAATGATTTAGAATGTAAGCAAAAATTTGGTTGAAATTTATTTCGCAAGTTTTCCCTTGTACGTTTTTAAAATTTTAAACTTGCCGTGTTATAAAATTTTATAAATATTTTAAGGGAAAACTTGCGAAATAAATTTCAACCAAATTTTTCTTACATTTAATCAATTTACCCTTCATTAATTTTTTTGGTAAATAGTTTACAGTGATATTTACTTTGTAAATAGTTCGACTCTTTATCATCACTTTTTAAGGAGCAAATATTATATGAAGTATCTCCCCGAAAACTTGGCCATTTTTTACATTTATGTTTTTAATCGGATAAAGTATAGAAATAGAAATATTGACTAACCATAGAGCAGCAATATCTCTTATGTATTTATTACGTTAATTTTATCAAAACAAAAATGCAAAAATTTTCACGATATAAATTTGGTGGTTTGATAATTTTCCTTTCGGTTTTGGGCACTATATCTAACTGTATGCCAAATATCAACTTCTAAGCACTTATGGTCTAGGCCCTGGAATTATGATTATGTCTCTCCATGAATCAGCACTGGTGCTCTCTTCGTTCAGAATATATTTCGGAATATAGATCGACTCTGATTTTTTGTATAGTAATAGTACTGTAAGCGCAAGACCATAAACTCGACCTCACGCGCTACCGCGCTATAGATAATCCAATCCATCAGTCCATGTATTTTTATAATATATGGACAATGGAAATATTCATCCAAGCCATCCACCAGGTATCAAACCCTGGACCTTTGGATATATATATATATATATATATATATATAAATATATATATATATATATATATATATATAGGAATACTTTGTAATTTAAATTTGTGCTTTGTATCGTATACTGTTTTTGAGAAAATTACAAAAAAACGAAAAAATGTCGAGAGTATAGTGTCACTTCCGGTTTCTTAAGTTTAATTAAAATCTGGATTTTTCATTTTCTCTCGCTATGTGATGTTAGTTTAAAATTTTACACTACAAGCTCAAAATTTTACTAGGCTGATCAGTAAACTTCTTTTTCAAACAAAATTACCCAGTACGTGAAAATCTTGGTCTTACGTAGTGTGTGCAAACATAATACAAAGTTTGAAAATCGTCGGAAGCGAGAAATTCTCAAAAAACATTAAAAATTAAGGGTCATTTCAGGTTTAGCTATTTTTGCCAAAACATTGCAGTCGTGTGAGACGACAATATTTATCTTAAGTTTAAAGTTTCATACCTTTCGCCACCTCCGTTCTTCTCTATATTCTAAGTATATAGAGGTTAAATATAGATGACGATATACCTACGTCAATATTCTTCAAATATACATTTATTTCTAAAAGTACATACAGTATAAAATTTTTATCAGTTTTATACCATAATTTAAAGAAATACCATTGATAAAAATAGATTTAATGTCATAAAATACATCTGCTATCTTGGATGGTTATGATAGAGATAAAGTATCGATATGATGATCGATTGTACTATTTATATCAGTTTTTGACTCGAACAGTGTTGTATTCAAAATCCTTTTCAGTAACATTCCTATTAGATGAGGTAAGTGTTTTGTTACTCAGACACTCTAATAGATTCATGACAACACTAACAGCATAAGAATTGTCGATATGGATTATTAATCAATTACAACTCGAACATACAAACTCTAAGAGTCTCTATTTCACTCAACGACTTAGTCGATTAAATCAGATTTTCATACGTATTTTATACGGTTATAATGATTTTTGAAAGAAATAAGCGGTGGGTTCTTCAAAGAACACTTCACATCTTAATAGTTATGAATTAAATATAAAAAAGTTGAAATTTAAATCTGAAATTTTAAAAAAATTCGTTGCGCAGGACCTGCATCAACTTAGCGTATTTCCTTAGTGTACATAAATAACTCTCTAGCTGTCACAATTTTAGTCTGATCAAAATAAAATGTCGTATCTGATATGATTTTTGTATTTGCAAGGTTAATTTTATAAATAAATGGCATAGGTCAAGGAGAAAGGGGGGCAAAGAGAAAGAAGAAAACACAAAATATAAAATTTCTCCCTTAATATAAAACAATCGAAAAATGTATAAGAAACTTGTGGAAAATCATGTTTGCTTACAATTCATTATCTTATCATTTTTCTCTAACTCTAATGTGTACGGAGATATTTAGAATTTTAACTTTCAATATTAAATTGTAAATATTTCAGTAAATATTAGTGCAACAGAAAAAATTATAAGAACCAAAATTATAGTAAAACTAATTCATATCGATTTCAAAATACACATGGCATAGGATGTAAAGATACATTATATTTAATGAAAATTAATTATATAAAATGAAAATATTTATATAATATTAAAATTATATTTTATGTAAATTATATTTTATGTAAATGAACATATAATGTATCTTTATACCTTATGCCATGTGTATTTTGAAATCCATATGAATCGTTATATTTTTATTTATAACAAATATTGCAAAAGAAAGTCAAGTACCAAAAACTGGAGTTTTTTCGAAATAACTAAGAGACTCTTCAATATATATGTAAAGAAGTATTAATAAAAAAATGTCCATAATTAATAACCAATATCGATCAAGGTGGGCGTAGACGGCTCTCCGGAGCCACGGAGCTCCCCATAAGAAACTGAGAGTAAGTAAGCAAGGTATGTTTTGAAGTAAGACGGAACGATGTTTCAATACAGGTTGTCCTACAGGATGTTTCAATGCATCATTATTAATATATAATTTTTTGGCGGATGATGATTCAAAATAATTATTTTTAAAAACAGCAATTACGGGATCGCTTTCTGCTGTCCCTATTTCGCGGTCTAATGACGTTGGAAATTACTTTTATTTAAAAAACAAATGAACGTTTTAACACAAAATATGCAAATTAACTCTTTATCAGTTTTGTTAAATATACCAAAACGATGCTCCCACTCATTGATGCCAAAAAATATCCTCGTTTTCTTCGCAGACGGCGCCGCACCTCCAGTGCTGACCTTATCCAAGACTGCTTGCGATGTATTCTCCATTATTAAAACCACTAATTTTATTTTTTTTGAAAAAAGAAATTATGCGAAAAATAATTTTCAATAGCACGAATAGTACTTTTCACTTTTTTAATTCAAAGTAGACTAAATCAAAACAACTCAGTCAGGTTGAGTAAGCTATTATAAAATTCTCACTTTATGTAAAATTTAACCATTTAGAAATTAGTAACAAATTAACCCTTATCCACCCAGCTTTATCATTGGCATGTTTATTATCATCAAATTCCCATGACATTATAGTCTATACCCTCTACTAAGAAAAAATTATTAAATCAGGTATATAATCATTTATTAGTTCTCCGATATGAATACTTGTGGCAAATTATTCGGAATTTCCAAAAACCTAATTCTAAAATCTAAACTAAAGCTAAACCATCAAAAAATTTACAAGCGGTTTACAATTGTCAAGCGGTAAACGTAAAAGATCAAAAGATTTATATTTTATTCATACACAAATATATTAAAAAGGTACATTTTATGACCCAAATTACCAGCCCAAAACTCCAGAGTATGCATCAATGAATTGTACAGTCAATAGTGTATACTTTGTATAACTATAATATATAGTGACCATAAAAAAGAGTTGGTATTATTATTTTTTTTCAGAAAATGTTTTAATTAAAAAAAGAAAATAATAATAATTGGTAGGTACCCTGTATTTATTTTATCTCTGTTCCTGAAGTTCGTAAGTGGGGTCCGAGGGCCATTTCATAGCTTGATAATGTGCAAAAAGTATCTAGGAGGATGTCTTAATAAATGTGACGTTCTTAATCTATCATTTTTTTATATTTATAATTATTAGTGCAGTAAATAGCCGACGAATAAAATCAAGTTTATTAAGGGAAATAAGGTTCTAGGTTTTCTCACGCATCAATTGCTAAGGGGTTAGAAAAACGAAATGCGATGTGTCGACCGTTGACGGAGAGGTCCCAAATGCATGGATATTGCGATACCTTCAAGGATTGTTATAGTTTTAAGGCTTGGGTTTTACACTAGATTTCGTCTAAAAATTTATAACCAGTTTCATGTAATAATGCCGAAGAAACGTCAGAAAAATTTTGTATCCATTCGTTTTCTTGGTAATTGTAGGGCCTACCTATTAATATTTAAGATGAAAATTTTTTTTGACCAGATTCAATTATTTTGAGACCAAAGGAACGGTTAAAGGAACGGTCAAATGTTTCCTCGGCTGTAAACCCACTAAACATATTAGTACTGGTTAACAATTTTACTCCATTGAAGTGACGTTTACGTCAGACTCCTCATTTTACATAATAGACTAGCAAACATATACCTTTTATCAAATTCCACTTCGCCTTCTCAGAAAATTATGACTAAGGTGTAATTCGATTCGTAATTACGTCTGGGAAGTTTTTGAAAAAGTTGATGTCCCGCATAAAAAAATTGCAAAAGTTATAAGCAATTAAGTAAAAAAAGGGGGTTTTATTTTTTGCAAATATCTCAAAAACTATGTTTTGAATTTTTCCTTATCTTTGTTAATAAAAAAAAAAGTAAAATAAAAATTTTTTTTATTTTCCAACGGGGATCTTTTTAGATCTTTTTTAAATTCTTCAAAGAATAGATCCCAGAAGTAAAAAAATGCCAGACTTTTATTTTAAAAATTATCGGGGTTATCCAAATTGGTAAATTTTTTTAATTAACAAAAGCAAAGTTAATGGAAAAATTGAGGTACAAATTTTTTACCGATGAATTATTGTTTGTTATGTATCCAGTAAGAACCTGCATTTTTTCTTTCCTTAATATTCGTATTTAATGGGTTAAAAAAATTATAAATATACAGTTCCGGGAGGTACGACGTTTTTTCAGGAAATTTTCTGTTCTTTAAATCTTTTTTTTTCGATTTCCGGTATCTACAATAGTTTTTGAGATATTTGCAAAAAACTAAACCTCCCTTTTGTTTTACTAAATTGTACATAACTTTTGCAATTTTTATGCGGGACTTCAACTGTTTCAAAAACTTTCTAGATGAAATTACGAATCGAATAACACCTAAGTCATAATTTTCTAAGGCGAAGTGGAATTCGAAAAAAAGGCACATCTCTTGTCGCGTCTCGCGGCAGCAATAGCTGCATATCTTGAACATTTTCTTAAGATAAAGGTTCTACTATCAATGCAATCCTCTCGATTTTTCAAGTACACATAATTTCTTCCCACTAAGGATATTTATTATTGCTTGAAAGTAACAGTTCAATAACCCAATAATTTTTCTTTTCAAATTTCCACAATCCTTATATAAAACAATAAATATGATACTGAATAATAATAATATTGTGTACCTAATAAATAAAATTGTTTTATAAAATTCCTAAGGCATTTATATAGTCTGGCAAGAGTCGGTGCATGAGTGCAGAAACCATTCGGAGGCAAGTTTTTTGTCTGAATGATTTCAAAATTTGCAAATTTCAAATATTATAGAAATGCAGCTTGTCATGGTGCATTGTGGTCCCAACTAATTTTTTTTACCAACCCCAATGACTCGATGTTTTGATCCGTATAAAGTGTTTATGTATTTTGTGGCGTCATTTTACACCAAAAAAGATATATTGTCATTTTTATCATTCAACTTATAAACAATTTAACGCTTGAAAAAACGCAAAAGCAGCCGTTTTCGAGGCTGAAAAATAACATAAAAAATGCAATTTATGACCATTTTGTTACATCAAATGCTTTTTTTGCAAATCAAGTATTGGTCTAGAATGCCAGAGATCGTGAATTCGATCCCCATCCCTAGATGTGTATGCTTTTTCATGTCAAGCATTTGATGTCAAAAAATGGTATCAATGTTCAGAAATATTACTTAAATGTCAAATAAACTAAACGCTAGTCGCTTCCGTTGATATAATATAACCGAAAGGCAACCATACTAACAATGGAAATAAATAGACGCTAGTTTACAAAAAAAAAAAAATAAAAATATGCAATTTATGATTTTACCAAAATTCTTAAATAATCTATGAAAATCTCTTAATAGAATCCTGCAAAGTAATTACAGATTATGACCTTCTAAAGCTTTGTTTTTAAATTGTCAAAGAGACGCTAAAACGTATGTCAAATATCTAAAACGTATATAAATGCGCTTGTCATTTTCTACAAATTATTAATAACTTGAAAGCGGCCAAGTTTACAAAAAATAACCAGTAACTTTATTTGTTTAAAATTACGCAAAATACCTAAAAAAAAAACTCTATTCGGATCAAAATATTATGTCATTCAAGTTAGGAAAGAAAAGAGTTTTTTTTTTAAATTGAAACCACAATGTATTAGGAAAACTGCATTTCTATAATATTAAGCATATTTTTAAGGATTTTGACAAAAAATTGCCTGCAAATGGTTTTCGACACTCATGCGCGGACTCGTACTAGACTAATTGGAAAATATCCCTGTAGTTTATATTCAAGATACGTACACGATATATAGGAATACATAACACACATAAAAACTATAAAAATGGTAGAAGTAAATTGTATCTTATATGTAATTATTATTACAAATAATTTATTTCATATGTGATAATAAAAAGAAAAAAAGAATATTACTGAAAAAAAGAAAAATGAATGCACTTACTTATTATTACAAGAAGAAAAATATTCACCACGAGGTAGTAGAAAACATAAATAAAAATGCCGTATACTAGTAATACATATAAGGTTAAGGGTCCGAATATGCGGTAATAATTTTTTTCTCTCCTGTTTTTATAAAAATGAAAACGTTTTGAAAATATTTTTTATATATTTTATTAGCTGAGCAAATAGAATCTATTAAAATGCTACTAAGATACACTCCTGTAAAAAACAATTGTATACAGGATGGTTTATTTAAACAATGCTTTCAAATATAACTTCAAAGAAGAGTTGATATGTCCCTCTTAAAATTGGTATATATAAATATATTTGTTGTATATGTTATATATGTCTATGCACAGAATATATATATATATATATATATATATATATATATATATATATATATATATATATATATATATATATATATATTTAATTAAATACTAATATGAAAAAATTAACTCGTCAACCAGGAATCAAACCTCGGGCCTCTGTATATCTAGTCCAGTATGGTTCCGCTACACCAAAGACGACTGTGACGTAATAGCCAACTTTTTAATAACATTCTTATTTTTATTTATTTTGACAGTATTACTTCTGTCCAAGTAATACTGACGTTGGCTATTACGTCACAGTCGTCTTTGGTGTAGCGGAAGCATACTGGGCTGGATATCCAGAGGCCCGAGGTTCGATTTCTGGTTGACGAGTTAATTTTTTCATATTAGTATTTAATTAAAAATTCATTGACAATGACATTTGTCTAAATAGTATACGCTAAAGTCTTCTACAGTTTGTCTTACGTAACCGAAAGGAATTTGGACAAACATTGATATGTTGACGCTTGAGTATACACAAATAAATAAATATTAATATATAAATATATAAATATATAATATATTTATATATATATATATATATATATATATATATATATATATATACATATATATATATATATATATATATATATATATATATATATATATATATATATATATATATATATATTGCGCTTACCGCACGGTATCGTATATATAAATATATATATATATATATATATATATATATATAAATATACATATATATATGAATATATATATATATATATATATATATTGCGCTTACCGCACGGTATCGTATGATGCTGTGTGTGTAGTGGCTAGTCTTCCGCCAATCGAAATCTTGGCAGACGAGCGACGGAGAATCTACCAACGAAGGCAGAGTGACACTGACGACATCAGGACACTCGCATCAGAAGAAAGAGACCGCACACTTGAGATGTGGCAAAGACGCTGGGAATCATCGACAAATGGAAGATGGACGTATCGTCTGATTCCAGACATCGCGAAATGGTTCAACAGGAAGCATGGAGAAGTGGACTTCTATGTCACGCAGTTGCTGACCGGACATGGCAACTTCCGAGCCTACCTCAACAAGTTCGGTTTGGACTTCGAACCACCATGTCCAAGTTGCCCACATGAAGAGGAAACGGCGGAGCACATTTTCTTCTCGTGCCCCCGTTTCGCTGCAGAGAGAACGGTACTAGATGCAAGACTCCATTGCCATGGTACACCAGAAAACCTCGTTGACCTGATGGTCCGCTGTGAGGAAAATTGGAAGGCAGTGGCCGACGCAGCGGCCAAGATGATGAAGATTCTCCAGGGAGATCGACCAAGGAGACGTCCACAGCGACAATAATTGAATAGGCAGTAGTAAGCCAGTCCTCCCCGGGCGAAGTAGTGCCTGACGGCGGTTCCGCGCGGGGTACAATGGAGTATCCTCAAGAGTTTAGGGTTTTAGCGGGTATGTTCCAGACTTCTTCTGGTCCGAGCCCCGCACCGTGCCAAAAGTCCCCTGAAAAGGAGACTTCTCGGTCAGTACAATTTCATGCATTTCCCCCTCTTGATATAAAAAAAAAAAAAAAATATATATATATATATATATATATATATATATACATATATATATATATATATATATATATATATATATATATATATATATATATATTACTAATGTGACACTATAAAGGTTCTATTTTTTGTACATTCTTTTCTCGTACATGTTATAATGTTACATTAGAACTACTTAAGTGTGCCAAGTTTAAACAGAATCGGTTCACAGATGACAATTCAGTGAGTGAACAATCCATTTTAACAATTTTTCTACCCTCAAGGGCGAAATTTTTTTTTCGAATTTTACTACTTATGATTGAATCATTCGAATCTTACTACTCTATTACTACTTATGATTGAAATTCCCGATTAGACAAAGAGGGTGATAGCCCTCTTCATATGTTATGTGACGTCATATTACACTTTCACCATTTAAAATACACGTAAAACTCCGTTTTTAGTATTTTTGGAAGAAAGACACAGATAATAATCTTTAAAAGCTTATAGCTTCCTTGATATTTGTCGGATTTTAAATTCGTTTTTAAATATTATTACAGTATTAACAGTATTTTCATATTCTGAAAATAAATGTGAAAAAAAATTTTCATGCATATTCTCTATTGTTTCGATTTCTTAAATCATAGTCATACAAATGTATGTATGACATTTGAATGACTATGTTTTAAGAAATCGAAACAATAGGGAATATGCGTAAAAATTTTTTTTCATATTTATTTTCAGAATATGAAAATACTGTTAATACTGTAATAATATTTAAAAACGAAATTAAAATCCGACAAATATCAAGGAAGCTATAAGCTTTTAAAGATTATTATCTGTCTCTTTCTTGCAAAAATACTAAAAACGGAGTTTTACGTGTATTTTAAATGGTGAAAGTGTAATATGACGTCACATAACATATCAAGAGGGCTATCACCCTCTTTGTCTAATCGGGAATTTCAATCATTCATATCTCGCTT
The DNA here is from genome assembly GCA_963920215.1 of Nineta flava. NCBI lineage: Eukaryota > Metazoa > Arthropoda > Insecta > Neuroptera > Chrysopidae > Nineta > Nineta flava. Next base: position 93,905,071 of record OY986040.1, read on the forward strand.
ATTTTTAAAGTTATTTAAAAAGTAATTTTACCGTGATATTTTTCAAGTAAACATGCTTCAATTCAAGTGAAAAAAAATTTTCATGCATATTCCCTATTGTCACAATATGCATAAATAAAGGTGGGCATAGCAAAATAAAAATAAAAATTAGTTTTTCTAATTATTTTACAAAATTAATATGGAATTCCACAAACTAAAGCTCTCAACAATCAATTGTAGCAAGCTTGATTTTCTACAACTTTACTCCTTATACATTTTTCGATTATTCTAATATTAAGAGAGATATTTAATATTTTGTGTTTGTTTGACACAAATACATGAAATATATTTTACAAACTATAATCCTTATACATCATTCTATTTTGCCTATTAATAAATTTAAATTTTGCAAATACTAAAGTCATATCAGAAAATATATTTCATTTTGATCACACCTAAATTATGACCGCTAGACGCAGCTCTTGCGTAACGAATTTTATTTTAAATTTTAATTGAAACAACAAAGATTATAGAAAAAATTAAATTATTACCACCCAAATGAATTGCTGTTTTGTGATTAGTAACTTTTTACAGATTAAAAATAAAGAGATTCGCATGATTTCGTCTCTCGCTGACTTATTCTCGTTTCATTCGTCACTCGCCGCATCACTAACTTGGTAAGATCGAAGGACATTTGAAAAAATTAGTTAAAAAGGTATAAAAATGTATTAAACGTTACAAGCTAAAGTAAATGTGTAAAAACTTTAGATACTTTAGATTAAAATCAAAACTAAAATAAGCCAGGTATTCAAATTAAAGTTAGCAGAGTTCAATACATGCATTGAATATTTACCTTAGTTGAAGCAAATATACTTCATTGTAAACTTAAATGTTAATAGATCTTAATCATCGATTAACTCTTTGTGACATAAAATTTGATAACTAAATATGGGACACATAAAATTTAATGTAATGTAATGGTATAACATAAGCCATTTTCTAGTTTAGATCAGCCATTGTGCGATTCGTTCAGAGTTTGAAATCGATCATTGTGCGATTAGTATAAAAGTTTAATATCAAGTATTGTCTGTTAGTATCAAAGTTTAATATCGATTGTTGTTCAATCCAGATCAAAGTATAAGTTGGAATTTGTACAAGTAATTTGATCAAGTAATTCGAAATTTAACATTGTGTGAAAAAGAATTAAAATAATTGTTGAAAAAGAAATTGGATAATCATTTTTTTTTTAAAGCAATAAAATCAGGTTTTTTTTTTGTTTCGTAAAAACTTGTGTTTAATTTAATTTTTTTTTTCTTTTCTTTAAACAAAAACGTGCGTGTTGTTCCAATTACAAAATATTTAGTAATATCGTTTACTAATATATTTTTTTTTGTTTTGTCGAGTATCGGAATCATTGCAGGTTCGGGCAGCGCTCCTTTGAGGATAAAAGAGAGCCAGGATACCGCGACAAGTGGCGACCGTGACAGGACCAGGAGACGCACGGAAGAAGAAAGGAATTACAATGGCAAGCCGCAGCATTCCCATGCCACGTCTGCGTGAGATGATGGAGGCCGAAGGGCTGGACAGCACTGGCACAAGAGAGGTCTTACAGGCAAGATGGGAGGAGCACCAATCTAGGCAACAAGGAACACCAACTTCAAGGACTCAAGGACCAGCCATTCCCACATCAGAACGACGTAGAAGTGTGGTTTCCAACCCGGAAGAGCCAGCTGCTGCGACAATGGAAATGATGTTTGCGACAATAATGTCCAACTTCAAGAATTTGGATGAGAGAATGGGTGATCGATTGGATAAGACGGCCAACAAACTTGAAGAGATGAGCGACCAACTTCAAGGATCTGAAGCAAGGATGGATGAGCGACTTGGAAATCGACTTCAAGAGTCTGAAGAAAGAGTGGACGAACGAATGAGTAGTCGACTTCAAGAGTCCGAAGAGAGAGTGGGCGAACAGACATTAAGTATAATGCAACAAGTCCAACAAGAGCTGAAAGAGGACTTGTCGGAGCGAATGGAGAACCTAAGAGAAATGTGCGTACGACGTATCAGCCAAATAAGCACTGACGTCGAGACTGTGAAAGCTGACATCACGAACATCAAAACCGATGTCGCTGTAAACCGCACACAAATCGAAGGCATAGAAAGCAACGTAACCACACGACTTGATGGCATGGAAACGAAAATGAATGAACAATACAATAAAGTCGTGGATGACATCATACGGATCGAGCAGAATCAAACACAGCAACTGCGAGACATGCGTATTGATCCACAAGAAGTTAATACAGTCATTCGCTCCGCCGCATTGGACACAACGACACCTCTGTCCATCATGCCGGAGTTCAGTGGTAGACCGGCCGAAGATCCAGTAGTTTTTTTGAACAGAGCAACGGCATTACTACGACAAACACATCTGCCCGTAGATTGTTGGATTGAGATGGTCACAAAAAAATTAACAGGACCAGCCAGAGATTGGGCATTGATGAATCGTGGGTTGGGCTACACCTTCGATGAGTGGAAATGGCAACTGGAGAGTTTCTTCAACAGTATAGGAAGGAAAGCCAAAGCCGAACTGGAATTGATGACCGTTTCCCAACCCACAGGATTGAAGACAGAAGCGTTCGTCAACATGAAGGTGCAGCTGTTCAGAAGAGTGCACGCCGATAGGAACATTGATGACGTGGTGCCCATAATATTGAATTTACTACGCGACAATGTACGACCGCTGGTGAAGATTTCGAATCCAAAGTCATTAGATGAGCTACGTATAACCGTTAGAACACTGGATGAAGAGCCAGCGAGGAATCGGCAAGAACCACCAGCAAGAGCACCACCACCACCACGTCTTAGCAGTCCAGGCACGTGCTTCGTATGCCACCAAGCGGGGCACATAAGTCGAAACTGTCCCAGAAGGGGACAACAAAATAGACCTGGGCCATCGGGAAACTAATTCCGGGATCAATGAAGGAGGAAATTGGTTCTGGGGTACACATTAACCTCCACAAAGACACACAACATCGGCGTGAACACAAACAATTACCGATTCAATTCACAACAATGGAGACCAAGAACTCACACCAGAATGGGCCAATTGTGGAAGTTGATGTGCGTGGAAGATCAATATTGGCACTGATCGATAGTCAAGCATCACACAATTTTATCAGCGAAGAATTGGCAAGAAGTATTGGAAAATGGCACCCTGTCAGAGATAGTGCAGGGAGTGGAGCCACAAGCAATAATACTTTCAGAATTCTTGGAAAAATGTGCATGGATGCGATGATATCAAGAATGAAGTTCAATGTTGAAGTAATGGTTGTACCTGGCCTACGGAATCATTTAATACTTGGTCATGAATTTTTAACAAAAAATGGTGTGAGCATCGATTACCGGAGTGGTATAATTTACTTGGGGTGTGATAAGAGAGTCCGCATTGCATGGAGAAAACCAGATGGAGCCCATAGAGAAATGGCAGCAATTAACAATGCATTGGGCGAGTTACAAATTAAACTCCTTGAGAACCAAGAGCAGTTAAAAGATGTCATTCGGCGACATCCCAGCGTTTTCGGCAAAGTTGGAAGGACAAAAACGATCACACATAAGATTGAGATTACGAAGAATTCCCCCATTAAATTACGACCATACCCGTACAACAATGAGAAGCAACGGGTATTAGAAGAGATGATTGAAGAGATGGAAGGCGATGGCATTATAGAACCATCCACATCGCCTTGGGCCGCACCCGTCGTATTGCCGAAGAAGAAAGATGGAACTTTTCGATTGTGCGTCGACTATAGAAAGTTGAACGATATTACAAAGAGCAATGCGTTTCCGATTCCAGATCTGCAAGAGATGTTGAGAAAAGTCAATGGAGCAAAAATATTTTCTACATTGGATCTTCAGACTGGTTATTGGCAAATTGAGATGGAGCCACAATCGAAAGAGTACACAGCATTTACCACCCCAAGAGGTCTCTATCAATTTCGCGTCATGCCGTTTGGATTGAAGAATGCGCCAGCTACGTTCCAGAGTTTAATGAACGAAGTACTATCTGGATACATCGAAGATTTCTGTCAAGTTTACCTGGATGACATATTAATCTACAGTCGATCAGTCAAGGAACATTTACATCACCTGGATCTTGTACTTGAAAGACTAGAACAACATGGATTAACTTGTAAACCAAGCAAATGTGTCATTGGCAGCAACAAAGTCAAATACCTGGGACATATTTTGAGCGAAGACGGCATTGACAGAGAGGAAGAGAAGAATGAAGCTATCAGTAATCACCCTGTACCAAGAACACGAAGACAACTACGACAATTTTTGGGATTATGTGGTTGGTACAGGAGCTTCGTGAAGAACTACGAAGATATAGCTGCACCTCTAAGCGAAATGCTCAAGAAGAACATAAAGTGGCGCTGGCTAACATTGCATCAGAAGGCGTTCGAAAATTTGAAATCATCGATTGTGAATGCACCGAAACTAGCTCATCCAGATTTTAAGAAGACGTTTTGTTTAAACACGGATGCTAGTGACGTCGGATTGGGTGCAATATTATTTCAAATGGAAGATGATGGCAAGACAAGACGAATAATAAACTACGCCAGCAAGAAACTTGGACCCACAGAAAGAAAATACGCCACTACAGAAAAGGAATGTCTCTCGATAATCTGGGCATTGAGGAAGTTTCGAGGATATCTTGAAGGAAGACATTTTAAATTATACACAGATCATGCAGCGCTCCAATGGCTGAACAAAACTAAAGATAGTCGAGCCAAATTGACAAGATGGGCATTAGCATTGGGAGCCTATGATTATGAAATAATTCACGTCCCCGGAAAAGATAATCAAGCCGCCGACTCCTTGTCCAGACAACCACAGGGCAAGGCTGAAGACGAAGAAGTGGAGGACATTCCAGAGTGGGTGATTGAAAAGAGGGCAAAGACACCAATAACCCTCAACGTAATCGAAGTGGAAACACCCACACTTGATGATATTCGACGATGGCAGGATGAAGATCGAGATGTGACTGCCATCAGAAGATACATCGTTGATAACACAAGTCCACTGAGAAGCAATCTACGTCGACGAGTGGACAGAACAAGAGCTAATTACACCGTAGCTGACGGGATCCTCTGGTACCATAGTCAACAGATGGTACAAGAAGTGCCAGTGGTTCCCGAAGAACGCCGACTTGGTTTTCTAAGAAAATATCACGATAGTGATGAAGCAGCACACCCAGGATGGAGAGAAACGTATCGTCAAATCCGTAACCGCGTGTATTGGTATGGGATGCAAGATGACATACGCAGATATGTAAAAGGGTGTGATACGTGTGCTAGAGTGAAGCCACTGAATAAGAAACCAAGTTCAGCAATGAGAAGTCGAAGACCTACTTCACCATGGGAGGTAGTCAGCATCGACTTGATGGGTCCATACCCACGCACATCACGTGGAAAAACGAATATATTTGTTGTGACTGATCTTTTCACTAGATGGATCGAAGCATTTCCATTGGGGGCCACGTCGACCTCGAAGATAGCACAAGTACTCAAAGATGAAGTATTCAGTCGATATGGTTATCCGAGAGCAGTACTTAGTGATAATGGTCCCCAGTTCAGATCAAAAGAATGGAAAGCAGTGAACAGAGATTGGCACACAGAAATATGGACTACACCAATATACCATCCAAGAGCCAACCCCACGGAAAGACAGAACCAGGAATTGAAGAAGTTGTTGCGTCTGCATTTACTGGATCAAGAACATAAAAACTGGGATCAACAACTGCACAAATCATTATTTGCAATACGAAATAGAGCAAACCGAACAATTGGTTTTTCGCCCGCCAAATTGTTACTGGGGGCTGAGATGAAGAAGCCTGGGGATTGGCAAATACAAACAGCTGAAGAGCCTCAAGATATTGAAGATTGGGCCAACGAGAGAAGCCAAGGACGTCAACAGAATGTTGAGATAGCGCGGCAAACAATATTGGCCAATGCCGAAGTAAAAGACCAAGTGGAAACGGGACTCAGTTATCAACCAGGAGAGTCCGTCTGGATGCGCAATCAAGTGCTCAGCAGTAAGGTGGAGGGTGTCCATAGTGGATTGGCACCAAAATGGAAAGGGCCTTACAGAGTGCTGAGGAGTTTACCAGCTGGAATATATGTTGTGGATACAGTGCCTCCCACGAAAATACATGGAGGTCTCTTGAAGCCGGCCAGTGCAAGGACCGCCGCCAATGGGAATCTGGGAAGATTGAGTGTGGGGAACGAGGTGTTCGGCCAACTACTTCCAGATCGATTGGGGGGTCAGAGGCATGGAGGTGATGGAAGACGACGGGATGTACCAAGTGTGGACGAGCCAGAGGCCCATTAGAGCCAGGGTACAACTTGCGGCCCAGACGACCGGCAATCAACACCAGGCGCCATTGAAGAGTGAAGAACTGATGTGTACGTACAGTTTTAAGTTATGCTAGCTAGCTAAATGTACTAGTACAATTGAAATAATTCAAATAGTTCTTAAGTCAAAAATTGGTCGACCAAACATAATAAGCAAATTAGAAAATGTGTGTTGGAATCTAGAGGGGGAGATTTTGTTGTAATGAAAATTATTAAGAATAATTTTTTTGATCCAACACACATTTTAATTATGAAAGTAAAATATTACGAAAAATATTTTAGATAACAATATTTTTCTCCTTGCAAAAAGAAGGAGTTTTTTTTTTTTGAAAGTACAAAAAGAAAATAATATAGCTCGATTTATTTTTTTTTTCTTAAACAAAGTTTTTTTTTAAGTCGAAAAATGATAATAAGATTAATAGATACTTTTGATTTAAAGTTTTTCTATTTAGAAAGAAAAAAATCAAAAATTGAAAAAAATTATTGCATATAATTTAATTTAAGAGAATCAAAAGTTATACAAATTGAATGTTTTACAAAATAACATAAACAGATCACAAATAAATAATTTTGTAAAAACAAGACAATTTTTGTAAACAGACGTAAGCTAGCTTACAGTTATAAATGTATCATACAATTTGTGTATAGATTTTAAATTGACACTGGCCCGGTGCATTAAGTCTCTGCTTAAATATCAACCAAGCGGGGTATGACTATGGGTCAAACCCAAGGATAGGTATAATTTTTAATTAATTTTATAAATAATCTGAACACTCCGACTACGTCCATGGGTGTTGATATACTAAAATATTCTAGAAGCCTCCATGCAAAAATATATTGTCAAAAACAAAATATTTATTCAAAAAAAAACAATAATATTCTAGAACGACCCATGGTGGGTATATAAACCGTGACCAGTGTCGATTCAAATCAGTTTTTAAATCAGCCATTGTGCGATTCGTTCAGAGTTTGAAATCGATCATTGTGCGATTAGTATAAAAGTTTAATATCAAGTATTGTCTGTTAGTATCAAAGTTTAATATCGATTGTTGTTCAATCCAGATCAAAGTATAAGTTGGAATTTGTACAAGTAATTTGATCAAGTAATTCGAAATTTAACATTGTGTGAAAAAGAATTAAAATAATTGTTGAAAAAGAAATTGGATAATCATTTTTTTTTTAAAGCAATAAAATCAGGTTTTTTTTTTGTTTCGTAAAAACTTGTGTTTAATTTAATTTTTTTTTTCTTTTCTTTAAACAAAAACGTGCGTGTTGTTCCAATTACAAAATATTTAGTAATATCGTTTACTAATATATTTTTTTTTGTTTTGTCGAGTATCGGAATCATTGCAGGTTCGGGCAGCGCTCCTTTGAGGATAAAAGAGAGCCAGGATACCGCGACAAGTATATATATATATATATATATATATATATACATATATACATATATATGTGTGTATAAACCGTTCCAAGTCGGGTCTAAACTTAATAAACCCTTGTGTATATTATGTATTTATAACGTGTACAATAAAAGCCGTGAACACTTGATACGCACACCATTCTTTATATCACAAATAATTCATTTTCTATATTATTTAAAGGTTATGTTATAATATGATATAATGGATCAAAATCTATTATGTGTTTTGTTTTCTTTAGTTTAGTATTCTGACGGGTATGAGTTATACTATTGTTTGTATGAATGAACACCTTTTATACACAACCTGTCAAAATTTTTATCCTTAAGGATAATTTAGTTGGAAAAATAATAATATTTATATTATTAATGAAAAAGGTATTTTCGTATGTTGCATTATTATAAAATATTGCAACAAACGATCATTGAAATTTTTATACCCGGTATATAATAATATAAAATTACCCAGGTATATTCAGTTTAGTCCCTCATGTTCGTCTGCTGTTTGTCTGAAGAAGCGATAAGTCAATAAAGAAAAGAGATAACAAACTGAAATGTGTGTGTGTGTGTGTGTGTGTGTATGTTCATGTGTTTTAGAGCTAAGGTCAAGATCTTGAATGGGCAAAAATGGAATATTTATCGTTGAAACAGTAAGAAACCGTGAGAATATCTATCTTTGATACCGTAAACGAAGAATAGTTTAACAACAAAATTATTGTTTTTAAATAAACAACTTTTAAATAAAAAACTAAAATAAACAGTTCACGTATTGATAACATATACACTCAGTACATACCAAGTTTTTAAGAAATTAACTAACTCAATTATTTATATTTTCACTTGTTTGCTTATATCATGATTTCCTTGGAAGAAAAACAGACATGGGTTAAATGACTGCTGTATGTAAAATATCAGCGTTTAATAACAAAATGTTCAACCGTCTAAACTTTGTATTGGACCTGCATGTGATGGAGGTCGACTATTAATAAAGCCTAAACAATACATTACAAATGTACTGTTATGCCAAAAGTGATTTGATACTATACATATTGGTGAGACTTTATTATTTCCGTTCCAAATAATATACTATTAATTCTTACATTGTGTACATACCGACCTACAAGTAGGGATGCAAACATCGTAACGAAAAACATCGATGGTTCGATGTATCAATAAAAAATAAATAAATATATATATCGATGAAAAAAAAATCGGTCCATTATACATCGAGGTATCGAAACATCGATGATTTTTCTAAATTTTTTAAAATAAGTTTAAAAGGAGAGTTAATAGCACAATTTTGGTAGTACAAAGTGCATTTGCAGTATTTACACATTTTAACACAATGCTGTCAACTATCCCTGAATCCATATCCCAGAGATAGTTACGATTAGCTAATTCATACTGATGATGACTACCTTGTAGTTAAAATACGTATTTATAAAATACAAATAATGGTTCTAGGAATTGGGGCAATATTTGAAATTTAATTTCTAAAAACCTTGAGTTCTCTTTGATAATTTTAATAATCTTTATATTAATCGTCACAATACAAGAGCTTTGAATTTGAAAAGAAAACCTTAGTAAAAAATTAACTAATACAGATGAGTGAGCGATCTCATCAACTCGCTGGTACGTCCTTTTCATTCATACTAGTGACAGTTTCAGTCAGCGCGGCTAACCCATCTGGACTGATAATGAATATCCGAACAACCTAGCATACTCGGTATTGAAAATTGCGTATTTAGTTCGTAGAATATGTTATAAATGGCTCTGTATGTACTACAAACATAACTAATATTTGTAATAAATCGCCATAATTTGTAATAAATGGCCCTGTATGTATTAAAAACATCAATGTCAAACATCGCTAGTAATGACATCGATGTTTTTAGATTTTAAACATCGATGGAAACCATTGATTTTTTTTGGCAAAACCATCGATGTTGTAAAAACATCAATGTATCGTTTGCATCCCTACCTACAAGTGTGAGTCACCCTTCCACAATTAGAGTTTCGTACCAATACTACTGTGAGCAGTCAATAAATCAAATTAAACTTTCCTTATTTATGCATATTTACACATTATCCTGTAATAACCCTTTAGGCTTTAAATAGTAATAAAAATAATAATAATAATCCAAATTTTTTTATGATAACTGAAAAATGAATGAATTGACTCAATATCTACTATCTAAGATTCCTATAAAAATCAAAATTCAAGCTTTAGAAACCTAGGAAATCAGGGATCATTTCTAACCACTTGGCCAAAAATAAATAAAAAACTATTTTTATAATCCTTAATATAACTCTTTCATTCAAATGATACCTCACACGACATTGTTATTATTTAAAGCTTTATTTTTCATTGAATCATACTGACTACACCCCCCCCCCTCTAATAGTCTATAATAATTTTTTAAATAGTTGCATAGTTTTTTAGAAAAACCTCTGACACAAATGGGCAGATGAACACAGATCTTATAAGGGTCCCTTTTAAGATCGGTAGTTGTAAACTTGTTGTGTAGTAATTGATCTTAGCTAGAAATAACAAAGCTTCAACCACAATACCTCAGACTTAATTATTAATAAAAATAACAACTAACTGACGTTAAAATACCCAATATGAACTGAGTATATTTCATACGCACAAATTAATAAAAATACAAAGAAGTGTAAAAGATACTAAATACATATATGAATTTGTTATTAAGAGTAATTTCACATGTATGAGCTAAAAATGTGGCAAACTATTAAGTTTATGAAAAAAAAATTTCTTACGTGAAGCGAATGATATACATTGTCCATTAAATGAAAGCTTAACATACATATTTAAAATGTATTATAATAGGCACTAGCTTTACTGAAAATATTGTTGGTTTAAATAATTTATAGAAGGAATATTCACCATACTGTGGATTTTTGCGTAGTTGTGTATACATTTCACCAGCAATGTACATTGTAAAATAATTAAAGTGGTCCAATTACTTACTATCTTCAAAGAAATTAATTATTTCTATTTTATCAAGGTTTTATACAGTCGTACGTGTACCTATACCTTTTATGTAGTATTGTATTATTACCCTAAATGCAAAAGGTTTATCATAAACTACAAAGACAATGCTACATATTATAATGATAATAATTATAATTGTTATGACATTTTAATACAAGATTCATTAAAAAGTTGTACGAGATATGCTTTTACACATAAAATAAGTTTATATTTTATCTCTATATATAGAGAATACTACGCAACATCTAACATAGGGTTATTCTTCTGTCGAAAATATGCCCCATTCTTTTATTTTATATTTAAATGTTCCAACATTGGGTTTCCATCAGACAAATGTGTTATACATTTTGCCATAATAATAGGTACCTTACAAGTATACTTTTTCCCGTGTGAATACACAATCGCGCGTGAGTGTGCGAGTGAAGGTGTCACAAGCTTATTCCTTTGGGGAAGTTATATTGTTAAAATTTTGAGTAGTGTGTTATAGGGATCTGATTTTTTGTTTATATTCGGATATGCGAGATGGTGTACATACGAACGTGGAGTAAAGACGTTCTTTTCCTTGTTCCTGTAGCGAGGTATGGAAGAGTGACCGGAAAACCTGCTTCTGGACAAATGTAACCTCTCATAAAGAATCTTTAATTTTCACCTTATTCAGCAATATATAAAACGCTTCGTCATCCATGCGCAATTAATTTAATAAATCATCCGGAAATTTTCTCTTAATTCCTGAATGATAATCAAATACAACTCTTCAATATAAATCAGATAGGTAATTCGAGCAAAAAATGAATCATAGGAATGTGGCCAACTCTTGTTTCCTTTCTAAAAAAATGACACGAGAATTTTTCTCAGAAGAAAGAATCCGGTCAAAAACCTGAATGTAAAAAACGGCCGAGTTTTCGGAGAGATACTTTATATAATAGTTGCTCCTTAAAAAGTGATGATAACCTGTTAAAGGACTGAGCTATTTACCAAGTTAATAGCTCTGTAAACTATCTACCAAAAAAATTAATGTAGGGTAAATTGATTGAATGTAAGAAAAAATTTGGTTGAAATTTATTTCGTAAGTTTTTCCTTATGTTTTTAAAAGTATGTTTTAAGTATGTTTTTAAAATTTTATAACGTGGCAAGTTATTCTTTCTTTTGTATCAAATATTTCAAAACTAGATTAAGATAGAACCAATCAGATATCAGATAGACGTATATGAACTTACAATGTTAATTTTATAAAAAATATGCAAAAATTTTCGATTTCCCGATATAAATTTCGTGGTTTCATAATTTTCATTTTGGTTTGGCCACTATATCTAACTGTATGCCAAATATCAACTTTTAAGGACTTATGGTCTAGGCCCTGGAATTATGATCCTGTTACTTAAAAATTATGGGCGTTCCCACTATTTTACGATTTTTGAATGCAAATAACTTTTTAACTGTCAATTCCTTAACGATGAGCGAACACTTGTTTTCTTATAATTCCGTAAATAGTATATATTCAGCACTCAAAATCAGCACGGTAGCTCTTTTCATTCAGAAGTTATTTCGGGGTCAAATATGGTCTAATATTTCGACTAGTAATATCACGGTAACGCCTGTCCCACTATCTTGCTCTAGATCATAATGAATATCAACCATGGCGACATTGATACTATAAATTTAGTATAAAACATTAAAATTGTAAATATCTACATACAAATAAAATCCATAAATGCAAGTACAAAAGAAATAAAATTATGATATATGATATATACGTTACCAGTTTGGCACTTTGACAAAATTATTTCTTGCATGAAACTTACCTGAAAAAAGAACAATTATTAGAATTAGCATGAAAAAAATCAATATATATATTGGTACCTAAAAATTCCTAAAGAAAACTCAACAATTTTTATCTATTAAAATATTTATTTGTAAAAATGTTATCGGGGGTGTAAGACCATATGCCCAAGGCACCATGGAGCCTTGCAACCGTTTGACATGTGCCCACTACTGTACGACTTTAGTTTCGAAAAACATATTATGCTAATTTTTACAAAATAACTTTTATGTATTACTTACGCGTTAAAATTATTTATTTATTTATTTTTTTAAATCAATTGTGTAATTTAAGTAGTAGACTAGTAAAGAAATAAGAGGTTAATAAAAATGGAAAATCAAATTTGTTTAAATTTTCCAAGGGGGATCTGTTTTAAATCTATCAAATAATAGCTCCCAGGAGTAAAAAAAATCCAGATTTTTATTTTAAAAGTTATCAGAGTTATCCAGACGGGAAAAATTTTTTAATTCACAAAAGCATAGTTAATGGAAAAATTGGGGTAACAATTTTTTGCCAACGGATTATTGTTTGTTCCAGTAAGTATCCAGTAAGTAAGTGCATTTTTTCTTTCCTTACTATTCATATTTATTGGGTTAAAAAATTTTTTTTGTTCAAGTGTCTGAATGAAGCTGAGTCGAATCACTCGTTTTCAAGACCTATTTTCATCTCTCAATTAAAATTATAAATATTAGTGGTGCAGTTGCGTGAGTTATGACTATTTGTTAGGAAATTTCCTGGTCTTTAAGAACCTTTTTTTTCGATTTCCGATATCTACAATATTTTTTGAGATATTTGCAAAAAACAAAACCCCTTATTTTTTTTATAAATTGTTTGTAACTTTTGCAATTTTTTTACGCGGGACTTCAACTTTTTCAAAAACTTTCTAGATACAATTGCAAATCGAATTGACTTTTACGATAACGGATAACGGTTTTTACAGATATCTTATAGTAAATTGAAGCTAGGAACCTTATTTTATCAAACGGATTTGTGTGTTTCTCTTTATACTCTATTAATATATACAGTGTGTGTGTGTTGAAAAGTTTACAGCTAAATAATTTTAAATATGCATTTTAGAAAAAAATATTTTAAACAAAAGTTTAACAGTTTAAAAGGGGAAACATAAAGCAATAATTTTATTTTTAATGCAATGATAGTTGCTAGCTAGGAAAAATCTTCAAATTCAAAAACTATTTATCTCATAAAAACAAACAACTTTTGTTCGAAACATTTTTTCACACATCCTCTGGTTTTGGTGTAAATACGGTGTAAATTTTGTATTTACGCCACTCATGTTGGATGAATGAAAAAAAGTTTCCATCAAATGTTGTTTTTCTTTTTATAAGAACAATATTTTATAAGAACCTTAGTCATTCATCCAATATTTTTGGCTTAAAAACAAAATTTATGCCACATTTACATCAAAACTTCTGTAAACTTTTCAAATGAATACACCGTATATAAATCATATAAGAGTATTACAAGTTTAGTCCCAACTTATCTTACAAGTTTAGTAACTATCTGTCCGTATGTTAGTAAAACGAAAAGAGATACCGGGTTAAAATTTTGTGTGTGTTTAAAGCTAAACAATGGCATCAACATTCAATAAACCGGATGGTCTAAGATCCGACAGTGAAAACCTTCCCTCATCCGTTAATTGATTGAAATATTATTGAAAACGCTTATTGCAATATAAACAATTTGGCAATGTAATGTCTGCCAGGGTAGTTCTGCTGCAATTAACATTAATTAATTAATTAAAAATTGATTTTTTCATAATTAAATCCCTCACGTGTTAATTGAATTTTGCTTGTTAAATAACATAGTATACGATACGACAAATCTTGTAATAGCAGGCAGCGCTGCTTATTACTGCTACGGTTACCTGCAGCCAGGTGTTCAAACTTAAAGTAAACTTAGGTTACTTCCCTCATATGTTAATTGAAAATTTTTTAGCTAATTAAAAAGTTCAGAATAATTAGAATACATCCATTACTGGCAGCCGTCTTAAAATCCATTACAATCAAGTGCAGCCTATATAAGAAAAATTAAAAAAAATAGAAATTATAAAAAAAATACCTTGTAGAGAGAGAGAGACTATTGCATTATTCCACGAAACAAACAAGGAAAGTATATGATCATGCATTTGTAAAGCCTACTCCATTTCTAAGTGTATTTATACTAATAGTACCCACTACTATATTTTATCTATGACTAATAGTGGATTGTATAGAGTTCAACGGAATACATAATTCACATTCATGATTCACATTCGCATGATCATATACTTTCCTTGTTTATTACGTTGAATAATGCAATAGTCTCTCTCTCTCTACAAGGTATTTTTTTATAATTTCTATTTTTTTTAATTTTTCTTATATAGGCTGCACTTGATTGTAATGGATTTTAAGACGGCTGCCACTTATGGATGTATTCTAATTATTCTGAACTTTTAAATTAGCTAAAAAATTTTCAATTAACATATGAGGGAAGTAACCTAAGTTTACTTTAAGTTTGAACACCTGGCTGCAGGTAACCGTAGCAGTAATAAGCAGCGCTGCCTGCTATTACAAGATTTGTCGTATCGTATACTATGTTATTTAACAAGCAAAATTCAGTTAACACGTGAGGGATTTAATTATGAAAAAATCAATTTTTAATTAATTAATTAATGTTAATTGCAGCAGAACTACCCTGGCAGACAT
This sequence comes from Nineta flava, assembly GCA_963920215.1. Classification (NCBI taxonomy): domain Eukaryota; kingdom Metazoa; phylum Arthropoda; class Insecta; order Neuroptera; family Chrysopidae; genus Nineta; species Nineta flava. The sequence goes on from OY986040.1 coordinate 93,920,423, forward strand.
TACATTGCCAAATTGTTGATATTGCAATAAGCGTTTTCAATAATATTTCAATCAATTAACAGATGAGGGAAGGTTTTCACTAATGCCGGATCTTAGACCAGGATGAAAACATTTCAGCTGTTTCTGAACCAAATAATGTTTGTTTGAAAATTCCCTAGAATTAACCCAAAACACCCTAAATTGACCATTTGAAAAAAATTTCAGTAAGCGAGGTATCGAGGTAAAAAGCTTACCTCGATAAAGAAAGCGTTTGTGAGCATGGTATCTATCTTGGAACTAAACCATTAGCGCGCTCTATCAGCATACACAGCTCCAAAAAGAACACTAAAAACAACCCTTGATTGCTCAGACAGCGTGTAAGCGTCGAAAACGAATACACTCTGAATAGCAAATCTCTTTGATGTACCTTCCACCGAACAAATAATCGGATTGAAATTAAAAGTCTGGATTTAGTTGCCCGCATATTGAGCACGCACCTTTACATAGTCTGAAATGATATACGTTATGATATACATAGAATGCGTTAATAATGACTCTTGATTTCCTTTTTATACAGACAGAGCAATATGGGACGTACGAGTGTTTGTGTATGTTGTTTTGTATTATAACAAACAGTATTGAGATATGAAAGTGTTAAAACATATATACTCCATTTAATATTATAACATACTAGATAGTAGACGAACAACAGAAGGGTCTCGTTGACAGTTGCAGACGCTTCATTGTAATCATCATTCATGTCTGTGTGTATAAACAACGACAACAATGTTATATAATATACTTTAGGTACATCAAAAACATTGAATATAAGTTATTTGATAATATGAAGAGTATGTGTTTCACTGTTTATATTATATACACTTGTAAACTCCCTTTTTTAAATATCTAAAGGCTAAGTTATACTTTTGTATAAGCTCCTTTTAATATGCACATTTTATGCCTTTAAAATAAAAGACGTCCAGACAGACATACAATTCTGGCAAATATATAGATCAGTTCAAGGTATTGTTTTTTTTACTAGATATGAAAATAATTTAATGAACGTTTATTTAAATACGGTGTGTTTGCTATGACTTACGAGTAGACGCCAGATATAATAGGAAATATGCATGAAAATTTTTTTCACATTTATTTTCAGAATATGAAAATATTGTAAATACTGTAATAATATTTAAAAACGAAATTAAAATCCGACAAATATCAAGGAAGCTATAAGCTTTTAAAGATTATTATCTGTCTCTTTCTTACAAAAATACTAAAAACGGAGTTTTACGTGTATTTTAAATGGTGAAAGTGTAATATGACGTCACATAACATATAAAGAGGGCTATCACCCTCTTTGTCTAATCGGGAATTTCAATCATTCATATCTCGCATATTTTTAAAGTTATTTAAAAAGTAATTTTACCTTGGTATTTGTCAAGTAAACATGCTTCAATTCAAGTGAAAAAAAATTTTCATGCATATTCCCTATTAGTCTTTGCTACAAGCTTTTGTTTAACTTTATTTGTTACTTAGTATATGTATGTTTAGGACAACCATTGCAGTGGCCGTGTGGTCTAACGCGCTCTGCTTTTGTCAATTAAAATAAATGGGATTTTAATTAAGTAAACTGTTGGCATATGGACAAGCATGAAATAGCCGGTTATGCTTGTAAAGGTTTTCTTCAGTTTCCGTTCACGAGCTCCAGATGAATAACGTCATACTTCCTATCAAAGTCTCTGGCAGTCGCACAACCTTTTAATTCCTAGTCTGCATACAAGTTTCTTGTCCTCCACACACATCATTAATTAATATATGGTTAAAAATTAATAAAGGTTAAAATGATAATGATATAGGTGGCCGGTTGTTATAGACCGTGGAGTTACAGAAACGGAGGTTAAACTCCGGTATTAACTCCATTATTATTGTTTCGGTCAGCCCTTGAAATCATAATATCGACTGGTTCTAATTGAGTTAGATACATGAAATTTAGTGCACGTCTATAAGTTACGTGATAATTCAATGCACTAAAAATTAGTACCTTGGCTAGTTCAGAAGCGCTTTAATTCAAATGGCGTAACATGAGATAATCCATCAAGTTAAATCGAGGTCAGTGATTCAGAAACATTTTTATACAATTTAAAATCACCTGAATACTTTCAAGAAATCAAATATATATATGTATATATATATATATATATATATATATATATTTCTTGAATATATATATATATATATATATATATATATATATATATATTCTATTATTGGCTGGACTAACACAAAATGCATAGTAAAAAATGTTTCATTGTCGTATGTATAATCATATATAGCGTTGACGTATTCCCATTAAATATAGCCATTTCATAATGGGTTGCTTCAAAGAGGAAAAAACAGCAACTATTCAAATGAGTATTCTACAGAATGTCTCGTCTGAAACAATGCATCGGAATATTTCTTCAAGGAAGCGAATATGGAAAAAATGTCCTGAATAAATATTGTTTTGTTCCCTCGAAGAGCACATTTTATGATGGTATTTACCTTAACCATTGATGGATTTTCACCCTAACCATGACCTTCAAAGTTATTTGAAGATCAACTTATGTTTTTCATTTCATTTTTATTCAACACATATTTTTTGACAGAATCAGATAGCTAAGTTAAAAAGAACATTAAAACAGGGTAATAAGTCTATTTTGGTTAATACTTTAATATTTTACGTAAATGATTGCACTTTTAGAAAAAAAAAATTTATCAAGAATGTATATATCTTGGATTTTGTGTAAAAATTAAAAAAGACTGTGTTTTAAAATAATCTAGAGCACGGTAGTGCGACAGGCCGAGTTTAAGGAGTTTTTTGCCTTCGCGCTTACAGTACTATTACTACAGGAAATATCAGAGCAGATTTGACTCCGAAATATCTTCTGAACTAAACGAGCAATAGTGTTGATTTTTCGAATATAAGCTATTTAGGGAATTATAAGAGACTGTTTTCAATTACCGTTACGAAATAAACGGTTAAAAAGTTATTCGCATTCAAAAGTCGTTAAAAAGCGGGAACGCCCACAAATCTTGGCCATACATCATAATTCCAAGGCCTAGACCATAAGTCCTTAAAAGTTGATATTTGCCATACAGTTAGATATAGTGACCAAACCGAAAGGAAAATTATCAAACCCCGAAATTTATATCGGGAAATGGAAAAACTTTCGCATTTTTGTTTTGATAAAATTAACATAGGAAATATTGCTACTCTATGATTGGTCCGTATATATTATATTTATACTAAAATGTTAGCACATACCACTTGTGAGATTTGTGCACGATTTTTAAAACTTTGTTGCTCCACTTCCAAAAATGCTAGAAGGATGCGGTTTTACGCATTCGACGCGGAATTTTTGATACTCTAAATAAGAATCTTTGAGAAAATTTAATTTTCCCAAAGGAACATATGGAAAATCAAAAATTAAATTTGTGTGTTTAAGTATAAGACATTTCCAGACATTTTATAAGGATACGAGTTTTTGCATTCGATGGGGATATCTCGAAACCTATTTGTAGATCGAACAAATTAAATTTTCCCAACGAAATATCCGCAAAAATGGGAAAAATCAAAAGTGTTTTCTACATGGTAGTTTGATCAAATATAGGCAATAGGTTTTGAATATGATATTTTATGGTGATCATGGGTGGTTATAATGCGCGCCATATATCATGGAACTGTATGTCTAACAATTCTAGCGGAAATGCACTTTTTGCACACTCCCTCAAACGTAACTTCATTGTTGCCGACCCTGAGGAACCCACGTATTACCCTGATGCTGCCCACCGCCGACCCCAAACCATCGATTTAGCGATACTCAAGAACTGTGACCTTCTGTCGGATCTTGATATTCACTTGGATTTGCAGAGCGACCATCGCCCCATCACTTTCACCCTAGTTGAAATGAGGGGTGCTGTAACTTTGCAGACCCGGCTGGACTTTGAGAAAGCGGATTGGAAACTTTTCAAACAGTATCTCAACGTCGAAACCTTGATCACTCCGTAGATCAAAACGACCGAACAGATAGATTTAAAGGTTAGTAAACTGACGGGAAATCTCGTAGCTGCTACCGAAAAATCTATCCCTAAGAAAACTCGATCTTTCGGCTTTCAACTTAAATTAGATGATGACACACTACGACTTATACGAACTCGGAACAAACTACGTAAATTTTGGCAAAAAGTTAGGCTGCCTGAGCTTCACGACGCCATGAAGCAAATGCCAGCTGATATCCGAAGAAAAGTCACGCGCACCAGAGATGAAAATTGCTAGAAATTTGCGTAAACGTTCCAACAGACTGCCCTCTCTTTTGTCTGAAAATGGGTATCTCTACTCAGATTCAGACAAAGCTCAACTTCTTGCTGACACCTTCTCTAAGGCACACAGTTGAACCGGTGGCGACGAATATCACGATGAAGAAACGGCCCGCTTGGTGTCCGAATCTTTAGAAAATATTCGCTCTTCCATCATTAACTCAACCGAAGTCGAATGCGTATCGCCTCAGGAGGTTTCAAACATTTTAAGGAAACTTAAGTGTAGGAAGGCTCCCGGCGATGATGGAATAACCAACGTTTTGCTCCGCTATCTTCCCCGGAAGACGGTTGTTCAGCTCAGTTACATCTATACTGCGTGCTTGAGACTTGGTTATTTTCCTGACCTTTGGAAAGCTGCCAAAGTGCTAGCTCTTTCGAAGCCGGGAAAGCAACTTAAGTCGCCCTCAAGCTACCGACCCATCAGTTTGCTGCCATCTCTCAGAAAGGTCATGGAGAAAGTAGTTTTGAACCGACGGCAGTCGCATGAAGATATCCACGGACAATTGATTCCCCAACAGTTTGGTTTCAGATCGAACCACTCAACAGTGAGTCAGCTTCATCGGCTCACTGACCATATTTCTTCTGGATTTAACTGGAATAAATCCACATGCATGGTCCTTTTGGACATCGAAAAAGCTTTCGATACAGTTTGGCACGATGGACTTATCCACAAACTTTCCAAATTCAACATACCTACCTACATCCTGAAATTCCTTATTTCCTACCTATCTAACCGAAATTCCCGAATTCATCTCCAACAAAGTACATCGAACCAATATCGTGTAAAGGCTGGTGTACCTCAAGGCTCCTTGCTTAAACTCTTTTTATATTACATAAATTATATCCCGAAAGATCGAGCTACCGAAACGGCCCTCTTTGCTGACGATACAGCAATCTACTGCACTTCCTGGCAGCCGAAACTTATTTCGAGCTCCCTCCAGTCTCGCTTATTCACGCTTGAAAGCTATTTCAAGAAGTGGAAAATGAAAATTAATCCTACGAAGACTCAGTCCGTCTTGTTCACAAAGAAGACTAAATTTTCTTCTTACCCACTTGAACTGAAGATGTTTAACACGGTAATCCAACAGACTCGTGTTGAGTATCTGGGAGTAACTCTTGAAAGACAGTTGAATTGGACGAAGAATGTTAAAAAACGTCTCGCCCTTGGAAACGCATCCTTTGCGGGGTTGTACCCACTTCTCAACATTAGGAGTAGATTGAACGAACGGTTGAAACATCGACTTTACAAGTCATGTATTCAGCCCGTGCTCACATACGCTGCCCCAATTTGGTCGAACGCTGCACCATCGCAACTTGCGAAAATGCAAAAATTTCAAAATCGTTGTCTTCGGACGATTTCGAATGCCCCCCTGCGATATCCGGCTGAAACCCTCCACCGAGAAACAGGGCACCCTACTATCCGAACATTTATCCAAACAACCGCTAAATCCTTCTTCCAATCATCCCGCACAAACCCGTTCCTGGAAATCAACGAACTGGGCCGTTTTGACCCAAATACTTTGCTCTTCAGGAACAGATACCGCATGCCACACGATGTCGATTGCAACTAATTCTGTTACTAATTATTTATTTACTTATTTATTTATTTTAGGTTTAGTTCTTATTGGTGGGCTATCCACCCAAATTAGGTTAAGTTATGATTTCAATGGTTTTTATATAGGTTTTTTCCATTAAATTTAAACGATGTATATTCAATTCTACAATAATTCGATGTATTTTATTTATAAGATGATTGTATAGGTAAAGTCTAGACTAGGTACTATAACTTTAAGATGTTTTGTAATAATTAACGGTAAACCGACGTTTTAATAAATTCATTTTTGAACTTTGAACTTTTTGATATTTTATGTTCTTTGAATAATTTAAATAAAAATTTCAATCAATTATATAGTTTGTCTCAATATAAGTACATTTATTCAAATATAGAGGGAGGGGTAAACACCAAATTTAACATATCTCCCTTAATATTCGAAATATCGATAAATTTATATGAATTAAAATTGTAGATACAAAGTCTTACTATGATTTTGTTTCTTATCATTTTTTCTGTTACACTAATATTTACAGAAATATTGACGGTTTAAGATTGAAAATTAAATTCCTTAATATCTCTGTACACATTAGAGCTTGAGCAAAAATAATAAGGTGATGAATTGTAGCAAACTTGATTTCCTACAACATTATCCCTCCTACAACGTATTTTTCGATTGTTCTAATATAAAGAGAGATATTTTATATTTTGTGTTTGTATATTTGTCAAGTTTTATGATATATATATATATAAATATATATATATATAAATATATATATATATAAATATATATATATATAAATATATATATATATATATATATATATATATATATATATATATATATATATATATATATATATAAATATATATATATATAAATATGAAAACCGATCTTACATGACATACAATGCTGTACGTTGATTGGTTCAGATAACACTGATTTTTAAAATTTTTCAACAAAGAAAGTTTTTCAAATTTATCAAAAACAAAGATTTGGATAGTTTTTTTTGCATTCAATCTGTTTTATCTTGAAATTTATAGGAAAAATTGGAAAACTTAACCAGAAACAACTCAGAAAATGGGAAAGAACCCCAAAAATTACCTTTTTATTCCCAGTATATGTAATTATACATGGTATATTAAGTTTAGTCTCGACTTTGTAACGATTGAAAATATTAATGCTTGTTTACAAAATGGCCCATTCCTGTTATTTCCGCATGACCGTCCGTTTGTCGTGGACGCAATAACCTAAGAATGAAAACAGATAAACAGCTAATTTTTGTATGTGTGTTCTAGAACAAAAAAGTAAGGTCAAATTCGTTAATGGGCAATTTTTACTTTTAACCGAAAATCAGATCCACTCTTCTTCCATTTTGATGATGGTTTTTTGGCGCCGACTCAAAATTATTTACATTTGTGATATCTACATTTGTGTAGGATGCCATCTTAAATCGAATATGGCGGCCACCGCAAATGGCGATTTAAAATTTCCACATTAACCCCTATGATATGGGTATCAAATATAAGGGCTTGATGAGCAAAACACAATAAGTAAAATGACGTCATTCTTAATCCAATATGGCGGCCGCAACAAATGTAGATTTATAATTTCCACATAAACCCCTATAATATGAGTATTAAATGAAAGAACTTGATGAGCGAAACATAGTATATAAAGTGACGTTATTCTAAATCCAAGGTGGCCGCCGCCGCAAATGGTGATTTATAATTTTCACATTAACCCATATAATATGGGTATCAAATGGAAGGGCTTGATGAGCAAAACACGATAAGTAAAGTTAAGTCATTCTAAATCCAATATGGCGGCCGCCGAAAATGGTGACTTACAAAATGGTGATTTATAATTTCTACGTTTACCTATATGCAGGAAGTATCAAATGAAAGGGCTTGATGAGCGAAACACAGTATATAAAGTGACGTTTTTCTAAATACAGTATGGCGGCTGTCGCAAATTGAGTTTTATAATTTCATAGTAAACCCCTATGATATGGGGATCAAATGAAAGGGCTTGATGAGTGATATATGTATATATATAGATATATATATATATATATATATATATATATATATATATATATATATATATATATATATATATATATATATATACTATCACTACTTTTTGGAAGGTACATATATATATATATATATATATATATATATATATACCTTCCAAAAAGTAGTGATATCCGATCAAATCGGAAATGTAAAAAAAGGCCGATTTTTCGGGGAGATACTTTATATAACAGTTGCTCCTTAAAAAGTGATGATATCCCAATTAAAGGGCCGAGCTATTTATAAATGAAATAGTGAAAACTGAAATGTAAGAATGTAATGCAATATAAAATTTTTTTTTTCATTTTACTTTGCACTTACATTCTTATATTTCAATTTTTTACTATTTAATTTATAAATAGCTCGGCTCTTTAATTGGGATATCATCACTTTTTAAGGAGCAACTATTATATAAAGTATCTCCCCGAAAACTCGGCCCTTTTTTACATTTATGTTTTTGATAGGATTTATTTTTACAAAAAAAAATCGATTCACGTTTATTGAAACGTTCCAAAAACGATTCCTTGAAGAAGTATACAAAATAAATTTAGTCGTTGATATTTTACGAAAAAACCACCACGTAGGAATTACGGAAATTTAGCTAAAATTTGCTAAATGTAAGGAATCAAAATGAATAGCAAGTCAAGTAATCATATTGATAGATAATATTTACTATATGTAATAGAACATTAAAATCGCTAATATCTCTATCCACATTAATTTTACAGAAACAATGGGGAAAATAATGAAATTCATAAAATAACCTCCCCCCCTCTCTAAGCCCTCTTCCCCTTGCACAGTTGATAAAAATGTGATAAAAATATACAACACTACGGGACGTTTTGATAATTGTGGTTAAAAAATGGCTTCTATAAGTTTTATATAAAAATTGACTATAGATAGAAGCCATCTTACATTGATATTTTGATAGCTAGCCACATGACAAACTATAGTCGAGGTTTCCAGCCGTCCAGTAGTGATGAGCATCTTTCTCGCATTACCGCTAGTCTACCGATAACTGTGCATACAGAGCCACTATTAAACATTAATATAAATCTCAACACTATTACAAGTTTTAATATAAATCTCAAACCCAACTATTTTCCTTCACTATTTATTGTAAATAGTGAATATAAACAAAATTTACAAAACTGAAGTGTCACTAATGTAAAGACTTTGCCATCAATCAAATTTGTGTCAGTTAATATACGAAGTGAGAAAGCTTTGTGTCTATTAATTTGTCAGTTGTTTTGAACATGCTGTTTTTTTTTGCATTTTTTGTTTTTTGAAATATCCCCAAAGATAGAATTTATATACACTAAAAAATTTCTTTTACATATTATTCCCAACACATAACAGCATAAAGGTAGCAGTAATGAATATATGGAGAATATAAAATATGCTGATACCATCAAACTACTGTCTTCGAAAATGTTACATATCGCCATAGTTTGAAATCAGACATATTTTATTTTGACTTTATCGTGTAATTAAATAGAATTGTTTTTAAATAGAATTTGTAGAAATTCTGATGCATTCTTAATTATACTTTGAACGTTATAAATTATAATGACAGTGATAGGACTTATGTGAGTGAGATCAACTTTAAATCTATTAGCATTTATTTAATTTAAGGAAATACTTGGTGTCCCCAGATCTACTCCTAATTCTTAAATTACTGTTGAACTGGGCATTCGACCGATGGACTATCACATCCTCAAAAAATCACTCAATTATTAGCGAAGAACATCCGCTTCAGATAAAAAGCTACAAAAAGTATGTATAAGAAATGAATTTGCCATCAGCTTATATGTACCATAAACCTATATGAAATCAGTGATATATTCATCGAACACGAATTATCGATTAGCTCAGCTGCTATAAAGAAAATGGTGCAGGACCATTTCCTCTTACAAGCTCTAAGTGGAATTTGGCAAAATACTAGTTTAACTTTCTTCCAAAGATTATATCATTATGAAAACAGAGCCAGATACATGCCCATGTGTAGTGCTGCAAGGCGAATTTGTTCTCCTTTGGATAGGAGAACAAAAAAATATACGGTGAACGAATGTGAGTTTTAAGTGACGGGATTGAGACTATTGAACATCTTGTTGGAGATTGCCAAGGATTTTAAATTCGATTGCATTAAATTCGAATTAGCTAATCGTAACTATCTATGGGATATGGATTCACATATATGTTGCTTGTTGCTAAGTTGGTGCGTGTCTCAAACCAAATTGGCAACAAACAACTTATCTCAGAATCCATATCCCAGAGATAGTTACGATTAGCTGATTCATACTGATGATGACTACATTGTAGTCGAAATACGTATTTATAAAATACAAACAAATGTTCTAGGAATAGGGGCAAAATTTGAAATATAATTTCAAAAAAACCTAGAGGTCTCTTTGATTATTTTAATAATCTTTACTGTAAGTTAGCTTATTCTGTTTACTTAATCAAAATTTAAGTAAACAGAATAAGCTAGCTTTTGAACAAAATCATACTTTTGATTTAAATTCAATTATATTTGATAATTTACTTTTCTTATATTTTTTCCTTTTCTACTTTCGACTTTAAAAAAACTTTGTCTAAAGAAAAAAAATAAATCGAAACCAGATTATTTACTTTTTGCACTAAAAAAAAAACTCCTTCTTTTTCCAAGGAGAAAAATATTTTTTTCTTAAATATTTTACATAATATTTTTCGTAATATAATTAAATTAGAACATGAATTAGAATGAATTATGAATTAGAATTGGATCCAGAAAAATTATTCTCAATAATTTTCAATACAACAAAATATACACTTCAAATGAATAAAAAAAAGATCTAAAAATTATTTTTTTTTTCAAGAAACACTTCATTTGTTAAAACGAGAGGAGATGAGATGATGGAAGACTTTTATAAGGCATATATTACACATGTTATTCTCGTCTTGCCTCGTCTCATAGCTAGACTTGAGACATTTAAGGACTTGCATGCAGGTAGTGGAATGCACTCATTGTATGTTTCAATTTAATTTACCGCCGGTTCCACTTTCACTGACATTTTCACCTAATATTACGTTGGAGAATATTTTCGAATTTGATCATGAGTTCATGCAGATGGTACCATATTATTCTATGGTTATCATAATTACTTATAATAATTTGTAACAAAATTCAGAATTGGAAAAACTTGTACCATTTTTATACGACAATTGTTTTAAATTTTATACTCCACCAAGTACATAACAACAGAAGAGATGCTATTTGGGTTGTGGGGAAATTACCCGAAACATATATTCGGTTTAAGACACATAGACGTAACTCGGAACAATAACGAGTCGACCCAACTTTAACTTTCCTGTTTTAAAACTCGGATGGTTAAGAATTTTTAAGTTATGAGATAATATTTGGCCAATGTCTCTGTTAAAGTGAAGCTACTCAACCAGAGTGGAGTTGGCCGTGTTGCTAGGTTCATAGATGATCGGTTAACATTTCATAGAACCATATGGATTCAGTATAACTACAAAAAAGAACGGGATGGTCCCGAACCAGGTGGCAAGATGAGCTCGTGAGGTTTGAAAGCAAACAGTTTTTTTACCAAACTGGGGAAAACCTGGGGAAAGAATCGGAGAAGCGATTTCGGTTAAACATCCAAGGCAAACATTAGCCTGAACTAGGAAAAACATGCCATCGTCTTTCAGGCAGAAGTTTACGCCATACTGAAAAACGTATACATTATCCTAGACAGTCAAGCTTCTCAAAAACCTTGTCCGCGCTAGGCACAGAACAGGCACAACAAAACAAAGTTTAATTGATCTCGATACCATAAGTGGTTTCGTAGGACACGGAAAAGCTGTAACCTTAGCAAATAAGGGAGTCGGAATACCTTTCATAGGTCCAGAACGTATTTAAAGAATTCCGAAAACAGCATGCAAACAAGTGATAAACGAGTCGATAGACATTTTACACCGTGCTCACTGGACAAATATACGACAAAAAAACTCGGGACAATACTATTTCAGAATGCATCCAAGAGACTCTCGATTTTCTCAACCTGAACAGGATAGAACTTCGAAAGGTTACCAAATTCATCATCAGGCATTATCATCTACGAAAAAACCTACACCCAATAGGAATTCAGAATGGATCCATATGTGCAGATAGGAGGAACAAACATCCAGTCGAAGTGGAGTGACATGTAAATTATGGAAAGAAGTCTTTTCCCAGTGTTGTTTCCGGGATATTATTATTATTCTTTCTCTTTTCTTTTTTATTTCAAGGCTGAGCCCGATTAGTTATTATTATTATTATTTTCTGGGAAATAAAATATTTAACTGAATTTCGCATTCCATTTGTACAAAACACAAAATACATTTGATACAACATCATCAGAGGTGTGTGTATGTGTGTGTGTGTTATGTTATACTTTATCATATACAACTATCAAATGTATCGTGGTTGTGCTACGATGAACCAATCTTACTACACTTTAATATTTAGATGACATCACAAAACCAACCTCACTCGAGTGAGAAGACTCGAGAGTTTGTATGAATGAATTCGTTATGACAATAATAATACACATATAACTTATACTTGTATATATTATACAATGTGTCCGTTATTGATTTTCTTATAAAATAACATTTTACTGATGCGTTAAACCTATTGTCTGTCAGAAGAAAATACAACATTTAAAAGTCATAAATAAAGAGATATCTGTATTTATTCTCATATACTTTTTATTAAAAATTCCGTATCATAAACTTAAAAAAAAAAATGTAGAAACATGTTTAAAAGAATTCGTTACGTAGGAGCTATGGTAACTAATTAAATTTTCATATAGAACAGAATCAAAATGAATTGAAGGCCATTTTTAATATTAATTAAAGAATTAAAATAACATACCTGCAAATAATTCATAATTCTCTTATTATTGGAGTTTATAGTAAAAAACGACGATATATTTTTAGCAAAATTTGTATTCTACACCACTTTACAAAATTTTTTTATTAAACTAATATTTAAAGAGAAAGTTCGAATTGTGTGTTCCCAACCTTTACAGTTTCTTACCCCCAAATCGATTTTGCTGATTAACGAATCTATCATTTACAAAATTTCATTACGATCGGATTAAAATGGGGCCTTCTAAAGCACATAGTTGGTAAGTTCGATGTACATTTGTTGAAATTTTTGCAGAATCGGTTCATCGATACAATCGACAGAGCTACATTTAAACTCGCTCAATATTTTATTTTTGAAAATGAATTGACACACTTCACTGAAATGACATATTTGCCACACGGTGACATTTTGATACCCAGCGTGAAAAAGTGAACAAAACTTCAAAAGTTCACAAAATTTCTCTATGAAAAAATTTTGGAACATATTTTTCACCTTTACAAAGATGCGTCAACCTAAACCATATTGAATTTTCGAAAAAATTTAGGATTTGACTCCAAAGATCTTGTTCTTAGTTCATCAAAAGTGAGTAAAAAATATATTCTGAGGGATAAATGTTGAATTTTTCAAGGAAAAAATGACATAGGGTGAAGATAGAAAGATCATCATATGTATGATAAATCATGACGATCTTATGAAAAGAATACATGGAAAATGGTATGGGTCAACACGGAAGAACATACAAAAATTCGATTGAAAAATTGTTGGGGTCAAAATGGCAGTGTCGTTTAAAGGTTAAAAAAAATACTGAACTACAAGATAAACGATAAATTCCTTTAATATACTTACGAGCTATATTAAATTTAAGCCTAAACTGTTGTGTAAGAGAAAATGTTGCAAACAGAAGTAGTTTGTTTTTATAAAATAAACGCGTTTTGTTCTTGTAGATTTTCACTATCTCGCACCGTTTAAAAAATAAAATACAAAAATTGTTTTTATTCCATAGAAATGTTTATTTATTCAATGATTCCCTCTATCTCGCATCATTTTTAAGGTAGGAAGGTTTTCGCAGCAATTCCATTACAACATTTATAGCACTTTTGAGTACCCCAGAGAAACATACAGGTTCATTTCTAATAGTTTCGTAAATTGCTTTTTTAATTAATTTTATACAAATAGCTCGTTCAAAACATGTATACTAGACTAGTATAGAATTTATTCATTCGTTGTGGCAATAGCTGTTTATTACTTCTGTACTGTCCGCAAAGTCCTATTGTCAGTTTTAGAATTTTAAATAGATTTTACAAAATCTACTGATTTACAAAATGATTTTTTAAATTACTATTACTATGCAACATCGTATAGTATACGAAAAGAATCAGATTCCCTTCTGATAGGTAAAAGAACTCACTATAAAGTATAGTAATATTCCAAATGATTTCTTTCGTGAACTCTTTGCAACAATACGTTTCTGTTCGTGATAATTATGATTTTCTGCTCATGCTAATATTTATGATTGTAAGAGTTTCGAAAATTATGTTTGCCGGCATTTTAAACTGGTTAAAACTGAGTGGTTTTACATATTATTTGTCTATACTTTAGCGTCACAACACAATACTTGTCCAATTCCATTAAGGTTACGTAAGACATAGTATGAAATAACTGGCGTATACTATACAGACAAACATGTCATTGAATTTTTAATTAAATACTCATATGAAAAATCAACCAGGAATCGAACCTTGAACCTCTGGATTTCTAGCACAACGTGCTTACCCCTACACCAAAGACGATTCTGACGTAAGAGTTAACTTTTTCATATCATTGACCGTATTACTTTGTTGTCAAATTTCAACATTATTATTCACATAATATTATTTGTGTATACATGATTGGTTTTTATTTGTGAAGAAAATGACGGAAGAATGATTTAAAATATAAATAAATAGAGAATTGTAAACTTACAATGCCTAAACCTTTCGTAAGATATCGTTTAAATTTATAATTAAAGGAAAAAGAACCTACTGAACCCAAAAAAACTATAGGTACACGTATTTAACTTCTTTTTTTTTATTTACTTTAAAATGATATCATCATTATTTTTCCATAAGAATCAAATTATTGTTCATGACAATATGATAACCGATGATAGGTATAATACATAAATAACAATACTACGTCGCCACAACCCATGACACTCATCCACATTTTTCGCCGCCACAAACATCAGTAGTTACTGTGGTGGTATGTTTATACAGTTCATTCATCTTCAACATTATATTATCATTATAAATGTGTGTAATTAAATGATAATAAAGAAATATTATTTTATTTTTACAGACAATTTTATGTATATTATTATTAGAGTTGTAACGAATAGTCGCTTAAACATTTGCTATTAGTTTCGTAATTTTAATAGCGATTGCTCATGCGGGTGGTACACATAAAACTTTTCAGTCGATTTGTGTCGGATCCAATCTGTTTTTGAAAAGATAAGCAAAAGTAAGAATGTTTAAGATGAACATACCTTTACAACGTTTTATCTACATATACAGGCCACAACGTGTAATATATATTCCGGAACTTTATTAAATACTGATATGAAAAAATTAACTCCTCAACCAGGAATCAAACCTCGGGCCTCTGGATATCTAGTCCAGCGCGCTTACCGCTACACCAAAGACGACTCTGACGTAAGAGCCAATTTTTTCATAACATTCTTATTTTTATTTTGACAGTATTATTTCTGTCGGAATTATTCATATATTTATTTGTGTATACTTAAGCAGAACTTTATTTTGAGGAGTTCTTTACGCTTTGAAAGGCCATAGTAAAATGATAGGACCATGTTTGTTTCGCCAAATGTTTGTGTACGAGCTTTGAACAAACAACCGATTAAGAAAATAAGTACTGCTTGCGCATACGTGAGCATTGTTATATGAATGAATTTGCTGAACCAAACTTCCACACTGAGCAAGTAACATGACCTCTGAACAAAATGCTGTATGCCCGGCTAACTGGAAAGGCGCTGATAAACTATTCTATTTGAGAATATTCGATAAATTTTCGACATGTACACGGTGCTAAAATTTTAATTCGGAAAATTGAATGGGTGATAGATCTCCCAAAAATAAGAAGAAAAGTTCATATGAACTTGGATGTTTTCAAGCTTCGCTTTCGAGATACAGGTAGTTAAAGTGAATTAAAAACTTTTTTGGTTTGAAACTACTTTGGTTGATTTCGATTACAATGGCATGTCTCTAATAATAAGTAAGTGGCTTAGTTTGATGTAATTAGATTAAATTTAATTATTTCCGGGTCAGCGCTGGGGCATCCAAACAAGATATTTTAAAGAAAAATTTGAGTACGCCACTGTTTTTATAGCCAGTATATGGAAATATACAAGGTATATTAAGTTTAGTTCCAACTTTGTAACGCTTGAAAATATAGATCGCAGAAAAGAATTTTTGTTAAAGGTGTTTATAAACTTACCTTATTAGACAATTTCGGCATGTCCGTCTGTCTGTCACCCGATAATACAAGAACGAGTTGAAATTTTTTTATGTGTTCTAGAGCAAAAATTTAAGGTCAAGTTCGTTAATTGACAAAATCAGACCATGTTTGGGCAAAATGGGCAAAACTGCCTATCGTTGAAACCATAAGAGATATAACAAAAATTTAATAACAAAAAATCTTCTTTTTAAAATAAACAAAACGAAAACTTTTTTAATTATTTTTTTCATTAACTAAACAGTTTTTTCATAATTTGTGATTAAATGTCCCTCGTAAAGCGTTAACAATTCAATCATTGTTATACAACTCAGTATATACTGGGTATTCAAACAGTTAACTCAGTTAGTTGTTACATTACTCCTTTTACATATTATTTCTAGATTGAGTAAATAAAAATACAAATTTTTTCTCTCCTGCATTTTCTGTTTATCTTGCTTACTTTTCCAAA
Source organism: Nineta flava (assembly GCA_963920215.1). Taxonomy (NCBI): domain Eukaryota; kingdom Metazoa; phylum Arthropoda; class Insecta; order Neuroptera; family Chrysopidae; genus Nineta; species Nineta flava. The sequence goes on from OY986040.1 coordinate 93,937,247, forward strand.
AAAACAAAAAGTCCCTGGAAAAGTTGTAAGTCAAGTTAATTTAATTAATAAAATGAAATAACATATGAAAAAATGGCAATTTCTATTTGAAAAGCTAAGTATGTTTATAAATATTCTAATGTTGGACATTTTCAACATCTATTAGTAGTTATGTACGATGAAGATATAACTTTGTCGAAATTTCTTCATCGGTACTAAACCAATAGCTAGCTACCTTTTCTTCAAAAATTCGCATTGCATACTCTTTGCAACTCTCATCGTTTCATTTATATTTCATTTATATTTAATATTTCATATATTCGTTACAACTTTAGCTTTTATTAATATTATTATCTTTTATTACAAAATCTATTGGCTTTGATTCTGAATTGATAACCGTAATAATACAATGAAATGATCGTATAGCTTTGTGTTTTTTTTTTAATAAATATTTGATAGGTTTTTTTTTTAAATTTTATTTTGAATCAGTTCGTTAAAGAAAATTCCAATTATATCTTTATGAATTATATTCTTTATTCAATGAAATTCCGTGATAAAATTATGATATTCATTTCAAATAAATTATGTAAGTATATCATTTAGTGCGTTTCTATGTTGAATGATGAAATTAAACAAAAGATAATTGCCTAGAAAATGAAATAATTCTCATTTTGGGATGTTACAATCTACGAAAGATATGTGTGTTACCAAGCATATAAAATAAATCCACCGTGCTTTCGATTTTCCCAATGATTTGATTCTTCCAAATTTCAAATATAAAACCATTTTTATTATTAAATAAAACAAATATTTGATAGTTCGTAAAATCACTTTAGTTGATTAGTTTTGGAACATAGTTCCTTCTTCAGAAATAAAAATGAAAATTTCTGAACTGTGATGTCCGAAACTAGTAAAATAAAGTGATTTTACGAAACTTTTAAATATTTGTTTTATTTAATAATTATAATGGATTTTCATCAAGTAACGACCCATTCAATACAAAATTAAAACCATTTTAATGAAATCAAACCAATTGTAATTTTCACTTAGACTTCATAAAAAATATTGGATTTTCAAAGTTACATTATATTACCCGTCATAAGACGGGGGATGAGTATAACTCATTCTTGTAGGTAGAGGAACAAATAGAATATTTTCTTGGAAATAATAATAATAATATTCACGTTACAAAATATTTGAAAATTTTGTATAAGAGAATTTTATACTTTAAATACAATTACAATAAATTATTTATTTTAATTTGAACGAGATACAAAGTTATTAATATAGTACAGTTAAAAGAGAATCTCGTTACTCTTGTCCGCATTGAATTATATTACAGGAGTTAATTTTTTTTAAATAAGGTTCAGTATCACGTACTGAATGTAAATGAAGAGAATCCTTACAAATTTCGACCCCGAAATTGCCCCCATTTTATATAGGCCCAATATCTCCATTACCATGCACTTTAAGCCAAAAATGGTAATAACCTATCTTGTAGATAATTGGATTTCCTATTTTATTTGTTTCCTTATTTTCTTTGTATCACTTACAAAAATAAAAATAAAAGTTAATAAATTCAAATCTAAACAATTATTAGAAGAGATATCGGTCAAAAAGTCAATGAATAAATAGTTATGCTCGTATAAGTCGTAAACGGTAAATGATAAAAAAAACTTTAACTGATAAAAAAAATAGAAAGTTTAATTATTTTCAAGAAAGGTTTTTACCATTTTTGGCCTAAAGTGCACGGTAATGTAGATATAGGCAGATACAGTTTTTCTCAAAATAGCATCACTTCCGGGGTCAAAATTTGTAATGATTTTGTTCACTTACATTCAGTATGAGATACTAAACCTAATTTAAAAAAAAAAAACTCCTGTAATATAATACAGCGCAATATTCTATATTGATTGTACTAATACTCGTATAAGAACATTTCAAATAAAAAAATGTTCAAAATATTTTAGAATATGTTCATTATAATAAAATTAATTTGAAGAATTTTCATTAAACTTCCACCATTGTAATGATAATGCATTCATTTCATTATATTTTATACAATAATTAAATGAAATTTTTGAACGTTATATTCATTAAAATAATATTACAAAAATGTTTGGAAAAATGTTTGTTTTTATGTGATAAATATTTTAATTTGGATGCATGGAATACAAAATTTTAGAGCATGATATATGTTCTATATATTTATTATATCAAATTTAAGTGTAAGCCACACCGAAAATCTTTTTCAACTTTTTATACCCGGTATATATAATATATACAAGGGTATATTAGGGTTAGTCCCGACTTTGTAGCGGTTGAAAATATTAATCGCAGAAAAATTTGTTGGTACGATTCATAGATATTCCTAAAATGAATATCTATGAATCATGAAATGATATCACAAACGAGCTTTATAAATTGAGAATTAACCAAGATTATATGTGAGTTCTGTAGGTAAAAATAACTTCAAGTTCGTGAATGAGTAAAATCGTACCGTGTTTGGAAAATGGGGAAAAATATCCATCTTTGTAATCGTTAGAGGTGGAAAAAAATTTCAAGAAAAAAAAATGTTGAAACTTTTTTCATAAACTCAGTATATACCGGGTATATAAGCATTAAACTCAATTTATTGTTATTTTCATTTGTTTTATTGGTAGGATTTACATAAAAATCGTTCCGATGTAAATATGTTTTTTTTTTTATGTAAATATATTTTATTTAAAAACAAGTAACTAATTGAGTAAATTGTTTTGTTTCAATACCCAGTATAAACTGAGTTGTATATAAATATTTGAATTGTTAACAATTTTTGAATTGTCTCACAATTAAAAAGAAATCTCTTATGGTTTTACAGATGCGCATATTTTTAGCATTCCAAGGAGCACAAATTATGAGAAAACTGTTGAGTTCATGGAAAAATTTATTCAAAAAAAGTTGTTTATTTTAAAAAGAAGAAGAGGTTTTGAAATTTTTGTTATATCTCTTACGGTTTCAAAGATGGGCAGTTTTGCCAATTTTTCCCACACATGGTCCGATTTTGCAGTAACGATTTTGACCTTACTTTTTTGTTCTAGAACACACAAAAAAAATTCCAGCTAGTTATCTCTTTTCATTTTTGCGTTATCGTGTCCACGAACAGACATACAGACGGACGGACGGACATGCGGAAATGGCCAAATTAAGCTAATATTTTTAAGCGTAACAAAGTCGTGATCAAACTTAATATACCTTGTATATTTACATATACTGGGTGTAACAATAGTATACAATGGTATATGACTATCAATAATATAGTATAGTCTTTTACTATCTTAAGTTTGAGCAGAGAAATCTATTGAATTTTTGGAAAAATTATTGAGAAAAAATTTGTTTATTTAAAAACTCAGAATTTTGTAAAAATATCTTATGGCTTTTAAAACAGGCACATTTTTCGCTTACCGGGGAACTTTTGAGCTAAAATTGGGAAAAAACTATTGAATTTATGAAAAAATGTTTCAAACAACAGTGTTTGTAATTAAAGTTTATTTTAATAAAAAGAATAAGACTTTTTGTTAACAAATTTTTTGTCTTACGGTTTTAAAGATGTAAATCCCCCCCGCCTTCTGGTGGGAAAAAGGGGGAAACGCGTTCTGATTTTGTACATTAACGAACTTGACCTTATTTTTTTGCTTTAGAACACACACAGCTCGTTATCTCTTTTCGTTCTTGAGTTATTGGGTTGTCGGGCAGATGGACGGATATGCGGGAATGGTCCAATTAAGTCATTTTATGAACACCTATACCAAGTATTTATGTCAAGGATTAATATTTTCAAGCGTTACAAAGTCGGGACTAACTAAACCTAATATACCTTCTTGTATATTACATATACTCGGTATAATAACTTATTCATGTTTAGTACCATATACGTGGTGATGTTTCGTGAGTGTCAAGTTTGAGGTGCATATTAAATTTTAAGTCTTATAAACGAATTATATTTATTTTCTTATAATACATTTTGTATAAAATGATAACTTAATTTAATGTGCAAAATGCATCATATTTTACACTCATGCAAAATCACAATCATAGTTGATGTTTGAGAATAATATTTTAAAAGACATCATAAAAAATTGTATATGGAATTTTTTGATAAAGATATTAGGTAGTAATGTGCACAATCTGTAATCTAAAATCCTACATAAAAGATCGCCTAGAGTTTTATTTTTTCGGCCTTTTTTCAAGAAGCCTTATAGAGTTAATAGTAAGGTGTGATAGTAAGGGAGTTTGTGGTTTGTAAGAGAGGTGTGTTAGTAAGAGTGTGATAGTGTGATAGTAAAGAAGTATTGTATTGTGATGGCTAGATATACACAAATAATAATAAATGTGAATAATAAATTTGATATTTGACAACAAAGTAAAACTGTCAATGACATGAAAAAATTAACTCATACGTCAGTATCATCTTTGGTGTAGTGGTAAGCATACTGGGTTAGAAATCCAGTGGTACACCACAGTTCCATTCCTGGTTGATAAGTTAATTTTTTCATATCTAGAGCACGGTAGTGCGACAGGCCGAGTTTAAGGGTTTTTTTGCCTTCGCACTTACAGTACTATACAGGAAATACCAGAGCAGAGATTTGATCCCGAACTATCTTCTGAACGAAACGAGCAATAGTGCTGATTTTTCGAATAAAGGCTATTTAGGGAATTATAAGAGACTATTTTTTCAATCACCGTTACGCAATAAACGGTTAAAAAGTTATTCGCATTCAAAAGTCGTTAAACAGTGGGCCATACAGAATCATAATTCCAGGACCTAGACAAGTCCTAGTAGATAAGTCCTTAAAAGTTGATATTTGCCATAAAGTTAGATATAGTGGCCAAACCGAAAGGAAAATTATCAAACCACGAAATTTCTATCGGCAAATGTTGGTATATGCGAGGTCTGTCCGAAAAGTATCCGACCTACCTTCATATCTCCCCGCTGGCGTTATTTTTCGTCATCGGGCGAGTGGTATCCTTCAAAGTAGTCACCATTTGATTGAATAACATGCTCCCAGCGATGTTTCCACTTTCCAAAGCAGTTCTGGAAGTTTTTGGAATATCCTTGAGTGTCCTCGTCGCATTATCTTCAACCGCCTTTTTGTCATCGAGCGGTGTCCTTTGAGCAGTTTTTTTCAAATTCAACAAACAAAAGTCACAGGGGGCTATGTCGGGACTGTACGGAGGTTGGCGAAGCAGTGCGAACATGTGTTTAGTTTAAATCAGCTGCACAAGATTAGATGACATTTCCCACCGTTTTCACTTTCTAAATTTGAGGTTAAAATTCCCAAATTGTAGTTTTTGGTATTCCAAGATCATCTTCCAATTCGAGTCAAACGTCGATCTTCTTAAACGCAAGTGGCATGCGCTCGATATTATCCGGTGTTGTTGTCGTCGAAGTTCGGCCAGAACGAGGATCAATATCAACAGATGTGTAGCCACTTTTGAAACGATTATACTACTCTTTTATTTGTGTTTTCTCCATACACTCCTCCCCAAAGACCATCTGCATCATATGAATAGTTTCCAAACTAGTTTCTCCGAGTTTGAAGCAAAATTTGACGCAAATTCGTTGATCTGATCTTTCAGTCATTTTTAACAATAACAAAATCCGACGAACGCAAAAAAGGCTTTGTAAACAAATACACGCTGCGCACGAACTATAGGTCCTGTAGGTGTCGGCGAGCAACCGATAAGTTCGTGAGGCTTGACTGTTGACGTTCGAACACTGTGGCGCGAAGATATAAAAGCAGGTCGGATACTTTTCGGACAAACATCGTATAGTACAATAGTTCTTTCATACTATGTCTTAAGCAACCTTAATGTAATTTGACAAAAGTACTGTAGTAGAAAATCAAATTTGCAACAATTCATCACCTTATCATTTTTGCTCAAACTCTAATGTGTACAGGAATATTAAGGAATTTAATTTTCAATCTTAAACCGTCAATATTTCTGTAAATATTAGTGTTCCAGAAAAAATGATAAGAAACAAAATTACAGTAAAACTAAGTACCTACAACTATACTGCTTATAAATTTTTCGATTTTTCAAATATTAAGGGAGATATGTCAAATTTTGTGTTTCCCCCTCCCTTTAAAACCCCCTTTCCCCTTCCAAATTTCATTCCGATAAAATGAAAAGTGTGACTGCTAGAGTGACTACAGACACATGTATATATATATATATATGTCCATAGATATATATATGTATATACATACATATATATATATATATATATATATAAATTTTACAGATGGTGATTTTTGACATCTACTAGGTAGGATCGATGGACATTTGAAGAAATTTTTGCGAAATTTCGACTTCGGTACGGGACCAATAGCTCTATTAAATATATAAAACACATAAATGTGAAAAGTATTTACAGAGAGAAATAATATATTCTGGTTGGAAACATTTATAATCCGAGCGTCAGGCCACATTTTGTACCCGATTAAGGTCCAAAGTTGCATGTCTAAGCTTTTCTACTAATTCGAAGGCGCTTACTTTTAAAATGGGACGATAAATTGTTATAAATAAATTAAAAAATTAAATATTATTGGCATCAAATATGTTTTCTCTAAGACTTTCGCCTAAGAATACCCGGTTTGGAATAAAGTCCAGTTCTAAACAATTGTTATTGTAATTTTTTATTTCATTCGAAAGCTCCTACATTTAAGCAGAAACATTAATAAAAAAATGCAACAATCGTTTTAGTTAACTACGTTTTTGTTTTGACAGCAAACTCGTGTAGCAAACTTCTTTGAAATTTTTCTTGAATAAAGTAATGTTTTTTGTTTGTTTTAACTATTGGATAATATCTAGGGTTTAGATCATTGGAAGCAAAGAGAATCTTACTAATTTTTTTCTTCATTTGTTTTTTATCGGCAGTTTTGTGTTCGCGTGGTACTGCCCGTAACTAGATCCACTTGATATTATCCATAGATGGTCCGGGCCTTAATTTTTTTAAATATTGAATGCGTACATAATCAATGTTTATTAAATTTCTATATTATCTAGAGCACGGGAGTGCGACAGGCCGAGTTTAAGGTTTTTTTTTTGCCTTCGCGCTTACACTCTATTACTTATCGTTAAAGCAGAGCCGATTTGCCCGAAATATCTTCTGAACGAAGAGAGCTACAGTGCTGATTTTTCGAATATAAACTATTTAGGGAACTATAAGAGAACAAATTTTTGCTTTTCGTTAAGAAATAAACGGTTAAAAAGTTTTTTCGGTTCAAAAACCATAAAATAGCGGGAACCCTAATTTTTGGGAACATAATCATAATTCCAGGGCCTAGACCATAAGTCCTAAAAAGTTGATATATGGCATACAGTTAGATATAGTGACCAAACCGAAAGGAAAAATATCGGTAAATGGAAAATTTTTGAATTTTTGTTTTGATAAAATTAATATAAGAAATATTGCTGCTCTATGATTTGTCCATACTTTCTACATATATACTTAATTTAGCAACACACCACTTTTTAGAGGTGTGCGCGATTTTTTAAAACTTTGTTGCTCCACTTCCAGAAATACTAGAAGGGTGCGGTTTTTTTAAATTGACGCGGAATTTTTAAATTCTTAAATAAGAGTCTTTGGGAAAATTTAATTTTCCCAACGGAACATATGGAAAACCAAAAATTAAATTTATGTGTTTAAGCTTAAGCCACTTCCTGACATTTTAGAAGGAGGCATTTTGCATTCGACGTGGGATATCTCAAAACCTATTTGTAGATCGAAAAAATTCAATTTTCCCAACGCAACATCCGAAAAACTAGGATACAAAGAAATACAAAATACATCTTTGGAGCAACCTAGGACCTCAATCGGTTACGAAAAGTGTCCGAGCGCCAGACCACTTTATAATGATTTTTTCTTTAAATGCAGTTTTTTTTTTCCACAGAACCAATAAAGCCCAACCTATTTCGGCTGAATTGTTGTGCTGTGTACATAAGTATTAGATAAGAAAATATTTATTTGAATGACTGTTGAGTGAATAATATTGATATACTTATTGATATACTAATGGGCCTTATTGGGAGATTAGGTTCCTAATAAAGCCCTTAATTGGGTTTTTTCAAATTCATCTTTTCAGTGAAAAGTAATTCTGATGATTTTATTTTTCAAATATCGGATGCATACATAGTAAATGTATAGACAATTCTATTTATATTTATTTATTACGTAATTTTAAGTTTTTATAGTCTTTTTGTCTAAATACGGGAATGTTGTTTGACTAACCGCGTTGTAATTGGTTAACACACCGGATTTTCATATTTTCACATTTTTAATTAATAACGCAATTTTAATAATATCAAAATTATATTCTTAAAAGATATAATAAGGGTTCAAAATAATAAAAAACCATCAGTTATATTCCGAGAAGATCCAAAAACTACTAAAGAAATAAAAATAAAAAGTATGAAGTCGTCAAATTTAACAGCACAGAATTGGGTTTGATAATATCACACTGGCAAAGAGCCATTTTAAGAGGATAAAACACAAATATATATTTAAAGAGTATACATCCAAGTTAGAATATAAAATGATTTAGCACAACTGAGTATCACTCGATTAGCGAGCAACTACTAACAGAAACAATCTCCGACAATAGTGGATAAATTTGATGTGTGCAAAGTAGGCCGTTGGCGTTGGTTTTCTCTTTGTTTTTCTCTTTGTTTCTAACACTATTTTTGAACCTAGTGTTAGATATGAAATTTTTCACAAGTGAATTTTCGAATCATTCATCAAACATAACTAGTAGATGTCGAGCATGACAATCATTAAAGTTCACACATACACACACCCATATACACTCATACACGAATATATATATATATATATATATACTAGCTGACCAGACAGGCGTTTTCCTGTCTTAACTATGAATATTGAAAATTCATTCAAGTCGATCCAGCCGTTTAGTTGCAGTATAGATAAATAACCTAGATACCGACTGCAGCACCATCTGCCGGGCTGATTTGTGAATCTAAACCATCCAGGGCGCCACCCAAACGCATACAAAAAAATTCATTCAAATCGGTCCAGCCGTTTAGGAGGAGTTCAGTGACATACACACGTACAGTAGAATTATATATATAAAGATATATCTTTTTATACATATATATATATATGTATTACATATATATATATATATATATATATATATATATATATATGTATACCAGTCAAGTAGCCGAGCGGTCTAAGGCGTCATGTCTGCGAAGTATGCAAAACTCGGAAACTGGGAGGTTATGGGTTCGAATCCCGACATCGGCAGTTTGTCAATTATAAAAAAAAAAAGGGGCGGTTGATTGACTAAACTGTCGGGGTATGGACAAGAACGAAGTAACCGGCTATGCTAGAGAAGGTTTTCTGCAGTTTCCTTCTCGAACTCCAGATGAATATCGGCATAGTTCCTATCATAGTCGGCTGCAGCCGCATATCCTGCCGATTCCTAGTCACCAATTCCTTCCATTCCACTCACATTCTCACATCCTAAGGCATCACAATGGACCTCATGGTCGAAGTGTAGCCCGTCCAGGGCAGCCTTTACATTCTACCTCTATATATATGTATAAAGCCGCAATCTAGCCTTTATATATATTTACTCTCTATATTTGTTTGTTAATGGGCAAAATTGGTCAAGAGGCTAGAGGGACGGTAAAACATAAAACTTGAAAAAAAATTATCATCAGTTATTAAAAAAAATAAATCTTTGAGATTTTCGTGACAATAATTTAATTTGACTAGAGTTTCGGAAACAAAGTTCCTTCTTCAGAAAATATATAATAATGATTATTAAATATTTTGTGAACTTGGAACTGTGATTCCGAAACTATACTCAAAGTAAAATGGTTATTACGAAAAATTTCAAATTTTTTTATATCTAATAATTATAATGGATTTTCGTCATTCAATACAGAAGTAAATTTGTATTATTATTTTCTGAACAGCAAATATTTATGGAAATTTTTGCAATTTAAATATTATCAAGGGTATAGTTTTCTCTAAGCAATTCGGAATAATTTACACACACTCTTCCCCCTATGTTATTAGATTCGCAGACGCTAAATTTAAATATTATACTCTATGTCACTCCCACAATTAAGATGACTCTAACGACACGTCATTTGTTAAAATTCATCAAGCCGTTTAGGCTACACAGCGTATAAAATAAATAAACATACATGCACTCAAATTCAATATATTTTAAATAGAAGGCCACATTATAAGCGTGTATATATGTATAATATTACATAAAGTAACATTGAGAATGTTTCAACGTGTTCCATTTTTTTGGATAGGAGCGTACATGCATACATATATTCCAAAAACATTACCCTCCTTCTGGGACATTCGGGTAGTTAAATAATAATATACAGTCTATTTTCTGGATTAACAGTCTTACTAAACACGATAATGAAGAACTTAGTATATTCAACGTACTCAGTAGTCACGTATGCTATTTTACATTAAATATATATATATATATATATATATATAACACAAAAAAAACTTATCGTTGTTAGTAATCGATTGAATGTGCCAATGGAACGTTCCATCCATTTAATGTCATAAATTATTATTATACGTGTTTCACATATTAAAGTTGTCACATTGAATAGGTAGAATTATTACGACCTTAGCCAATATGTACTTCTGATAATAATAATGTTATTGAATGAATGAATAAACTATATGGATAACTTATTATTGAATGAATAAATTGATTTTGAATGCTTAAAGAAAAATTCCACTTGTTAAACCCGGTATATATAATATATACCAGGGTATTATACATATAGCTCAGACTTTTTAGGGGTTCATAAAGACACTAATTAGATTATTTCCGCTTGCCTCGAATCAGGAGTTGAAGTTCAGTATGTGTGTTCTAGGCCTAAAAAATAAGTTCAAGTTCGTGAATGGACAAAATCATGTTTGGGCAAAATGGGCAAAATTATACATGTTTGAAAACGCCAAAAATAAACTATATATGGAAGTCAGAAAATTACATCTAAAATTAAAATAAAAAAATGCTCGTTGTAGATTGCCGAACTGATCAATGTTTTTTAAAATGTCGTTGTAAACCAAACTTAGCCCTTGAGTATCTGATCTCAAATTGATTGTATTGTTGATCTTAATAAACACCTTTTCACTAAGATTCCTCTTGACCTAATTGGATTCATAATCCACAATTGACACTTCGTCCAATCAAAAAGTATGACCGACATCGAAATAATGGGATGCAAGAGTCGTTTACATGTTTAATTGTTTAATAAAAATCTTTTAAGTTTGGATATGACCTCAATAGATGTTCAGATGCTACACGATCACTCATAGACACCACCCCAATTCATTTTGCTGTTAAATTTTACTCTCTAAATTCCTTTCTCCCATGAAGGCTATCATTTTAGTCATAAAAAAATTAGAAAATCGTATTGTCAATTATACTCCATTTTGAAGTAAATTAAAAACGAAAAACGATGGAACATCCAAATTTCATGATGAAGTTCTTAAAAATATTTTGGACATTCGGCACAAATTCACTACCCGAGAAACCGCACTTTACTCACTGTTGTTGTTCTTATTACAAATTATAATTTACTAGTTGTTTCAAACAAAGTTTTATGCTGTTAGGAGATGAGCATTTTTTTAAAGATTTTCTCCGTCTCTACCTTTAAAAAGATATATTTTAAGCACAACTGCTACGCGGACATGGATGCATGACACAAAATATGTTTACAGCTTTTATAGTACCCGATAAAATTTTCTAGCATTCGATGCATACCACATGAAAATCTGGGAATAAATACTGGGAAATTGATCGTGTGGGCGCTAATGTATGTAATGTATATGGGTCCCTCATGGGTCGCTAATATTACACTATAAGGTAAGTTCCCCTAAGGCTTGCAGATTGACCATGTCTAAAAACTTATTACTAGTACAGATGGCCATTTCACCTATTGTAATTTTATTTTAAAACATTTTGTTTTAGGTAAAATACTATGATAAATTTTTGACACATAGTAACAAGGTGATGAATATAAAAAATAAAGACAAAAGAATTATATAACATGTTTGAAGATTTTTTAACGCAATGATGGTTGATCGACTATTTAAATATAATAAAACATTTGTATAAAAAACATTTATAGAAAAGGTTTTCTCGTTACATAAAAAGTAAAAACAATATATTTATTATTCGTTGTAGTCACTTTCGACAAAAGTATTTAAGCATCAAGAGAGCAATCAACATTATCCACTTTTGTATGTGTTTAGTAAAATGTAGTACAATTAAAAAATAAACTTTAAGAAAATTGAATATTTTAAAATAAATTTTGTTATAGAATCATCATGAAAATAATGCAGTGAAACTTTTTATATGGACCATCGAAGCTACCATTAACTGATACTTGTAGATCCTTTCTGCTATTGTTCTGATATATGTGTTAAAACATATACCATGCACCCTTTTGAATTCATGACTCATATATAAATTGAATAGAGGGCATGTCATAAACACATAAATGTTAAAGGAGAAAGTTCTAGAATATTATCTGAATGATGTACAAACAAGGGTCAAACTGTTTCATTTGGCAAGTTTATATATAATTATAACCAGTTGTATTACTTACACGATTAACACATGGCGTAGAGCACACTGTCAATATCTACAAAACTAAAACGATTTCAAGCAATGCTCGACAATATGCCTAATACACAAACCAAAGGGCGATGTCGCAAAACACAATAAACACAGACACCTATACGGATTAGTACCGACACGCACACATACACAAAACAGCATTAGACAGCACTTTGGATGGACAATATAGGACAAGTCAATATATTTTATAAGATTAATAATATTTGGATTGAATTAAAAAGACTTAATTTTTACATTTTCCTCTGTAGTCAATGAAGACTGGCAGGGCTAAATTTTAATACATTTATTATCCACCAGCTTCGACCCACACTGTATATATTATATGTGTGGATATATATAGGTGGATATATATATATATATATATATATATATATATATATATATATATATATATATATATATATATATATATATATATATATATATATATTAACTGTAAAACTTATTTAGTGGACTGATCAAATATTCATGTGAAGCTGTGTTGTGTTTAATTATACGTTTTTTTTTCTAATAATAACTTTAACTTCCTATTGTTTTAATTTAATTTAATCTTAATTGTGTTTTAATTCTAATTACTTTTGCATGTGTTTTTTTAAATGTTTTTTATACCCGGCATATATGATAAATACAACGGTATAATAAGTTGAGTCCCGACTTTGTAACGCTTGAAACTATTGATCGCAGAAATAAATGTAATATATATCCGTTAGTCTGTCTGTTTGTGGACACGATAACTCATAAACGAAGAGAGATAACGAGCTGCAAATTATGTGTTCTAGAGCTTTAAAGTATGGTAAAGTTCATGAATTGGAAAAATCTGATCATGACTAAGTTTTTGTGCATAATGGACAAAACTGTCCATCTTTGAAACCGTAAAAGATAAAACAGGAACGCCATTGAAGACATAAAATGTTACTTTTTTTTAAAATAACTACTGAATTTTTCCATAAATTCAGTATATACCAGGTATTATACAATTAAATCAGTAAGTTATTTTCACTTAGATTTCATTAGATTTCATTAATGTATGTATAAATTACATGTAATACTGTTTCGCTGCTTGAGGGAGTCTCAATATATTCGTGACGAAACGTCGCATATTGACGATTGATTAATTGCTTTAATTTTACTCATGCAAATATCCGTTAACCATTTAATAATAAATATTATTACAATAAAATTTGTATGCATAAAAATATTCGATTCTGTGATTACCGCTTTGTATACCGTGTCCGACTTGACGTTGTTACAAACGGTACCGATGCTGTGGCTATAATTATTGTGGGGGGGGGGGGGTAGTAAGTCAGATCGGATACTACGACTGTTGAATCTGTAGCGGTATTGCTTCTTCATTATTAAATTATTATAATAAATATATGTTAATAAATATATGTCAATGATAGGGATATCATTGTATTATATAATAATTGAGGAGTATCGAAATCTTTTTGAGATAAATTTAATAATTTATTTAGACGATCTTTACGAGAAAGTCCAAAAATATTCTAAAGGAAACTTTTGGACTTTCGCGTAAAGATCGTCTAAATAAATTATTAAATTTATCTCAAAAAGATTTCGATACTCCTCAATTATTATATAATACAATGATATCCCTATCAAGTGGTCTAAATCTTGATTCACATTTCATTCGTGAATTATTTATTGGTAAATTAGACACACAAATTCAAATTCAACTTGTCACCGCTGACAATAATGTTGATCTGAAAACTATTGTTAATTTCGCTAATGATATTTATAAATTAAATTCTGTATCTAATATCAGTTCTTTTCCCGTTTCAGAAATTCATAAAACAGATAATTTTATGTTAAATAAAGAATTAAATATTCTTAAAAATAAAGTCACTGAACTGGAAAATTCAAAAAAGTCACCTTCAAAGATCCAATATACTCCAAAAATCAATTTACACAAAGTTCAGGTGAAGTCTGTGTGTTGGTATCATAATAAATATGGTACCAAAGCACGTAAGTGTGTTTTTCCTTGTTCTTTTTGTAAATTAAATACGCGATGTATAAATTCAAATAAAACTACAAAAAAATTCTAAGAGCTCCTGTTGAGTTGGTCAGTAGCTCTGTCAATAAAAAAACCCAATTCAATAACACAACATCATCATCGTACAACTTAATCTTCATGTACGATCTCTTACATGAAGGTACTCGATATTTAGTTGACACTGGAAGTTCACTATCTGTGATTCCAAAGTCGTATTGTAAATCTTGTAAATTTACAAATTTACCTTTTTCAATTATTGCAGCAAACAATACTAAAATTACCTCTACAAATCCATAAAATTAATGACCCAAATAGATACACATAAAATATTACAAATTTGAAATTTTAAATAAAACGACTTACGGTAAAATAAAAGAATTTCCATTCCCTGACTTAAATAGAACTTATAAATGATCGTGAAATGGTGTTTTTATGAAAATTCTATATTGCCATTATATGTTCACAGTTGAACGTGTCCTCGATTAAGAAAATTTTTGAATACACTACTGTGCATCAGTACATTACCGTAACCAAAGTACTTACTTTACATATAAATACTAATAAACTAATGGAATAATGTTTTGCGATATATATGTATAAATAAAATGTATAAATAAATATATATATATATATATATATATATATATATATATATATATATATATATATATATATATAATATATATTTTATAAATAATATACATATGAAGGTATTTTGTGTTAAAGCATAAACATAAATTTTTGAATAAAATGGTAATTTATGGTAATTTTTTTACTAAAATTTTCTTTGAGCAGAAAAAGTACTCATCTATTTACAACAAAAAAAAACAGATAAAAATGAAAAGAAAATTTACATTTTATGTTATATCCGATTAAAAACATAAATGTAAAAAAGGGCCGAGTTTTCGGGAAGATACTTCATATAATACTTGCTCCTTAAAAAGTGATGATATCCCATTAAAGAGTCAATAGCGAAAACTAAAATGTAAGAATGTAAGTGCAAAGTAAAATGAAAAAAAAATTTGCTTGAAAAATATGTGTCGTTAGTTTTCTCTTAGTTTGTTTTTAAAATTTTACATCGCGGCAAGTAATTTGTTTTCTTTTGATTCAAATAAATTAAATTTTTGATTTTCCATATGTTCCGTTGGAAAAATTAAATTTTCGCAAAGATTCTTATTTAAGGTTTCAAAAATTCCGTGTCGAATGAAAAAACTGCATCCTAGCATTTCTAGAAGTGGAGCAACAACGTTTTAAAAAATCGTGCATAAATCTTACAAGTGGTGTGTTGCTAAATTAAGTATATATATATATATATATATATATATATATATATATATATATATATATATATATATATATATATGTATATATACATATATATATATATATATATATATATATATATATATATATATATATGTATATATACATATATATATATATATATATATATATATATATAGAAAATATGTACCAATCATATAGCAGCAATATTTCTTATGTTAATTTAATCAAAACAAAAATGCAAAAACTTCCCATTTCCCGATATAAATTTCGTAGTTTGATAATTTTCCTTTCTCTTTGTTCACTATATCTAACTGTATGCCAAATATCAACTTCTAAGGAATTATGGTCTAGGCCCTGGAATTATGATTGCGTTCCCAAAAATTAGGGACGTTCCCGCTATTTTACGGTTTTTAAACCAAAATAACTTTTTAACCGTTTATTTCTTAACGAAAAGCAAAAACTTATTCTCTTATAGTTCCCTAGATAGCATATATTCGAAAAATCAGCACTGTAACTTTTTTCGTTCAGAAGTAACTTTTTTGGGTCAAATCGGCTCTGATTTAACGATAAGTAATAGTACTTTAAACGCGAAGGCAAAAAACTCCTAAAACTCGGCCTGTCGCACTACCGTGCTCTAGATATTGTGGAAGGTTGTCTATACAATGTATGTGCGAAAAGAAGTTCATACATGTATATACGCGTTCAATGTGGGGAATAGTATTCTATAATAATGGAACGGATGAAAAAAATTATTTTCCTAATTAAAACAACAGTGATAGATTAAGTAAGATAGTCTTGGAGCAATAAAATATAGTTTAGGATATTTTAACTAAGGTTTTTACACAATTTTCATGAGAAAATGCTTCTGTACCGATACAGAGACAGACTAAACAACTTTAAATGTTCATTGAACATATCTAGTAGATGCAAAAATAATAGGCAAAATAGGTCATGAAGAAAGGGGACTCAAAGGAGGAATTTAATAAATTTCAAACAATTTTTTTTACTAGAACTCATCTAGGTCTCCGTTTTTGAAATGGCCACAGATATACTTCCCAAAATATACTCCTTCTCGAAACCTTTTAAAGTAGTCTGTGATAGGAACACGTGGATGGAAGGAGAATCACCCTATCTCAAGAAAGGAATCATCTGGTATAAAAAAGCAGATACCTTTTGCAAAGAAGGAACTCGGAATGCCCTTCATACACCGGAATGCAAACAACAGGCTATCCTTCGATGCACCGAAGCTAAACAGGATGCAACTGCGGAAAGTTACCAGATTCAGTATCGGACACTATCCCCTGCGGAATCATCTACACACAATGGGACACCATAACGGTCCATTTTGTGCGAACCTCTGGCTTCCAGCAGATACATGATATTCGTTGCCTCTCACCCCGAATACATGAATCTTTAGAAGGCGAATAAGCAAGCTCCCGGCCATTGCCAACATTTGGGAGAAGCGAACGTTGTGAGACTGAAGTAGAAAGGGGAACACAATGGACCGTAAGGTCGAAGTGCAATACTTTTTAGAACTCAAGATATATTTATCTATCTATCTACTAGAACTCTGTAAATAAATTTTGCCACAATTTATTTGAGTCCTGCTTCCCGATTACTTGCAAAAAAAACATTTAGCAAATAAATTTTGCTACATTTTATTACGATATTGTCAGTAACTATACCTAATGTTTACAGAAATATTCGAAATTTACATATAATACCCAAAATAATGAATATACAAATGTGTATCATGATAATGTATCTTGATTTGATTTTCATTATAGTTCCTTCATCTAAGAAAACTCCCTTAGACTACGCAGCTCTTGCATGACCAATTTTTTTACGTTTTAAAAAGGGTCAATATGTCAACTATTTTAGATCAATAATACCAAAATTTAACATGTTATAGAGAAATGTTTAAGTTGTATAAATTATTTCAAAATTTTATTCAAAAATGTATGTGTATGCTTAAACAAGAAATGTAACAACTATCTGAGTTAATAACTTAAATACTCTGTATAAACTGAGTTTTATATCATTGTGTGTATTTTACTTCTCAACACGCATAGTCGTATAAGGCTTTTAGTACGTATGCCAAGGTAAGATGTTCATTCATATCATTTTGTGAAGTATAGCTGAAATTGTGGCATAACTATTCAGTTTGTAAAGAAAAGTGTCAAACAAAAGTAGTTTGTAAAAAGGAGACATGTTTTGTATTTAAACTTATCTTATAGAAGATAACTTTGGTTTGACACTTTTCTTTACAAACTGAATAGTTTTACCACAATTTCTTCAAGTCCTTCATTGATGCACTGGAGCCTCTCCACCAACGACAAGGTCCTACCATACCTAGGAGAGGTACATTAGACCATAAGACTTTTTTATCAGATATATACTGCAGAGAATAGAAATTAATACATAAGTGCTTGGAACACAAATTTTATTATTAATACAGCGTTTCCCTCTTTTGTTTTCTATCTTTATTGTTAGTTACGATAAGGTGAATCATGTTTTTATTCAAATTCCAATCTTAAGTTATCATTACAATATTATTTGTGGTATTACTTTAATTTGACGTCTCATTATTTATTTTACATCAAATAAATTCATTCATTGTTACAGAATGTCAAACTTGAATTACTATTTGGTTATAAAGGGGAATATATAAGTGAAATTGATATAATATGAACAGTGGTGTTAAGGTTACACATAATTATTTATAAACAACAATTCAGTGTTTCGACCAAATAGACATAAAAGTTATGTTTTAAAACAAGCCTTTATTTAATGAACTACTAAATAAAAAATAAATTTTTTACCCGAGTCAGCAATATGTGAGTATATTTAAAAACTTAGGGCGCTTATAAGTTCTTGAGGCGAACATTTAAAAATCTGCTATCGAAAATGGTATTTTTCTGATTAAGGGTACACTAACTTTATTTTTATATATTTATCTATAGAAATGCAAACCTGACTTTCTTACACTATATCTCGAAAACCTTTTTGCCATGTTTTATTTGTGGGATGCCCCCTTCATTCATGTTTGACACGGATTTAAATATACTACGTCAAACGTATTATATATAATAGATTTTATAAAATAATGATAATTATTATAGAAATTCTACTTAAATTCATACAAACTTTGTATAACATATTGTAATTTTATTAGAAATCAATGTCCCTGAATCGACAAAAACACATCAAATGATAATATCATGCTCACAGAAACAACATCCAACATAAATGTGTATAGACACAAACAATAAACAATTTAATTAAATTCCATTATAATCTTCCAATCATAAAAAATTATTATAAAATAAATTGATTTGGTACTAAAAACAAGTACGATATCTATCTATATAACAAAACATATAGTATCTCTATATTAAGGTAGTTTATTCGAAAATTTTATGAAATAGAAATATGACAATAGGTTTACATAGCCTAGTGCATGAATATGCCGTGGTTAACAGAGATTACTAAAATGAGTAGGCTCTCAATTAATTAAGTTCCAATTGGTTGTACCAAGTGTAGGTACATACAAGAAAGTTAACTAATCAAAGAAAAGATATGGCAGCCATGCTTGATTTGGTCTAAGATCCAGCATTAGAAAACTCTTCCCTCATCTGTTAATTGAATGAAATAATTAAAAGGCAGATAACAATATTATAAATGCATGAATGCAATGTCTGCCACCGTAGTCCTGCTGGCTATTAAGATTAATTAATTAATATGATATAGTGTCTTTGTTTGTTGCTCGAACAAATATAATTGTCTCTAACACTGCGTAGAACACAAAAACGCGTTGAAAATTTTATTACTTAAAAATTTTTGTATAAAGGCTGCAAATAATTTAATTATATATTTTTTATATAAAATATATTTTATAATATCACAGTAATAAAATCTTGTTACAATATCACAGTAATAAAAATGTGTTCTACGCAGAGAGAGAGACAATTATATTTGTTCGAGCAACAAACAAAGACACCGTATCATATTAATTAATTAATTAATTAATTAGTCTTAATAGCCAGCAGAACTACGGTGGAAGACATTGCACGCATACATTTATAACATTGTTATCTGCCTTTATACATTATTTCATTTAATTAACAGATGAGGGAAGATTTTTCTAATGCCGGATCTTAGACCAATTGGTTAAAATGATTAATATGAAGTGTACCTCATTCATACTCATGTTGCTAGGTTAAAACGGTAATATGCAGAGTACTTCATAAAGATTATTAAAATAATCAAAGAGAACTCTAGGTTTTTTGAAATTACATTTCAAATTTTGCCCCTATTCCTAGATTTATTAACCACATAAAAATAATCAAAAGTTAACGGCAACCAAGATGGGAGCAACAGAGTATTCCTTAATCACTGGTTAGTTAACTATAGTTAACGATAATCAGGGTCCGTGCCATTGACTGTTAGTGACCTTTATTCAATTCCAAAAAAAATTATTTTTTTAACTGATTGTGAAGTGTTGAGTTATTTGCCATCAAAGTTGCGAATTTTAATATGCTAGTTTTAAATCCCCGGTCAACAAAAGATATAATAAAAGTTTGAATCGTGTTATTGCAGCTCCAGAAGGTGATTGATTTAAATGTGGTTATGTGGTTAATGAACCTCCTAACATGGCGAATTTTATACCTAGCATATGTAAATATACAAGGAATATTAAGTTTAATGACGACTTTGTAATGTTTAAAAATACTGATCGTAGGCATGAATGCTTGGCAAATGTGTTCATAAAAGGGCCTAATTCGACCATTTCATTGTGTGTGTTCTAGAGCAAAAAAGTAAGGCCCAATTTTTGTTTGCAAATTTTTTTCATAAACTCAGTATATAAACTGGGTATTCCAACAATTAACTCAGTTAGTTATTACAATACTTCTATTAATTAATATTAATATGAACCAATTAACTCATCCACCAAGTATCCAACCCCAGACCTCTGTTTCAACCAGTGTGCTATCTGTTTCAACATTAATAGTCGTACTGTATTGTATACTTTTTGCCTTTAGTGTCACGTGTGAACTACCTTAAATCAATAAATGTAATATTAATTTAATTATTCAATTCAATTAGTATGTTATGTGTTTATTTAACAATTATATTGATGTGGGTTAACAAAAATGATCAGCCATTACTTTTTAATTAAAATATTTTTATTAATTTCATTATAATAATTTTTTTCTAATATCAAATTCTTTGTAAAAAAATAGATGTTTTGAAAACGAACAATTTATTAACAAATTCACTGAAAATAACTAAAACAAGCCATATGAGGTGGAATTTTAGTATTACAATAGGTTCTAAGTGTAAACTGTAAACCATGAGGTAGGTCCACATGTAAAATTTCCCAGTATGATATAAAAATTAAATTTATTGATAATGTCGTAACCAATAGGTAAATCAGTACGGTTATTTAGACCAGCCAAGTAGCCCAGCGGTCTAAGGCGTCATGTCTGCGCAGTATGCAGTACTCGGAAACTGGGAGGTTATGGTTTCGAGTCCCGACATCGGCAGTTTGGCAATTATAAAAATTAAAAAAAAAAAGGGGAATGCTTGAGAAGGTTTTCTGCAGTTTCCTTCACGAACTCCAGATGAATATCGGCATAGTTCCTATAATAGTCGGCTGCAGCCGCATATCCTACCAATTCCTAGTCTACTCACGAATTCCTTCCACTCCACTCACATCCTCACATCCTAAGGCACCACAATGGACCTTATGGTCGACATGTAGCCCGTCCAGGGCAGCCTTTACAATCTACATCTACGGTTATTTAGGCAGGAGGCGCCGTCACCCGAGCAAGGTACAAATTCGTAAACTTTTTGTTCAATTTCCAAACCAAAGCACTTATTGAATAATTAGCGTTGCGTCTATAAAATACCACTGTCCCAAATTGAAGATGAATTCTCCGTCCAGTGAATACTATGTCCAATTGAAATTCTAATAATCTGTACAATGGCTTGTTTGGCTTCAATTATAAGATGACTTCATTTTATATCAAGTTAAATTAGTTTATCAAGGAAAGTACAAAAAAAAATTTTAAAATTATAACAATTGACTTTGTTACTTCTATTTAAAGTACCTTTATTAAATATTATTACTATTAATAACAATAAGTTTTACAAAATTAAATATATTCCCGTAATTAACACTTTAATTAGGTATCGGGACTAATCTGAACTATTTTATTTTTGCATTGAAGATGTTACTGATTATATACTAATTTATTGCTGAATTGACATTATTGACTATTTACGTCAGTCAAACAGGTTGACAATGTAGATGTTCGTGATGCTATAATAACAATAAGGCTTACAAATATTTCGTTTTGAATAGTGTTACAGAAAATATGTCATACAATAAACTGTAGCAAACATTCACATTGCCCATTAACAAAATGGTGGAGTATTCTAATAATTAATAACTGGTAACTTGGTTTGATATTCATTATAATTCCTTCATCTAAGAAAATTCTTATATTTCTATATAATTAATTCTGATATTTGACATAGAAAATACAGAAAAAATAAATTTTTGAATTTCTTAAAACATTATTTGCTTCTTTACTACCAAACTTCTTTTCGTAGAAATCCATATAAATATCCATAGTTTTATATTTTATCATAGTTTTAGATTGTAAAATAGTGGTCAAAATCAACTATACTTATTGAAGACATTTGAAGTTTTTATCATCGGTACAATCGCTATAGCTGTATTTTCTTAAAACGAATGTTCCCATTCTAAATTTATGTTTGTATTATTTTTAATAAAAATGAAAAACTTTCCTTTATCCATAGAATAGGAAAAACGACAAAATAGATCAAAGAAGCAATTTTTCACAAAATGATCCAAGTATCTCTCAAATATTAATTCAGAGTGCTAATTTTTCATTTGTAAATAAGTTTCTAAGGCTTATTTCAAATCAACCCGACGTTCCTATGAACGACATTAGGCCGACCACGACACAAAATATAAATCTATTCACATATTAGACCAGCAGCCCGGCAAGTCGGACCGACTCGGCCATCTCCACAATTTGCCAGTTTATCTTCATGTTACACCGTGTTCGTCGGGATCAGTTACTAGCTTGTATCTTATATTATAGACTTTTTAAAAAAAGAGAAAATAAAGGATGCAATAGGTTCATCCAATGCTTCTGAAAAGAGATGAGTTGGGGGTAGAAAATATGAAGATACATTTTTAAAATTTTTTTGTATCAGTGTTGCATATTTCGAAAAGCTTGACCTCGAACAGATCGAAAACACTAATCAAAGCAAGAACATATCATTCAGGGAATGTCTCACGCCTGAGCATTTGTTGCCCTAGAGAAAGGAAAAGTGCAGACTAGTGTACGAACTTACCGGTGTCGGGTACATGTGAAGCGCTTCATTTGTTTAAACCTCCACTACACTGACCTGGCTAGAGACTCAAACCACACGACACTCGTCCATAGCCGCTGGGAGTCCCATAGCGGCTGTCACACCGTCATCTGTCGGTTAAACAACTGCGACACTAAACCCTTATGTCGTGTACCCGGTGTTGTTTACATGATTGTTGGGTTGGTGTGAAATAAGCCTTATACGCAAATTTATAAATACAACAAATATTTAAATGTCGTATCAAATAGGATATACTATAATATTTTTTTTTTACTCCAATGAATTTTAATACTTCAATGAAATTCTTTACTCTAATGAAATTTATAATCTTAAGAAACGATGCCATAAAGATTACCTGACAGAAATTTAATTCACAAAACAGATTGTAAATAAAATTATTTGAAATGACAATTATGAACATTGGCGAATTTTTGTAGATGATATATTTACACAAAATTTATAATTGACTGACTCTTTTTTGTTGTTTCTTTGTAAATTGTGATTCTTAATCGTTATGCATAGAATCAGTTTGATGTCTCCACATTCTTTTCTAATCTTATATTTCAAATACATGATGTAATTCCTATATCAAATAATTTTTCTTGTTTACAATATACATACATACAAATATTGCCCCGAAAATATTTTTTGATTTATAAATGTAGAAATGATAAAGGTTTTAAAATGTAACAATTTATTATTATTAAAATTTATGAACGAAAAAAAATTTGGAGCCTACGCCATACAGCCTCTATATACAAATTTGAAGCTGTATATTTATGAATGATCGTTGAACTGTTTTCGATTGATTATTTGTAGCCATTTATATCGAATATTATTGTCATAACAGATAGGCTACTAAGTGCTCATAGTGACATAGATGTTTTTAATTGAACTTTTTGTTTTTACCTACAAACAATTTATTTTGTGTATACAAAGGTGTAGTAATTCCTGTTGTTATCTTAATTTAAACTACCTAATGAAAAAAATTAAACATGGGGTTCTACCTCCGTTTCTGAGACTCCAGGGTCTATAGCAGAAGTGGGCGCAGACGGCTCGCCGGAGTCGAACGAACTCTCCATAAGCTGGGTGAGAGTAAGTAATAAAGGTATGTTTTGAAGTAAGATGGAACGATGTTTTAATACAGGTTGCCTACCGATTATTGCCCAATAATTTATTCAATCAATTTAGAATTAGTTTTATAAAATATTTATTGTTTAAAAAATATCTTTTAGAATATGGAGAGATACAACAAAAAACAAAATAATAATAACAATAATGATGATAGCAATAACAATAATTACAACAACAACAACAACTATATGTATTCCCACTTTATGTAAAATTTAACCATTTAAAAATTAGCAACAAATTACCAACCCTCCCCCCCCGCCACCGACCTTTATCATTGGCATCTTTTTTGTATCCAGTGTCATCAAATTCTCATGACACTATACCTCCTACTAAGAAAAAATAATTAAATCAAGTAAATAATTGTTTATTAGTTCTCCGATATGAATAGTTTAGGCAAATTATTCGGAATTTCCTAAAATCTAATTCTAAAATCTAAACTAAAGCTGAATCATCAAAAAATTTACAAGCGGTAAATCACCAGCCCCAAATTACCAGCCCAAAATTCCAGAGTATGTATTCAATGTATTGTATACTTTGAATAATAGTGACCATAAAAACTAGTTGGTATTATTATATTTTTTTCAGAAAATGTTTTAATTAAAAATAGAAAATAATAATAATTGGTAGAATATCCTCTATTTACTCTCTCTCTCTCTTCCTACCTCTCACTCAGAGCTTAGTGCAGTCAAGGTCTGCCCACATATGGTCTATAGCAGAGGCCAAGCACATCGTTTTTTTAACCATTAAAAAGGAATTTGTAGGTAGTTTTTTATTGAATGGGTCGTTACTTGACGAAAATCCATTATAATTATTAAATAAAAGAAATGTTTGAAATTTTCGTAAAATCACTTTATTTGACTAGTTTCGGAACACCGTTCTTTATTCAGAAATAAAAAGAAAAATATTAATGAAATCATTTCATTTAATTTCATTTTCATTTCTGAAGAAGGAACAGTGTTCCGAAACTAGTAAAATAAAGTGATTTTACGAAAATTTCAAATATTTGTTTTATTTAATAATTTGTATGCAGACTAGGAATTGGTAAGTTATGTGGCTACAACCGACTTTGTTCGGAACAATGCCGATAATCATCTGGAGTTGCTGGAGGGAAACTGGAGAAAATCTTCACAAACATAACCGGTTACTTCGATCCATAAACCGACAGTTTACTCAATTAACCGCCCCGTTAATTTTATTTGGCAAACTGGCACCGTTGGAAATCGAATCTCCAAGCATAGCGCGTTTGAACGCACAAGCACTTGATCTGGTTACTTTAAACTTGTACAAAACTGTTTCAAATGTTTCCATTTTTCTATGAAAAACAGAGACATGCTTGCAATTTGTCGGAGTTGTTTACATTGAATATAAATAGGATAGATCTGTATATATTTTTACCGTTTGAAAATTGACTAATAATAAATATCATGTCACTGTTAAAAGAATACAAATAAACCATATTTTGACAAAATGGAAACCCGACTTCAAAAATCAAATATTCTATAAAAAAAAAAGCACTAAAAAGTAAAAAAATAATTTCATATTCTTGTGCCAATTTTAGTTCACCTAAGCAAAAATTTTTAAATATATATGTACAATTATTGTTATTTTTGGAGGCGGTGTCAGTATAGAGAAATTCACATAACTTTTGGACACCGCCTCCAAAAATAACAATAATTGTACATATATATTTAAAAATTTTTGCTTAGGTGAACTAAAATTGGCACAAGAATATGAAATTAAACAAATCGAAATGAAATTAAACAAATTTTTTACTTTTTAGTGCATTTTTTGTTATAGAATATTTGATTTTTGAAGTCGAGTTTCCATTTTGTCAAAATATGGTTTATTTCTCGCTTTTTAGTGACTTTGAAGTTCTATAACTGATTTTATTTGTCTAAATATGGGTAGACCTACTAAACGACCAACTAACTTTCAGTGAATTTTTTTATAACACTTTTTTTTTTATCCGTTTTTTTTTTTTTATAATTTTTAGTGCATTTTTTTTATAACAGATTTTCAGTTTTTTTTACAAGGAAGTTGGTTTTTTTTTGCAAAATTTTTTTTTTTGGGGTCGGTTTTTTTTTGGAAAAATTTTTTTTGAAGTCGGTTTTTAAAAAAATTTTCTTATTTACCCATTATGAATGAGTATACCCTTTCAAAAAAAAAAAAAATTCCGCAGAAATCGGTTTTCACATATAAAATGTGGATTTTCCTCGATTTCCCGGGGATCCCCTCATCAGAATGGGATTTGGTGATAATGGGACCATTGGAAAACCAAACCCTTTAAAACAAAAAAAAAATTCAAAATCGGTTCATAAATAACGGAGTTCTGAGGTGACACACATAAAAAAAAAAATACAGACGAATTGTGAACCATCCTCCTTTTTGAAGTAGGGTTAATTAAAGCAATAACAAATAACAATACAAACAAGGGCTTTCCCCTAAAGTATAAATACAACACATTCTTAAATTTCAAAATCTGAATTGTTTCTATATTAATAAAACATAATTACAATTTTGGTGATAACCTGGATTCATTTCTAACTAGATTTAACCTTGTCTCTATCGCTAGTAGTTAAATAACCTCACTATTCACATTATTATTTAAAATGCTCATATATTTAAAAACAATTAATGCATTGACTTTCAATTTATTTTGTTTTTATGACCATTTACGAAACAAAGCACAATTAAATCGGTTTCAAAAATATTCTTTACGAAAGGCCAACTTCTGGTGTGGCTACTTCATTAAGACGCTTTATTATCGTGTTGAGCAAACAATCTTTTCATACATACTCCATAGTAGGTTGCATATAGAGGTAAATTATAAGACACACGAACGTGCTAGTATTTTATAAACATGGTTTGTTTTCTTTTTTAATGAAAAAGAGATCGTATTTCCCTTCTTTTTTTTTGTAATATATCATTCTTTCATTTTTACAGTTTTATAGATCTGAAGATAGCATAGCCTTTAATAAAATTGAATCTTCCGTTACCAACTTCTTTCTCATTAAAAACTACGGCACTATTATTACGGCGCGATTCAATTTTCTTAGATATAGTACTTGCGCTTGTAGAGGTAAATAATAGTTATAATAAATAATTATTATTTAAATAAATAATAAATATGAATGTGAAAGATATAATTGATCTTTATTGATTTGATTTATGAAATATTATATATATTTATATGTAAATTATCAAGGTTGTTAACATTCAAAGCAACCGTGATAATAAGAGGAAGTTATAGTTGTTATGCAACAACTAAAAATGATAAACAATATTATTATAATAATTTAATAAAAAAGCGATACCGCTACACGCTAAATCTATTAGTTCCAGAGAGAAGGACAAGGTATGTAGACGAGGAACTATGCCGATATTCATCTGGAGTTTGTAAAAGGAAACTGCAGAAAACCTTCAAAAGCATAGCCGGTTACTTTTATTCTTGTAAATACGCTGACAGTTTAGTCAGTTTACTGCTCCTTTAATTATTTTTTTAAATTTATTCAATGGACAAACTGCCAATATTGGGAATCGAACCAGCAACCTTCAAGATGAAGTAGATAATTAGTTGACATAAACTTCCTACGCTATATTCGATAAATAATTTCTTTGGTAAGAATTGGATTCATTCCATTACTCGTGGGAATAATTATGAAGAATGAAACTATTACAAAAGATAATTTTGTTTTAAGACTAAAAACAAAAAATAAAATTTAGAGTTTAAAATACTAAAAAACATGCCTTCATTGGATTATAAACAAAAAAAAATGCAAAATAATTTAAAATGGACTAAAGAGATTTTTAACAAAACTAACTTTGATGTAAACAAAAGCACCGGGTGCTCCCTACTCACTTTTGTAAAAGTAGAGCCATTATGAAGACGTTAGTAGAGAGCACCCCATGCTTTTGTTTATATTAAAGTTCATCAGTTTTAAAAACTGATAATTATTTTCTAAATCGGAACTTATACGCTATATATAAAACAACTAACACACATAAAAATGGATTCACAATTCAAACCATGTGTACTAACCCATAAAAACTTTTGATTAACCAATTTTGAATATCCCCGTATATTTTTGAGGCTGGGTAAAATCGAACGATATTGGTTCCTCCGGTGTAATATGTATATGCATATATAATATATCAAATGTGATTTGTTTACCTATGTCTGTCTGAATGAATAGCAAGGCTGCTCTTTAATATATTATATAGCCTGACACACATCTAGAGCTAGTAGCGAGGTAGCTAGCTTATGGTATAGAGCTATGTGCTCTCCCTAATATTTGAAATATAGTCACGTATATGATGTAAATTTTGTATGTGATTGATATTAGACTTAACCGTATCAGAATATGTGTACATGAATTTATGTTCTGAAATGAAATAATTCAAGTAGGTACAATAAAATATATATAAAATACAAATTTTATTTTATCCTGAGTACTAATAAATAAAGTGATAAAGCTTTTAAAAAAATGTTTTTAACGACAGCTATGTAATATGCCATTTCATACGGCAAATTATTTCTATCCGTTTAGTTTTGCAATTGAAAGCATTTATAATTTTAAACTTACTTTATACAATATTCAATCTATAAAATATTATTTACAATCTTCACGTTCATTTAAAATTTTAATATAACAGCGCTAATTTAGCCCATTGGTTGGGCAAAAGCCTACCGTTATGTCTTCCAATTTTCTCTATTTCTTGCTTTGCGCAACCAGTGACCACTTATAAATTCAACAAGCTAATCTCTCCACCGCTTTATATGGAGTCCTCTATTTTTAAAGTTAAAAGGTGTCCATGTTGATGTTTTTGAGTTACTACTAAATAACTTCCCATAAATTTGCAATTCGTTACAACTTTTTCCCTTGTTATAATTTTTCTGAAATATTTGTGTTGAACATATTCGAGAAAGTAACATAACCATCGTTTCGCTGCGATTTATAATCAAACACACTTCTTCACAGGTGGTATTTAGATCATCGATCATGATTTGTAAGTCTTTACGAATTGCTAACGAATTTAAGAAATACCAAGTCAAAAAGCTAAATTTACATTGATATCAAACTTACTGTTGTTTATAAGTACTATTTTTTTTCAAAAAAATACCTGAGCATTATTAATAAATTTTTCATAATTTAATCTAATAAAGTAATCGACGTTTATACAGAGTAACTTTTTTGTTAATTTAATCTGGCAAGATACTTAAATTCAAAAGTGAGCAACGTAAGGGTGGGAAATTGTCTAAAACAAGAATTACAGTATTGGTTGTTGCAGATATGACTGGATAGCGTAAAGAAAAACTTTAAGTGATCGGAAAAGCTAAGAAACCACAGAATATTCGCTCATTGACTGTACAAAAACAACACAAGTAAAAGTTGTCAGTATAGTTATAATGAAGCTTCTATCCATTATATGAAAACCGAATAAATAAGGCACAAATCAATTATAAAATACTAAAATGATACCTTGACTTTTCATATGTATATTGCTTATAACGACTATAGGATATAGCGTCCTATGAGGTCCCTTCAATGTCGTTATATCCGGTTTTGACTATATATATATATATATATATATATATATATATATATATATATATATATATATATATATATATATATATATATATATATATATATATATATAGCTTGTATTTTAAAATTAAAAAATACACTTAATCTGCAAACAATGTATAGTGTATATATCGCTGTCTGTATGCAGTGTACTATGATATGATGTCTTTGTTAAACAACATTAAAATCAGTATTGTATAACATATAACTACAGTATGATAACTATACCTATATACTTCCCACTCTCTAACTACTATCATTTATATATAGTTGCATCTTACTCGTGCATCGATACATCATCCGTCGTGATGTGTGATGATGATCGTCAGCGTCGTCGTTATTATCCATAGTCCGTTGTGTGCGTGTGTCTACATGTACATGTAACAAAGACACCATATCATAGTACACTCCATATAGACAGTGATAGATACACTATATATTCTTTCTAGATTGGGTGTATTTGAAAATACAAGCTGTATATAAATAAATAAATATATATATATATATATATATATATATATATATATATATATATATATATATATATATATATATATATATATATATATATATATTGTAACGGTTGAAATGAGTTCAACCTTCGATGAGAATCTTTTATTTATTTATTTATTATTATTTAACGTTAGTTTTTTTTTTTTGTTTTTTTGTTTGTTTGTTTTATTGTTGTTTCGTTAGTTCGATCTAGAGAATAACTCTAAGGAATTCGCTAAGTTGACGTTACGTAGCTCCTACGTAACGATTTTTTTGTTTGTATCGTAATGCATGTACGTGTGGTTGGGTTTTTGATGTTTTGGATGTCGATCTAGTGGAGTTAGTATACGTTTTTTTTTTGTTTCAATTATTTTTTTTTGCTAAAAACTTCCTCATTAGTAGTTGGTTTTGGTGGCAGGTACCTTAGGGTGTCAATAAAATGTAGATGTGATCGTCCATGGTACCAACGCACAAAATACGACCAATTAAGCTCCCAGTCGACGTCTGGGGGGAGGTTTTGTAACGGTTGAAATGAGTTCAACCTTCGATGAGAATCTTTTATTTATTTATTTTTTTTTGATTCGATGTGGATTCGACGCGACTGGTCGCCGGTGCCAGCTGAAGGACACCGGGGCCAGAAAACGAAGAGAACGGCTTCGAAATCCGATGTCGCTGTCGACATTAATTATAATTATTTGTATTTATTTATTTTATTTTTTTAAGTTCGCACGCATTAAATAATTACCGATCTCGCTCAATCATCGATCATCGACATGGAGGTTGGAATGGTGTACGAGGAGCCGACTGTTTGTATGGAGTTCTGTAACATCCACTACTGCTCGTCAACAGTTACTGTATTTGTAAAGTTTAAAACTAAATCACAGGCCCGTACTATGAATTTGTTGAAGTGCTGATCGTTAAGTGTATGATTGTTTGGGACTCGTTGCGTTTACGATGAACAATTAGAATTAAAAAATGTTTATAAACGATATGCAAGTTTATATTTCTGTAATACGATGGATAAAAAGGATAATGAATTGTTAATATTGGAAATAGTACGTCGTTGTGTTGAGTTGTTGGATGGAAATGTTGGAGGTGTATATTGGACTTAATATTCAAGCTTGAAAAAGCCTACTTTATTGGATGAATTAATGATGGTGGTGAAAAACAACATAGCATCATCCACATTACCAAGTTAGCAAATCAAGTGAATATTGTAAAATGTTAATAATTCAAAAGCCAACCCTGGTGCTCAGATTTAAACTTGTAGTGACGAAATAATGTTAAGGAATTTAAAAAATGTGAAAAAAACAGTGTTGTTTGTGTGTTGTTTTGTTTGTTTTCTTGTGACGGACTTTGCGAGGGACGAGGATTCTTATTTCAAAAGCCGTACGATTCGTATCGTAACTGTTAAATTGTTGATACTGCATTTTGTTTTAAACTGCGAAACTATTTTTGTTGAACATTATTATTATTTTTTTTAAATTTTAATCGTGATTTTTGGATTAATACGAGCGAGGTTTGGTTGTAATTTTTTACGTGTGAGCGTGTTTATGTGAAATATTTTGTTTTAAATCGTATTGCGAAGTAAATTTCTTTTTTTTCGAATTGTATTTTTTTTTATTGTTTAATTTCATTATTATTTTTTTGTTGTTTTAATCGATTCACGTAAACACGTTCGGGTACTGTATTGACTAAATTTTTTTGTCATTTCGATATTTTTTTTTTTTTATTGTTTAATTCGAGTTTCATTTTATTTTGTTGTTAAATGTTTTTTTTTTTTTTTTTATCGTAAATAAATTTTTTTTTGTTTCGTAATTTATTTTTTTTTCATTATTCGTGACAATCAGACGAGTGTCCACCTTTTTGACCTGCCACCCAGAGCAAGGGTTGACGAGCTGCCGTGTCGAATTCGTGAGTGGTACTCTATAAAAACCTGGCGCCCAACATAATTTCTGTGTTTTTGTTTTTCGAATTGGTGCTACAATTTGTCGGCTAGCCATCACCTTGTTGATTCCAAGGTGGTGAAACTACCGTCACAAATTTTGGCGCCCAACGTGGGGCGAACAAAGGACGAAAGTGGACACGAATCATCGTCTGATTCGAAACGCGATTCGAAATATTTCCGTTGTTGTAATTAACGTATTGTTCAAACGTGTATTTTGTTTTTGTTTTTTGTTGTTGCTTATTTTGTTGGTTCGTGACAAATACATTTAAAAAAAAAAATGGTTGACAAACGGGAATCCGACGAGACCACGCGAGCTTTGCTTTTGAAATCGGAGGCACTTATCGCCCATGGAGCCGAGTTATTGCGCAATTCGAAGAAGCCGAAGGAGGAGAACTCACGAGCATTAATTGCGAAGGTTCCAACTCCTGCGGCCCCGTACGAATGCCTTTGAAAGGGTTATACCCGAGTCGAAGGAGACGGGTACTACCTCGACCACGGGTTTATTGGCGGTGGACACGGATAGTCCGATTACGGTTTCGGGGGTTCCATCGGGCCAAAAGAGGCCAATTCCGACCCCGCGAACCCGCTTCTTGAATCAGGTTAATTTTTCACCACGAGATCGTTCGGAATTGTCTCGAGTTGACGAGCTGTTCAGACTGGTCTGGGACTGTACAGACCGTTTTTAACAGCTGTATATAATGGTTCGGGACTTGCACAGTCCATGTTGTTGTAAACAGCCGCGCACGACCATGTTGCCTGGTAAAAGGGATTTACCCGAATTGGGCCATCATCCCGAACGTTATGGGACGCAATCGTCGAAAAAGACGAGTCCGTCTCATGTCGCTGCCGCTGAGACCAGTGGAGACGAGGTGTCACCGTCTTCACGTTCGTCGAAACGCTCGAGGAGGGGAAAAAGACGGTCCAAACGAACTAAGGTTGCTGGACCCACTGGACCTGCTCCAGTCACCCCTACGCGGCTAGTACGATGGCCGTCGCGGCCATCACCGCAATTACCTACCATGCGGGTACCACAAGTGGCTGCTGTGTTAACAACGCCACGACAGGACGGCCCGAAGACACGTTTCGGGAAGCCACGATCGTTTTCGATCGCAATGGAGCGAAGAGGGCGTTGTTTTAATTGTAAGACGCTCGGACATGGCCATTACTAGTGTACCATTGCGAGACGTACCGGGTTTTGTTGGACATGTGGAACCGAGACCACGCCGACGCCTGGCTGCCCGAATTGTGAACGATGGCATAAATTTCGAAGTCGACGACCGGGAGATTGAACTCCCTAAATATTCGAAACGTTAGTTTTTGTTTTTTGTTTTTTTGTTTGTTTGTTTTATTGTTGTTTCGTTAGTTCGATCTAGAGAATAACTCTAAGGAATTCGCTAAGTTGACGTTACGTAGCTCCTACGTAACGATTTTTTTGTTTGTATCGTAATGCATGTACGTGTGGTTGGGTTTTTGATGTTTTGGATGTCGATCTAGTGGAGTTAGTATACGTTTTTTTTTTGTTTCAATTATTTTTTTTTGCTAAAAACTTCCTCATTAGTAGTTGGTTTTGGTGGCAGGTACCTTAGGGTGTCAATAAAATGTAGATGTGATCGTCCATGGTACCAACGCACAAAATACGACCAATTAAGCTCCCAGTCGACGTCTGGGGGGAGGTTTTGTAACGGTTGAAATGAGTTCAACCTTCGATGAGAATCTTTTATTTATTTATTTTTTTTTGATTCGATGTGGATTCGACGCGACTGGTCGCCGGTGCCAGCTGAAGGACACCGGGGCCAGAAAACGAAGAGAACGGCTTCGAAATCCGATGTCGCTGTCGACATTAATTATAATTATTTGTATTTATTTATTTTATTTTTTTAAGTTCGCACGCATTAAATAATTACCGATCTCGCTCAATCATCGATCATCGACATGGAGGTTGGAATGGTGTACGAGGAGCCGACTGTTTGTATGGAGGTCTGTAACATCCACTACTGCTCGTCAACAGTTACTGTATTTGTAAAGTTTAAAACTAAATCACAGGCCCGTACTATGAATTTGTTGAAGTGCTGATCGTTAAGTATATGATTGTTTGGGACTCGTTGCGTTTACGATGAACAATTAGAATTAAAAAATGTTTATAAACGATATGCAAGTTTATATTTCTGTAATACGATGGATAAAAAGGATAATGAATTGTTAATATTGGAAATAGTACGTCGTTGTGTTGAGTTGTTGGATGGAAATGTTGGAGGTGTATATTGGACTTAATATTCAAGCTTGAAAAAGCCTACTTTATTGGATGAATTAATGATGGTGGTGAAAAACAACATAGCATCATCCACATTACCAAGTTAGCAAATCAAGTGAATATTGTAAAATGTTAATAATTCAAAAGCCAACCCTGGTGCTCAGATTTAAACTTGTAGTGACGAAATAATGTTAAGGAATTTAAAAAATGTGAAAAAAACAGTGTTCTAGCCATCACCTTGTTGATTCCAAGGTGGTGAAACTACCGTCACAATATATATACATATATATATATATATATATATATAGGTTAAATTACAATGCAACAAAATAGTGTTAGACCGGTATATATATATATATATATATATATATATATATACCGGTCTAACACTATTTTGTTGCATTGTAATTTAACCTGCGCAAACAGTATTTCGTCACTTTCAAATTGTTTGTGGATTTGAATAAAACAAAAAAAAAATACAAGCATATAACAAGTACACAACAGGTTTACAACAATCAATATGGTGGTTAGTTCAAGCTCATAAAAAAGAATTCTTTACTTTATTTATTTATGTTTTTTGATAAATAATAACTACTACAAAATTGCTATGAACTATTTTTACAATAAACTCAACGGTTAGGGAGATATAAAGGAAACAAAAATATACTTCCGTAAAAAAATTCTGCAGGAGGCGCTTGTCGCAAAGTGGTTTTCACAAATTAGGGTTAATCTGTCTTACCATCCAACAAGGATCGTAAAATCGCACGCTAAAAATATTTTGAATCAAAACTCTAACTACTCTACACTAACGTATCTTAGTCCAGAAAATATGTTTCTTAAAAATTTTATTTAGCTTCATTTTCATAATTTGTTTCTTTGTCTCATTTTCAAAATATCACAATTAATTTCTGCCTATTTTTCTGCGCTTTATAAATGATGTTAACGCTTTCTATGCGCATCCGCCATTGAAAATATTTCAAACAAAAATTAGCATTTCAAGATATATGTTGTCAAATGATTAGATTTATTATATATATTAATTCTATTTTTATAGGTTTATGCCATTTCTGACACCGGCTTTGAAATCTACGATCCCAAAAAAAATGTTTCGGTAAAAAACGAGTTACTTTCGACATCAGATTCAAAATTAGTCACCCAAAATTCCTCAGTAGAAAATTTGCGAAGACCATAGCTCTATACTCCCGAAAAAATCCCAAAAAATGGCACCTCGTATCTGGAAAACTGTCCCTTTTCGGATCATGCAACCATGAGAACCTTTGATCAGGATCTTAAAAGGTATATCATATTTATCTTTTACCTTTATCATTTTTTCGCATAAGCCAAAGTTGTAGAGATAAAATAAGAAAAATAAAAGGATATTATTATAAACAGATATTAAACGTGTTGGCTCTGGTTGACAGAAAAATTGGATAATACAAACGTTACACGTAAGGACTGCACAAACTTTGTTTTTATTCGGACTCAAAGCTTCCGAGATGAAATAAAACACTTGTGTAAGTCAAATACATCGTTTTTTAATTCAATTTGACATTTTATTTTAGTAAATAAAATTCTCCATTGAATTTTTGAAGTTCATACCTAGAAACAAAAATGAATGTACAAAGTTTATAAATGGTAGAGTGTTTTTTTGTAAAAAATTAAAAATGTATTTTTTCATTATAAAATTTTATGAACAAAAAATGAAAATTAATTCTACCGTTGGTCAGTAATTTTTTCATTTTACAATTTCCATTGTATACAAGTGAATCTATTTTTTATCATAACATATATTCGTAGTTGAGCATACAAAATTAACTTTACATAAAGACCACTTCATACCATGCAAATCATTGTTGAACGGGTCATGTCAATGTTATCGACATAGTATATTATGAAAAATCTATCGTGGTATTCGATGATACTTATATGTTATTGGATTTTCGAAAAAGAGTTAATGCTACGAAAAAAAGTTATTCATTATAAATATATTAGCAACTTCCCAACACATTTTCCCAAAAACCGAACGAATAAGATACAAATCAATTAGAAAATTTCAAAGTTTTCAAGAGCGTTACTTTTATAAGTTTTTACAGTTTTATAGAGTTTAACATTCAATAATTGCAGGTATAATGTGTGGAATTTATTTTTAGCCGATATAATAATATTTAATGAAACAGAACGAAGATTACTCAAGTGAAATAATTACAATATAAAAGATTATCAGAAAACACAAAACTGCGAAGTTATCAGCTCGAATATGTATATTAGTGAGAAAAGTTAAGTTGTTATTGACTAACTTTAATATTCCCAAATTTTACATTATTTTACATCATTCAACATCTATACATGTATATTACGTAGAAGTTATTTTTTTCTGTGTAAAATGTCCTAAAATGTCGATTATGAATATCATCACATAGCGCGTTAGTGCCTAACACCAAGTTTAAGGTACTAACCATGTTTACAGGAAGGATTAGAGACGGGTTTTAGGCCTCTGTATCTCAGGAGCAGAAAAAACTTTGGAGCTAATATTTTAAACGTACCTTGAGACACCATCTGACGGGACGTACGAATGTTCGCCTTCAAAAATAGTGAAATCTATGCACGGATCAAGTTTTTTCTCAAAAACGAGAGAATTGATTGGCATATTTATTGGGAAAGTTTCTCAGGTACAGGGTTTTCATATTTTAATTGGCAAGTGGTCGGATTTTATAACACTTAATATATAAAGAAAAAATCTGACCGCTTGCTTATAATATGAAAATCCTGCACCTGAGAAACTTACCCAATAAATCTATACCAATCAGTTATCTCATTTTTGTTAAAAAACTGGGTCCTTACATAAATTTCACTACTTTTGAAAGTGAACATTTTTGTTTTTGCTGGGACCTCAATACTTACGTGTGCGAAAACTTGGTTTTATCGGATAAGTTTATTACATCTAAGATTTGATTTAAAAAGGCGAACCAAGTGCGTGAAAGAGATTCACGAAAATAAAGTTGGGACGGTACATTTAAAAATTCTCATTTAACTTGAAAATGTTGAATTTCAAATTTTATGTAAAAACATGAATTAACAAATACGTACTCCCGTTCATAAAATTTGTACCAGTGGAAATATTCTAAGTGTTATTGGATGTAATCTTATACATATATTTAGTCATATATATACGCTTAGAAACTGACGTACTGGTTCATTTTTATGAACGGGAATGTACATCAATTGATAATGTATAAATTTCTAAATTAAATGTAGGGCAGCTTATATTGGTATTATATGTTCAGACTCTATTTTGTAACGTTTTTGGTATAGCTGTCCATAAAATGATCTAATAAATCTATTTCTTTATGTCCGTCGTCTACCTGTCCGACTGACTGTCCGTAGACACGATAACTCAAAACCGAAGGAATTGACCATTTCATACGAGTGTCTTTTAACACATGTGTTTGAATTAATCTTGTATATTAAATCATTATATTATAACGTTTTTTCGTCTATTTATTCAAATTCAAATAACAAATAAAATAGCCCGCTTGTTATCTCGTTTAAACAAGCGGATGTGTCTTGATTAATAATAATAATAATAAATTTATTTGGAAAAAGACTTCAACAAAAGTATACAAATTGTCTGAAAATACAATTAGAAAAGCAAACTATATGGTGCCATTTCAGCTAAATACCGTTTCAATCTGATTCTAAGCCGATTTAGTTCAGCCTCTGATTGGACTTCTTTGGGCAATTTTGAGAATAATTTGAAACCCGTATATACCGGAGTTCTTTCAAAAAAACCAGTCTTGTGAACGTAGTTATAGCTAACTGCCAATCTTGAGTCATAAACCTTGTCTGTATTTTTTTTGAAATAATTATTTTTTTTCATATATACTAACAATTCATATATATAATTACCCCAATAAGTTAGAATCTTGTGTCTTATAAACAGATTCTTGCAGGTACTTGTACTGTTTATCTGAAAGATATTCATTATAATCCGTTTTTGGGCTATAAATATTCTATTTGAATCGTTGCTTCGTCCCCACATTAAAATACCATATTTAATGTGTGAAAATACATTTGCATAGAAAAAAGACAAAAGCTGTTCGTGATCTAAAACTGTCTTAAAACTCTAATTTGAAAGCAAATGCCGCTTAGCTTTTTGCATAAGTGCGTTATATGTGGGGTAAATTTTAAATTTTGATCTATAATTATACCTAAAAACTTTGTTTGATCAACATATATTAGATGTTTAAGATCCAAGGAAGTTAATCTATGATCAGGTTTTAATTTAAAGTTTATGACACAAGTCTTGTCCAGGTTAACTATAAGCTGATTTTTTTTACACCAGATTTTAAACATTTTGATTGTCTGTTCTGCTTCCAACTTTGCATCATCGATGTTTTTGCCGCTCACGAGAAAAGTGACATCATCTGCATACATAATTAATTTGCTTAGCGGTATGTATTCGGTTGTCGCTTCTATATATACCTACCTCCCACTCGTTTCCGATAGAAATTGCAGTATAGTACTAGCCAGTAGTGGCCGCTATTAATTACCCCTCTACTGTATCATGAGCCGAGGTACTCCTGTTTCAACGTCCAGCTACTGGTTACTGGCTACGGTTGGCCACCACACTCAGGTTTGAGTTTAATCTCCAGAGATATAATAATCGGGTCACGTGACGTAGTGGCAGCTATTATTGAACGTAAAAAGTTTAAAAGATAGAAGATACCTGTTAAAAGATACTGGCCTCCAGACTTTTCTTCAACCTCCTCCATATTCTCACGCATGCTCGGATAATGTTGCACTTACCACATCCACATATAACTGGATGCTGGCTTTGAAGTAATGGAAGCCACAACTGTTCTCGTGTGTAAGCCTACTGTCTGGCCATTTCACTGGCTTCGACTTCTAGTCGCCTGTACTGGCCGCCATTACTGTCCCCATGTGCACATGGCCTAATATCTGTTTATCTTTAGTAGCCAACAGACGTTGAAAGAACTCACTTAAAAGTTGACAATGACTCTACATTTAGATTTAATCCTTCTAAATCATCCCATACGAAATATTTTAGTTAGTATCTAGAATAGTAAATTAAAAAGTTAAAACTTTTTGTGACTGTGTAAAATATTTTTGTACTTTTTGTGTATGGTAATTTTTTCGTATATAAACCTTCATACAATTTTTTTACAATAACACTTATGTCGGTGTGGTACGGCTAGTAACTGAAGTAAAAATATATAATTACATTCTATTTATTATTTTATCTAAATGTATTTATTTAATTGTTCATGGTAACCTTTCATATAAATAAAAAAAAAATAATAATATTAGCAATTAAAAGATAAAACATAAAAAATTAGGAGCTACGTAGTCTAAGCGAATTTTCAAGTATAAATAATCTAAATAAATATAACCTGTGACGATATTTCATATTAATTTTAGTATTAAAGCATTAAAGTTTTAAATAATTCTCTCATTATTGAACAAAAATCTGTTTTTTACAACTAAATATTAAAAATTTTCCGATTTTACGTTTTTTATGTTTAATTTCTCCCTTCCTCGATGTCCAAAAATGTATGACTGGCTACACAGGAGTATATTTTACACACCAAAATAAGCAAGAAACATTGTGCAAGTATGTGGACTTTCTAGCGGTCACATTTGTATTCCTATTGGAATGAAATTTGGTATTTGAGGCGCTTTTGGTATTCAAAAGGTCAAGTTCGTTATTGGGTAAAATCGGACAAGGAGGAAAGGGGGTTTAGAGGCAGGGGGAAACACATATCTCACTTAATATTCGAAAAATTTATAAGAAGTAAAGTTTCAGGTACTAAGTTTTACTGTAATTTTGTTTCTTAACATTTTTCTGCTACACTACTATACTGAAATATTGACGGTTTAAGATTGAAAATTAAATTCCTTAATATCTCTGTAAAGATTAGAGTTTGAGCAAAAATGGTTAGGTAATGAATTGTAGCAAACATGATTTTCTACAACTTTACTTCTGATACATTTTTCGATTGTTCTAATATTTAAAGAGAAATTTTATATTTTGTGTTTTCTTCTTTCTCTATGCCCCCTTTCGCCTTTGACCTACGCCGTTTATTAATAAAAAGGGCCTTGCAAATACCAAAATAATATCAGATACGAAATTTCATTTTCATCAGACCAGAATTGTGACTGATAGAGAGTGAGTTATGTATTCTAAGGAAATTCGCTAAGTTGAAACAGCTCCTTGCATTCCGCCATTTTTTGTGTTTATTTTTTATTGATACTTTTTTTAAATTCGACCAATTCTAAAAAAGTTTTCTAATTTAAAAATATCGGCCACCTAACATGTTTGAAATCAAATATTCAGGAAATCAGTAATCAAATTGTTACGAAAAACATGTTTTATCATTTTGAATTACAAAATGACGATGGTTTCGAACGACTATCGAGAAAGAAATTACAGTTGTTTTATAATTTTACTTCTGCAATTATCCTTTAAAGTTAATAATCCA
Source organism: Nineta flava (assembly GCA_963920215.1). Taxonomy (NCBI): domain Eukaryota; kingdom Metazoa; phylum Arthropoda; class Insecta; order Neuroptera; family Chrysopidae; genus Nineta; species Nineta flava. The sequence goes on from OY986040.1 coordinate 93,978,551, forward strand.
ATTGTTTATTTTAATCAGCTGAGATTAAAATTCAATAAAGCAAATGTTCGAAGACCGCCATTGACTATAATGCACTGCACTAGTCGGTGGCCATGAACTATCTCACCCTCTCTAACACTCCAGACAGGTTTCTTATCCTGCGACATCTATTTATCAATCCGCTTTATATGCAATTATGTTTATAGGCGTGAAATCCATTGTTTATTTGATTGTTTCTTCATTTATTTTAAATGAGGTCACTTTTTTGGAAAAATATTTTTTGATATTCATGAGGTCTATGTGCGTGAGGTGTTTGTCGAGTTTCAAAAGAATATCTTCAATAGTTTTTGAAATATTCATAAAAGAAAAAAACACACAAAATGGCGGATTGTGGATAAACTGGGGCGAATTCGAAATAAAAGCTGAGTTTTATTTAAATATTAATGTGTTTGACATATTTTTGTAACATCCTGTATATAAGTTTTAACGATGGTTATTTTCAACATCTACATGTGGAATCGATGAACCTGTGAAGAAATTTTTGTGAAAACGCTTCATTGGTACCATCGCAATCGAAAATTCGATCATAAACAGTTCACGTTTCTATAAACATAAATTTTATTTGACTAGATGAAGTACCAAAATTGTTTTTTTACATTCCGTAACATTATTTTTATAATTCCCTTCATAATATATTTTATATTTTCTTTTATTGTTATGTAAGTTTTTTTTTTGTTCAGATTATGTTTCCGATATTTTATTTAAGACGTCCATTTGTTACTGTAAATTGGCGTAGAGTAATAAAAAAATTTTTTTAGCGTACAATTAATAATAAAATGATATATGATTTTAAAATTAAATACTGTTTAAAAAAAATATTTGCATTAAAAATAAATCATACTTAATTACTTACTTCCTTAGTTCTGTTTCCGTTCAAATTTATACTTATTATAAGCCGCCCTCTTCTGTCATTATTAACCACACAAAATTGGGCGATATGTAAATTAAGTAAATTAAATAATGTACACAAACACAAAAAAAAAACTGTATGTGTAGAGCACGTTTTTGCTCTAAATTAACAACTTCTTACATTATTAATTTACTGTTTTCACCTTGAACTTGATTATTTAGAAGATTTTAAAAGTTTATTCTAAAATGTACATAAAATTAAAAAAATTTTAACTACAAAGTGTTATTTCTACAAATAAATAAAAACATTTGGGATTTATATACAAAAAAAGAAGTTTTTCCTCATTTGCTACGTAACCTTTTTTAACTACAATGATAAGATAATTTCTTAAAGTTTTATTAGCTGCAATCAGACTAATGTACGACTAATGATCGATTACTTACTGATCAGTAATCATGACTTACTCGGCTAAATACCTACATTTTAGATTCGTGTGACATTCGATTTTTCTAGTTTTTAAATTAATGTCAAATAATAATTTTTTTCGAAATTTTGTCAGTTCAAAACGTCAGTTTTTGTGTATTTTAAATTTATTTCCAAAATTTTATTAATGCAGGTTGTTTTTACTGTCACCAATCAGATTTCCCAAATTATTTTAATAAATGATCAAATTTAATAAGATTTGAGGTAAGAAAATATGATCTCTGATCTTAATATGATGGGTAATCGAATTTCAAAAGCCATCACTAAGATGACATTCGACAAGTAATCAGATGTTTACTGATCGGGGACTTTTTCTTTACTTAAAGTAATATATACCCCACCCCTCCCCGTTGGGTGATGAAATGCAGGTTCTGTGCATTCACGACCTTCGTTACTTTTTAGCTATAGAACATGGTTTCTCATACATACAGCCCCACATACCCCGAATTAAATTATAAAACGACTGCGAACACTTTTTAAAAAAGCCATAGAATTAGTCTTGCCATAGAATACGATTTTTTTTTAAATAAAAGATAATACAGTCATAAAGAACAATATGATGTAACTTAATTATGTGATGGATGGGCTTGTTTTTTGTCGCAAATTGAGTCGATTTTAGGAGCCATTTTGTTCTATATTTAATCTCAATTCGGATTCAGCATTAATCAATTTTTTGTATTTCGTTTTTATCATGGCCAAAAGACATACATACACATGGGGCTATTTGCACATGTAACTTTTCATGCAACTATTCATAACGCATAACTTGGTGAAAGAGCGAAGTAGTATTTTTTTATGAAACTATTCTATTTTGAAATATTATATCCTACTTCCTTGTGATTCGTTTACTATGGTCATGTGACTGAAGTGGTTGACAAAGAAAGAAATATTTAGCAAGACGAGAGTTATAGCTATTAGCAAAACATGCGACTGATATAATTCTGCATGTGAATAGAAAAGTAAGTCTTGTTATATCAAATACATTTATTGGGATTGAAAACTTTCATCAAAACTTTCACGTGTAAAAACGGGTCAAGGTTTCAAAAATTAATTTTGTTATTGGCAGAAAATTATGAAGAGAGTTCTAACTTTTAAATTATTTCAACTACAGTTGTTTTGTATACGAACATTATTATATTAAAGTGTAGATCTGTAATATGAGTTCAGTGGTGGATACAACGCATCAGTTACTTTTTAAAGACAGAAGTTTTATTATAACACAAATGTAATTAAAGAGGTAAGAATATACATATATATATATATATATATATATATATATATATATATATATATATATATATATATATATATATATATATATATATATATATATATTTATATATATATATATATATAAGGTACATAATTTTCAATTTTCACTTCAGTATAATATGTTTTGTTTCACTCCTGTTTATAAGTAAGTTTGCTTGATATGTTTCTTCGCATCACATAATACATACATACACAAATACATACATATAAATACAAATATGTAAGGAAGAGAAACTAGAGAAATTCTCAAAAGAATACTCAAACAATTTCAACAAACTAATTGCACGTTGGTAACTACGACGTTGTTTTTGAAGAAGAACTTTAATTACTTCATACAAAATAGACGAAAATATAATTTACCTTATACCAGACACCGTACAACATGCCATCTATGACTGATACACTAAACCACAATGTTTTTAAATGCACACTTATACATTTGGATTGGAATAATGTGTCAAATATAAATTAAACATTCACTAAAAGATAAATAAGTCAAAAATGTTTCTGAGAAACTTGAAAAGTACAAGAACGAAATCATGGTAGAAATAATAATAGTGCAGAAGTTGAATACTGGAAAGTAAGTCTATGTGATGTTTTTGTCAACCTTCGATTTCTACATTCTCAAATCAGAATCTACCATTTTTACTTCTGGAATTTACTTACATTCGATGCCTAATACACCATATATAATTTACCGATTATCTTTGCAAATATAAGTATTTCCCATTTTAACCATATAAAGCCTTATTATTTTCACATTTCACTAGTGTCTAAACTAGCGTACCTTGCTGATAGGGTTGCCATCTCAAAAGTATGAAAAGTCGGGAGATCAACATATATATTATGTCAAGCTTGTCTGGAGATCGGGAGGTCCATATATTATTTAGTAAACTGGTATAAGTTTTCGAAATAAATTTAGATTTTTTGCCCCAGTTTGGGGCAAAAAATCGATTTATGCCCAATGGGGTACACCATTATGCCACAATGTTTCACAATGTCTTCCAACAGAAACAAATGACAGCAGAGACAAGTGAAGAGGCTAATTTTACTAATTTAACAAATTTTACTCTTGTAAGGCAACTGACAACAGAGTCTCTTTATTTCATTTTTCACCTGCGGGAATAGATAGCGAAGATGATGAGGCTGTCCTAGTTGAAGAATTTTGGGCATCCACTTATTTTTCCTGCATTTCTACTAGTTTTACTAGTTCTTCTAGTCTCACGGGGCAAATGAAAGAATTTTCTATTTTCGAAAAAATAAACTATTGTTCTTTTAGTTTCTTACAATATTATTGTATTTTTGTGATTATAATATTATAATGTATTCATAGAAAAATTTGCATCTCTCTTAATAAACCCTTTTGTACTTTTAAACCATGCTTTCATCTTCGTACTCCGTTCTGCCTCGAGTTCCCCTACATATTACTACGATAAGATTTTTCTACCATTCAGGTACAAAATTTATATATCAAATTGCTTTCAGAAAAAAAAGAAGCTATTGATATGTTTTTTTCTGTAAATCTACATTTAAAAAAATTCTCATAATCTTTATTACAACGAATTGTAAAACAGAAACAAAAATATTTACAAACAAAATACAAAAACTATATTGAAATAAGTTGTGCTTATTGCTACTAGAGAGTTTTGCTGTAAGGAGATAAAAGTGTATCTAGTTTACAATATGGTTAAAAAAAGATGTGACACTGGGAAATAACAACATTAAATTTTTATAAAAGTAAATTCGATTTACGTTATGACTCTGAACCTGATTTCTACTTTTTTACCAACGAAAGAAGGAGGTACTCAATTCAAACTGTATATTTTTTTTTAATGTATGATCACGCATTACTTTTTACAGAGTAGTCCGATTTTGATAATTCTTTTTTTGTTGGATGGGGTATACTTCAAACATGGTCCCTTATAAATTTGAAAATATTTAAAATTTTAGCCACAAAAAATAAAAAATAGGGTTCCCAGCGCTTCCACTAAAGAAAAATATCGATAATATCATAACATACGTTCTGTGTGTAAGAACTATTTGAAAGCACTCAATAACTTTGCGCAGTTTTAATGTTTTTGTTTAACCGACGAAAAAAAAGAAGGAGGTTCTAAAGTCAACCCCTATATTTTTTTAAATCTATATCCACGCATAACTGTTTACAGAGTAGTCCCATTTCTATAATTCTTTATTTATTAGATAGGGTGTACTTCGAAATTGGTACCATATAAATAAGAAAAATTTTTTCGCCCCTTAGGGTTGAAAATAGGGAATGGTTGATTGTTCACCACTGAATTTTTATCTGTGAACCGATTCTGTTGAAACTTGACACACATATATAGTTCTAATGACACTATAATAACACAAAAATAAAAAATTCAAACTTTTTAACAAAAAATAGAACCGACGAAAGAAGAAAGTAACCGAAAAGCAAATAATAATAACCTAAAAATTAAACCTTCGAAAAAAAAAAAGGAAAATATAATAAAGTAATTTTTTGGTCTAACTTTGTCCTACACTAATGTAAATACCTAAATAATTTTGAGTCGGCGCCAAGCAAACAAAATGTAATATTTTGTAATATTTACTTTTAACCGAAAATCAGATTCACCTTTCGCCCATTTCTATACCGATTTGTTTGCGCCGACTCAAAATTATTTAGGTATTTACTTTAGTGTAGAACTAAAAAGTTACTTTTTTATTTTTTCCTTTCTTTTTTCGAAGGTTTAATTTTTTGTTACAAAGTTATTATTATTTGCTTTTCACAAACTTTCTTCTTTTGTCGGTTCTATTTTTTGTAAAAAAGTTTTATTTTTCAAGGATATTAACAAGCAAGAAAGGTAGAAAAATAGAAGACTTCCAAAAATCCCTAACAGAAAGGCATTTGTCGGAAAAGGCTCGGAAGAAGATTATATAACGCATGAGTGAGCAAAATAATTGACAAATCGAAAAGTAGTTTGCAAGGTTTTTGTAGGGCGTTCTATGTGCTACAACTTTTAAAATTGACTTTTTTTTTCGAAATTTTAATAAATTTGAAGACATTTATGAAAACGCGAAATTTTTGCCCCTCTGCGTATTCTCAAAAGTATCGTTGAGAATAGTTTTACGAATAAAAATCTTAGGCTACAAGTTGAAGAAAAATTATTGTAATTGCGAATTTATTAGTAAATGGGTTAAGTTTCCAGGATTGAAAGTAAAAACAGACAGAAATAAAAACTCAAAGTATATTGTGTGAGGTGTCAATTAACTGCTTTTTCGGTGTCAATTGATTTGAATTATTTAATTTAAAAAAGCTAAAAAATCAAACTTTACTAAACATTTATATTTTTGTATATATCTCGTCGCGTAGCACTTATCCCACCAAAAAAAAATATGAGAGGGTCCAAGTTTTCGCATACGAGAAGTAGTGATATCGTAGCCAAAACAAAAATGTTCGCCTTCAAACTTGAAATCTATTAAAGGGACCAATTTTTTTTACAAAAGTGAGAAAATGATTGGTATATATTTATGTCCCAGTAAAATAGTACTTTTCCTCTTAACGGAATTATCTTCGTTTTGGCACTATGAAAATATGGCAAAATATCTATAATAAATTGCACGTGCAAAAAAGTTATTGAAGGTCAAAGGTCCCGAAAATAAGTTTTTCTCAAATATCTCAGATATATATATATATATTGCCAGATATATGAGAACAACTTATTTTCTGAACCTTTGACCTTCAATATTTCATGGTTTCGTAGTGCCAAAACGAAGATAATTCCGTTGGAAAATTTCCACGAGTATTTTTTAGCAAATATTCGGTGCATCTCAACCCGAATATATGAACCTTCGGCAGGATTGATAAGCAAGCTCCAGGCTATTGCCAACATACAGGAGAAGCGAGTCTCATCGGCCTGAGGTAGAAGGGGGAGCACAATGGACCATAAGGTCGAAGTGCGATAGTTTTTATCCCGATATTAATCAATCAATCAATTGTACTGAGCTATTTATTAAGTTATTCTGTAAGTTAATCAGGTGCAGAGTATTTAATATTTTACTTGGCTGTGATGAAATTTCTTCATAGCTTCATAGCTTCATGGGTTCCTAAGATACATGGGGCAAAAAATCGCCTCTAATCCTCCCTGTAAAAAATACTACGGTAGAGCGTCTATGATTAAACTCTACACTGACGCACTACAATGCTATTTGATTATGCATGCATAGCTTGTAGTAAGTCATATTCTATTTTCATTAAATACTTATACTTATGAAAAATGAATATTCAAAGGAACTACCTTAAAAGACGAGTTGCATAATTTTACTGAGATACTGTGTACAAGAGAAGATACAATCCACCATTGGATAATATTGACAAATACTAGTGAAACATACACAGAAAATCGAGGAATAGAATAGAAGAAATAGTTTAAAAACAATAATAATATGAAAAAACTTTGTTTGTGCATTATCTAAAAAAAAAACTTATTTGTAACGAACTAAAAATACTTTAGTAACTTTTTTTATGAGATTTGTTAATATAAAAAGAATACTTTTTTATTTATTTATTTACTTCTTCTTTTTGTATTGTTGTCTTATTCGGTATGCATTTTAAAGTAATATACGTATGTATATATTTCTATTTATTATGCAACCATCCTCGAAACATACTCGCTCAAAAATAAGGTCATTATGTAAAATAGGATACTTCATTTAATATTATATTCAAGTTATGCCAATAAAATTTTGATGTGATGCTTTCTTGACATTTTCTCTGCATATAAAATTGTCTGGTTATAGTTTTGAATATTACTACAGTTTTTTTTTTGTTTATTTCAATTTTATTCCGTATGATTGAAATATAAGTAACACATTAAAATATTAAATAAAAGACTGAAGAAGAATAATTTAACCGATGATGTTACAGAGGTGACGAGTGTTGCATTATTAAAATATATTTTTGCTTTTTTTTATCAAAATATTTATTTCCTTAATCTTAATTAAGAACGTGGAATCAGCTGAGTCATGTTCATTAGATAGTATTCTATTCTAAGAGTTATATTGTTCTTTTTTTGACCCAGTCAAATAGTACTCCCACCACAAAAAATAAACGTGGAGGAGATTTTCCAACCAAATTATTTTCAATTTCGCACTTTGAGAACATGGAAAAAATCCATGACAAAAACGCACGTCGAAAAAAACAAACTGAAACTCAAAGGTCCCGCAAATCAGTTTCAATAAACTGTTAAACTAAGGAAAAAAATGCTTCAAGAGCTTCAATAACTTTCTTTGTAAGCGCGAAGTATACGCTTGATTATGGAATGGTGTGTTTCATTATTTACTATATATGTCGCTCATATACTTCCTTGTGGAACACTTAACTGGGTGGATTAACATACTTGTATACAGTTACATGTGTTATAATGGAATCGAAAGATGGTAAAATGTTGTTTTTTTACATTCACTTATAATTTATGACTCAACAATATGGATATTTTTTATTCGAACCAATTTCCTAAGCTTATTTAAATAATAAAATATATACCACAATATTCGATTCAAAAAAAGTTTTATTTTTTTAATATAACTTATACTATGACTCAACTAGTGATGCCGCGAGACGATAGTAACATGCCTCGTCTCGTTTATACAGTTGAAGATTTTCTTAAAAAAATGCAACTTAAAAAAATCATTAGATTTCTATAAAACTAAAAAGTAGATAATAAAATGTTTTCCACCAGTCATCAATAGGTGGCTATAAACAAAAGCTAGGGGTACTCATGTTTGGGGTAAACTTTTAAAACCGGAGCACTCCAAGCTTTTATTTTTGTACACACAATGATGACTCAAGGAACAAATTTTATTTCTACTATTTTATTATATTTCTACCATTAAAGAGAGCTGCGTCAACTTAGCGAATTTCCTTAGAATGCATAAATCACTCTGTAGTCACAATTTAAGTCTGATCAAAATAAAATGTCGTATCCGTAAATAAGGCCAATTTTATTAATAAACGGTATACGTCAAGGGGAAGGGGGGGCATAAAGATAGAAGAAAACACAAAATATAAAATACCACTCTTAATATTGAAACAATCGAAAAATGTATAAGGAGTAAACTTGTAGAAAATCAAATTTGCCATAATTCATTACCTTATCATTTTTTCCAAACTCTAATGTGTGCAGAGATATTTAGAATTTTAACTTTCAATCTTTAATTGTAAATAATTCTGTAAATTTTAGTGTAACAGAAAAATGATAAGAACAAAATTACAGTAAATTTAAGTACCTGCAACTTAACTCCTGATAAATTTTTCGATTTTTCAAATATTAAGGGAGATATATCAAATTTTGTGTTTTCCCCTCCCTCTAAAACGCCCTTATCCCTCGTCCGATTTAACCCATTAACATGTTGATATATATAGTATATACAATATACATATATAAAAATTTTAACGATAATGATTTTTGACATCTAGTACGTAGGATCGATGGATCATTTGAAGAAATTTTTACGATATTCCAACATTGGTACAAAAACAATAGCTGCATTTCCTCTGGAGAAAATTCGCTAAAAATAATTGTAGGTATATTATTTTTAAATATAAACAACTGGAGGTTTAAATATGTTGCTAGTTAAGTGTGTGTTGAAAAAGATATGGTGTGTAAAATTGGTTAAAACTTTTTTAAAAACAAACTTCTCTCTGAATATAAAGGTTGGTGGCTTGCGTCCACACTCAAATTTTTTTTTATTTGTGTTTACATATTTTTATTAAAAAAAAATGCATATTTTTAATTGAAATATGTTTTAAACATGAAAAATACCCTTTTAATATTGTAAAAAATAAACTTAAAAAATCTTAATAACTTTTGATTTTTTGCCCCAATTTCCTTGATCAAAATTTTTGTATTTTATAAATAAGTATTTCGACTACAAAGTAGTCATCATCAGTATGAATTAGCTAATTGTAATTATTCTCCGAGGAGATGTTACTTGTAGCTAATTTGGAGGTCGTCACCAGTATATATATATATATATATATATATATATATATTTATATACATGTACTTTTTACACTATAGCGGCCACAGTTTTATTCTGATTGGAATCAAATTTGGTATTTGAGCCGCTTTTAGTTTTCTAAAGGTCCAGTTCGTCAATGGGTAAAATCGGACGAGAGGAAAGAGGGTTTAGTGGGAGGAGGAAACACAAAATTTGACATATCTCCCTGAATATTTGAAAAATTTATCAGGAGTTAAGTTGTAGGTACTAAGTTTTACTGTAATTTTGTTTCTTATCATTTTTCTGTTACACTAATATTTACAAATAAAGACTGAAAGTTAAAATTCTTTATATCTCTGTTCACATTAGAGTTTGAGAAAAATGATCAAGTAATGATTTGTAACTAGATTTTCTAAAACTTTACTCCTTATACATTTTTCGATTATTTTAATATTAAGAGAGATATTTTATATTTTGTGTTTGTTTACATGAAATATATTTTATATTACACACACATGAAATATATTTTATAGTAAAAAATTTTTTTATTTAAATTAAACCGACTTCAAGAAACACAAAAAGTCACTATATTAAAAAGCTAAAAATAACAATTTACATATTTTATCCAAAAGACAATTCTTGCCCAAACTTATTACGTATAATTTAGTATATGTAAATATCCGTCTGTGGGCACGATAAGCCAAGAACGAAAAGAGATAACGAGCTGAAATGTGTTCTAGAGCAAAAAAGTAAGGTCAAGTTCCTTAAAGGGCAAAATCGGAATATATTTGGGCAAACTTGCTTATCTTTGAAACCATTAGAACGTGTTCCCCTTCGCTCGGGAGGGGGGGGGGGGGTATATATACATCCTTGACACCGTACGAGATAGAAAAAAAAATTTTTAACAAAAAATCTTTTGTTAACAAATTTTAGTTTGAAAAAGATTTTCATAAACTCGATAGTTTTCTCATAATTTGTGATTATATGTTCCTGGGAAATAATTGTAAACATTTCGAATACGCTGAATTGTTAACAATTTAATCATTGATATTCAACTCAGTATATACTGGGTATACAAACATTTAACTCAGTTAGTTGTTACATTACTTAACAGTCGAACATAGAATCTCCTCCTTCTTTTTTTTGGAGTTGGTTAAAATTTGTGTTGATTTTGTCATCTCTACAGAAACTCTACTTCTATAAGATAACTATAAAATTATTTTATTAAAATTTTGTGTTAATTTTGAAATGTCAATTTTGATTGTCGTTTCCATAGTAACTATAAACTATAATCGTTATATATCGTTCTATTTTGGCTATTAATAAATTTAATTTTTGCAAATACTAAAGTCACATCAGATATTATATTTCATTTTGATCACACTAAAATTATGACCGCTGGAGAGTGATTTATGTATTCTAAGGAAAAGTTGACGCAGCTCTTGCGTAAGGATTTTTTTTTTGTATTGTCATCGTTTTTTAATATCAACGTCTGCAATTTCAAATTATTGAGACGTCCGGAAGCGCCTAACATTTATACATTGTTTCTTTCATTCCCACCGCTGACACCAATTTTATGTTGTGCCTCTTGGTGCAAAACTGAGGAACATCCGCTGCCACCGGAGCAGTTGATTTAAGCTCAACTTCGTAGGCTTATTTTAATATTTCAAATATTTATCCTTTCAAATATTTGACCAAAACCAATTCGAAAATTTGATGTTACCCAAATGTTTCCAATTTAATACGAGTAATAGCCTGGTTAGGAATATTACAAGTTGGTATGAGAATTTCTCACTAAAATATAATGTTAAGTTGATCGGATTAATATCCGAACCTAATTGACTTTACATTTTGACTGATATATAGAATCTTTATCTTGAATCTTGGTTGATTTACAATCGTATTTATATGCGACAAATGACATACTTAAAACGTATTTGTGTTATGTAATATATATTTTTTAATAAATTTTATCAACAAACAAAATACCTTTAGTAGTTTAAATCCTAATTTGACAAAAATATCATTTTATAGTAATTTATAAAATAAATTTGATGTGCGAATGTTAAATGTAGAATTTCATAATACATTCAATAATAAAAAATAAATGTGTCATTAGAAGTAAATAATAACAAATATGTATTATCGGGTATCGTGACAACATGCATACAATCTCGTTCATAAAAATTGAACCACCAATAAGTCACATTCTAAGCGTATATATTACTAAATATATGTATATTACAAACAATAACACTTAGAATGTTACAACTGGTTCAGTTTTTATGAACGGAAGTGTACATACAATCACATATACATTATAAAAGTGTACACAAAAAAGATGAATTCAACATGATTAGTTTTCCTGTGTGAAACAAATTCACATATAGAGGAAATAAATAAATTCTAGTAAAATGATGCATAATTTCATACAGGATACGATTAAATTCCTCAATAACTATTTATATAAAATATAAAGTTATTTTAAAAATTAATCTTTTTTTCGTAAACGAACTTTTCATTCCTTTCCATTACTCCAAGTACTCGTACAAGGTTGAAATATTATTCTAATTAATTTTACTTTGATGCCTCTGTTATAATTACTTTAATTACGTTATATAATATAATATTTGTGGTATAATCAAATTAGCTTCAAAAACGGCTTATCAGGCAGGTTGTTGGGGACCGCAATTTTTTTTAAATCGACTCCTTTTGACGTCTCGAATATGATCCTAAGTTTTTACGTTCCAACTCGTTACAGAGCAGGATCAAAATTGAATTTGTTTATAACAAAAAAGCGTTTTCTCTTAATATCTTTTTTAAAAGAATAGAAACGATCCCATGAACATTAAAATCGGTTTATTATAATTAGAGAAAAAAATTCCCAAAGTTTGAAAAACGCAAAAATAAAAAATCTAAAAATTAAATAATTTTTTTTTTGAAATGGCGAAGTATGCTTTTTATATATTAAAAATAATGTGCCATAATTTAGCCCTTAAAAAAATCAGGTTTCCGACAATTAATAAAATACTATGCCACCTACTTTATAAATAAAAAGGGTGCAAATCATTGTACATTTAAAATAAAACTTTTTTTAAATGAAAGGTCATATCTATAAAACGAAAAAAAGTATTTTTTTAACTGTATTTTTACCCATTATTTTTCAATTTGTATATAATGTGCTATAAACAAAGTCTTTTTATACGCTTTTTATTAGTTTCACCTGTATATATGTTTGTATGTATGTATGAATGTAACCGACCCTTTTGGGCTCGATTTTCTCCTACTTTGAATGATTAGATTTAATTCAAATTTTGCACACCTGTCAAAGACCGATGGCAATGCAATAATTCGATTAAAATATCCGATTATCCTGATTAAATTAGCCACGATTCATCAATTTCCCAGATAAGTTACTGACTTAAAAAAAAATGGTGTGTGTGCAAGTCACACACGGTAGAAGTGAAACTTCTGAAAAGTTCCTGATTAAAAATACGTAAGTATTGAAAAAATAAATAATAGTTTAAAAAACTAAAAAACACGCTTTTATAGAAAATTCAACTAAAAAATGAAAAATAAATAATAGTTTAAAAAAAAATAAAAAAACACACTTTTATAGAAAATCCAACTAAAAAATAGAAAATAAAATTTATTAAATTTGGATTAAGTATATTAATGGAATAACTATTGACACTATGCACCCCACGCTTTTTTCCATTAATATACATTTGTTTCTTATTTACACATTTCTTAATCCAAATTTAATAAATTTTATTTTCTATTTTTTAGTTGGATTTTCTATAAAAGTGTGTTTTTTTCAGTTTTTTTTAAACTATTATTTATTTTTTTAAATAATAAAGAAATTATTTAATTAAACTTAATTTTTTTTAACTTATAGATTTTTTATAGTTTAATTTTTTTTTAAATATCCCGATACGTTAACTTTTAAGAGAGTTATCATATGTTTAACCTTTTTCTAATTTACTTATAAACAAATTAATATTTTTAGGTTTTATAAAGCTTAATCGAAAGCTGAAACACTTACCTTTCTAATTATAAACTCAAAAATATTTTCCGACCAATATGGGTTATTTTTTAAAGAAAAGCGGGATACAATCCGTGGTATTTAATTAGAAAATAATAGTTTTATAATTAATAGACAGCTTCATTAAACTCATAAAAAAGAGAGAGAATGTTTGTGTAACTGAAGCCTATATAAGTTCATTTCATATAGCCATCGTCGGAATGAATTGACAAGAAGGACTATGTACAAATTGTAGATATTACACTTCTAGTAGATATTCCTTCCGCCGAAGGCTATATGAAATGAACTTATATAGACTTCAGTTAAACAAACAATCTCTCTCTTATTGATGAGTTTAATAAAACTGTCTATTAATTATAAAATTATTATTTTCTAATTAAATACCCACGGATTGTATCTTGCATTTCTTTAAGAAATAAACCAAATTAGTCGGAAAGTTTTTTTGAGTTTACAGTTAGATAGGTGGCTATAGATGGCTATGGATGACTTCATTTCATGTAGATGGCTATATGAAATGAAAAATTGCGGTTCCGAGAAACCTGCATGAAAAATGCTTATTTGACTCTAGTATTGTTTATAATTTCAAATTTACATGAACAGAAGAAAACTATCTTCATGTTTTATATATCTTATAGTATATTGTATAAGAACAAATACCTTATATTTACTATTCAATAGCCACTACTATAATACTAAGCTCGACCAAAATAGGATAACTCGAGATAAAAAAGCCCCGTGTCAATAACAACCACAGGGCTGGAAGAAACGAAACAGATGAAGTAGGGGGAAAGTACCTGAGGATGGGTTTCAAAGGGATTGATAAAAAGACTTAGAAAGACTTATTTGCCTGGCATTGGCGATACAACTACATATATACCAAGCAACTATATTAAAGTATACTCTTACTTATTTAAAGTAGTAACTATTATACTACTAAGACTATCAATCCCACCAAAAAGAAAAACAACAAAAGCAAAGCAAAAACAAACTTGTTTGCCTTCGAAAGGAGAGAAATCCAGGAAGAGCCAAGTTGTTTAACAAAAGTAAGAGAATGATTGGTAAAAATTTTATTATGAAAGATTCTCCTAGGTATGCATTTAATGTATTGAGTAAGTTTCTCCTATTTTACTTGGCAAATTGTCAGGTTTATGACACTAATAGAAAAAGATAGAGACTTGCCAAGTAAAATATGAAAGACCCTGTACCTGAGACACTTACCTGAAATCGATTGTAAGAGTTACATATCTTAGAAACTATTACGTTCGTATCGTCAGATGTTTGGTCTCACGCTGCATTTTAAATTTGAGCTTTATAACTTTTTTGGTTCATGAGATACAGAGCCCTAAAAACCGTATTTAATCCTTCGTGAAAAACATAGTACTGAAGGCATCTATGCTTAAACTTGGCCTAACGCCCACTGTGCTATGTGATATTCGAATTGTTGCAATTAATGTGATCTCACTCTGCTATAGACGATTGCTGAAGTTAATAGTTTCATCAAAACTTAATGATTTATATATGATAAAATAAATTAGCATAATTTTGACACTTTAATCGGTATATGAAGTCGTTTACTCGAAGGAATTGAATTTGTTACAATTTATTTACAACAATTTATCTGCGAAAACCAATATTTTACGATTTTTTAACCCACTAAATTGATCGCGCGATACTCGAATCGATCGAAAACATTTACAGAATATTTTTAACATTAATATTAAGAATTGCCAGCCTGGGTCTAATTTTTTCCATTTTTAATGTTAATATAATTCGATTAAATGATGTGGCTAATAATATTATTATGAACCAGTCGTAGTAATACCTATAATTAACCCAGTTGATATTATCTTTATGATAATAATTCGTAAGATAAAGTAAAAGTTCATGCCACAAAATTATAATGGCGTACAAATGTCATTTTGCGTAAATCATGAGCTTCCAAACAAACATGTTTCGCCGATGAAATGATTTAAAAAAAATGCACTAAAAATTAGTAGGTAGTTTAGTTGGTCTACCCATATTTAGACCCGACTTCAAAATCAAATATTCTAAAACAAAAAATAATTGCATATTCTTGTGCCAATTTTAGTTCACCTAAGCAAAAATTATTAAAAGAATATTTGATTTTTGAAGTCGGGTTTCCATTTTGTCAAAATTATTTTTTTTCTCGCTTTTTAGTGATTTTGAAGTTCTATTACTGATTTTATTTGTCTTAATATGGGTAGACCTACTAAACGACCTACTAATTTTTAGTGCCTTTTTTTATAACACATTTTTTTAATCAGTTTTTTTTTTTTTAATTTTAGTGCATTTTTTCATAACAGATTTTCAGTTTTTTTACACTCATTTTGTTTTTTTGTTTTGTAAAATTTTTTTTTTGGGGTCGGTTTTTTTTTGTAACAAGTTTTTGTAAAAAAGTCGGTTTTTAAAATGAGGGTTTTCCTCGAGACCAATCGGAAATCAAACCCTTTAAAACAAAAAAAAAAATGCAAAATCGGTTCATAAATGACGAAGTTCTGAGGCAACAAATATTAAAAAAAAACAACAACAAAAAAAAAACCAAAAAAAAACACGAATTGAGAACCATACTCCTTTTTGAAGTCGGGTTAAAAATAATTAAAATTGTAGATACCCTGTATAAACGGACAACATTGCTTTTTACTTGTTATACTTATGTGTTGGTCGAAAACGAACATATACCGTATAAATATTCTATGAATGAATATCAAATAGATACACGATAAAACCAGCCAGCAGTGAAGAGAGAAAATAATTTGCTTCATCTTATACCTCTTTCGTATATAAAATGATATAAAATGTAGCTCGAAGGTTTAATTTAACAAAACTGAATGGACGACAAGCAAGATGATAATCAGAATAATAATAAAAAAAGCACAGACAAGTAAGCCAGACAATATGAACATAGTTTTTTTCACAAGGATTTAAGGACAAAATATGTATGTGAAGACATTATGTTTGTAATATTTAAAGAATAATAAACTATATCAATTTTAATTAAGTTTCGTCTATATGAAACCAACTGGATATAATCATCATGACTAGTTGCTTAATTTTTATTGAGGTTATGTTTCTGTTCATTATGGGAAGAATATTTTATAATTTCGTTTTATAACAATGATTACATTTTTGTTGTTGTCTTAAACAAGTGTTTTATTTGTTAATTTCTTCTCGTTTTTATTGCGAGTTTAGTATTCAAACTAAAAATCATAAACTTATAATTGAGTAGACAGACAATCAGCTCAACAACCGTTAATATTGTTCAGACACTTGAAGGTATCTTTATTGATCTAGACAAAATTGTAGATGCCTTTAATTTCGATGTAAATAGTTAACTTATCAGTGAATTCAATTTTCCCGTCCATTACAATCATTAAATTTGTACCAAAACATTTCTATTTTCTATTTTAGTTTTAAACAAGGGAAAATATCAACTTACTACGCCAATTTCTTAAATATCCGATAAAAAGTTTCAAACAAAAGTTGTTTAGTTATAAAAATAACATTTTTTATCTTTAAGCAGGTATCGTAGGTCATTTTATTGTGATGCTTAAGTATACACAAATAATAACATAAAAGCATCGCATCCTTGACATGGAAAAAGCCGCATGAATAGCAGAAAAAAAGGTAATTTCGATGGGTTTTTACCATTTTCGGGGAGGGGGGAGGCTTGCGTTGAAAAAATTAAATTTTCTCGTAAGGTTGAATGTATTCCGCGTCGAATGTTAAAAACCCCACCCTTCTAGCATGTCTAGAAGTGATAGTTTGTATATGTGAGTGAGTGAGGGAGTGAGTCAGTCAGTTACACAAAGGGCTGTGTATATTACAGGATAAGATGATGTTGACAACCTTACCTGAGATAGTTCCTTATGAAGTCTATAACAGCTGCGTAAATTATTATTTCTTTTCATTTATCCTATCTCACAAGTGAAACGTGATCTAAGTATTTATAAACACAGGACGAATAAAGACTATTTGTCCTGTAAAGACTATTATTCGTCCGTCGTATTTATTTTTATAACCGGTATATAATATATACCAGGGTATATTAAGTTTTGTCCGGACCTTATAACGGTTGAAAGTATTGATCGAAGAAACAAAATTTTGGTATAGGTATTCATAAAATGACCTAATTAGTCCATTTCAGAAAAGTTGTCCGTCCGTCTATAAACAAGATAACTAAATAACGAAAAGAGATAGCGAGCTGAAATTTCATGCGTATTTATAAGAGCTAAAAGTAAGTTCGAACTTTGTATGAGCACAATGGGTAGAACTGTTTATCTTCGAAACCGTAAGAGATAGAGCAAAGATTTAAAGATAATAACAACTTAATATACAATTTATGTTTATTAGAACTAGTGAAACTATTTTTCATAAATTCAGTATATAACGGATATATACTGAATTAACTCAGTTAATTGTTATTTTCAGTTATTACTATTACTATTATTACTATTAAATATCATTTTAGTTACTTCAATAAAAAAATCTTTGTAGAGAATAAAGTAAAATATCTCATTTTGAATTGAATTGTCTATAGAGATTAAGATCGATTATTGAAAGTTTGGCATAAAAATAATTCTCCAACGACAGTAGTTACATTTTCTGCATTTAATAACCACTGTAACAATTAGTGATAAGATTGTGATACTATTAATCTAACATGATCACGATATTTAAATAAACTTTTCGAATAGAATATCTTTGTGAGATCCACAATGAATTGGAACCAATTCAACCTTTTTTTGTGTGTTTAAATTACACACAGAAGAAGATTTTCTGTTATAATATTTATATAGATAGGTATTATTGGATGTTTTACACCATAACCATTTATGTATTTTATACGTGTTGGATAATTACAGTTTACTACTTTATCGTTTGGTATGTGGTCTTCATCTAAAACTTTTGTCAATCGATTTAATAACATTGACGTGGGATGTACATAAAATAATGTATCAAGTAGCATAAAATTTTAGTTAATAACTCATAGGAGAATCAGATTCTTGGATAGAATAAAGATACTTTTTATGTTGAATTTTCTGTCTTTCTTATTCTCATTCACTTTGTTAGTCTACAGTAAATTAGATTGGTTATTGATGAACAAATTAATTTTGTACACCATGATGTACGGAAGAAAAATGTGTACATAGTGGGGATTTTTCATTCTCGCAAGATATTCGAATTTTAATTTCAGATCATAACCGACTAAAAAACAAGTTAGTATGTTTGTATGAAACCTTTTTTTTCATAAACTACACGAACATTTTTTATGATTCTTTCATTGGGGTCATCTATGTACTAATGGCCAAACTAGACGGAGAACATGGTTGCAGCAACATTGAACAGCAACTAGCTTGTTGCTCCGTGTGTGGAGTGGTTGCAGCAACAAAAAGTTTGTTTTTTGTTGCTGCAACCACCCCACACACAGTGCAACAAGCTAGTTGCTGTTCAATGTTGCTGCAACCATGTTCTCCGTCTATTTGGGCCTTAATGGAAGGGTCTTAGTATACCAATTGACTTCAAAAAATTAGAAATAAAAAACTAAAATGTTGAAAATAAATTCATAATAATAATAAATATAAACAATAACAGATGCTTTCTATATGCAAATTAGTTATCCACCTATCTACTATATTTTTGAAGTCGGTGCCTGGCAACAAGTTGCCACAAAGGCAACTCAGCTTGGCACCAACGTTTAAAAATAGAGGAGTTAGGAAGAGTTAATTAATTAAGTACATAAAAAGCTTAGATTATGTTTGCGTTTATTATTATTGAAAATTATTTTCAACTTTTTAGTTGTTTTTTTTTTTCGATTGCTCGTCTAGATATAGCCATAAAGAACATTAATTGGGTTATTTGTAAACAAACTTATCAGCATGCGATCTTATTGATATTTTTTCATAAAATTTTTAATTTTTATTTTCAATCTAGAAATAAACCTAAACTATTTTTTCTTATCTCACTTACGTAATTGAATGGGATAGCAATTATACAGCCCAAAATAATTTTGTGTCTGAATGAATAAACACCGTTTATCTAATATCCCTTGAATTATTAGGTAATGGTAATTTATATTTTGTATTTCTAAAAACACTTTGTAAACTGTAACCAAGGTATTCAACTATTTGTTGTTTTAATGATAAATAATATTTACATTTTGCTTTCACAGTTAATATTAAACTATGGGAATGGAGTTGGGCTTTATTTTTGTTAAGATGTGTCCTTCATTTTAAAAGCAATCGTTTACCTCAGTATCTAGAGTACAACGTATTGTGTAATATGTCCAGTTTTCAAATTTCAAAATCGATGTTGAGATTCTCTGATGTCAATATATACAGGATGCTCATTTTAAACAATGCATCTGGATTGATTTGTTTTCCAAAGAACCGTTTTTGGAGAAAATGACTCGGATAAAAGATGTTATCCTCCGAAAAGACATCATTTGGTAATCTTGATTTTTACCTTGACATTGGCCTTCAAGGTAATTTGAAGGTAACTTGTGTTTTTCAAATAAAAATGAATAAATTTTTGGATAGCTGAGAAAAAAGGAAGATAAAAACTGAGTAATAAAGTCTATTTTGGTTCATAATTAACCATTTTTCAACCGTTTTAAAAATGGATTTTTAAAAATAAGATAGTATTTTTTGAGAAAAACAGTTTTTAGAATAAATTTATCAAGAAAAATTTTTAAGGTTGAACGGACAGTACCCAGCAAATCATAATAATCACTTTTTTTAAATTAAAACAGAAATTAAAAATTTTAATATGTAAATTAATTATTTAAATTTAGATAGCATCTAACATCACTACTAATTGGATTTAGGTAACTATTTGATTACTAAAAATAATAAATAATCGTCTTTTGACTCTATTCTATCTTTTTAATTAAGATACTCACAAAACTCTTCATCAGACTATTTTTTTTAAATTTTAACATAATGTACAAGATTTATTGTATAATTTTACATACAGCATATCACAAGTTCAGATTTTTATCTATACATTGCCGAATTTACCTATACATGTGTCCGATCAGCCTTAAATGTATGAACTGTTTATTTTACTTTTAACACACGTACAATGGTTTCAAAACACACAATTATATATACATATATGGTTTGGTAAAAAAGAGAAATTACAGGTGTTTGAATTGAAATTGAAATGAAACTATTCAGATTATGAAAAAAAAGTTTTAAACAAAAGTTGCTTTTTTACAAAAGCCACATTTTTTGTTTTCTCTTCCATTTTTGGTTTCAAAAATGGATATTCCATCCTGGCTTGGGATTTACGGTTCCATTTTTCTCATTCAGAAATTAGATCTCATATTTCAGCTAAATAAATTTTATTTATAAATTTGTATTTGAACAATTATCTTAGTTAGTTGTTATTTTTAATTGTTAACTTCATCAACGAATTGAATTAAGGTATAAAAAGTGAAATATTTCAATAAATAGTGATTAGTTATTAATAATTAACACTTGCATTCATTTGACCTGTCTCCATATTTATTGAAAACTTATATGGCAAATGTTATGGCAAATCTACAAGTAAAATAAAAAATAAATAAAGTGTGTATAAATTAATTAACTATGGCTATTTACTAGCTTTTATTTGCTACCCATATTTTTATAATAACAAAATTTTATTTTTATTTCGCCCTCTCTTTTTTGATTCCCAAAATATGATATCCTATTAAATATTATGTTATTTCTACAATAATGTCGAATCTAACGAAAACTCATTTGTAAATCCATAAAGCCGTTTAGGATACAGAGCAGGCAAAAGAAATAGAAATATATACATATCTATAGTCGAAAAACATTACCCTCCTTCTGGGGAAGTCGGGTAAAAATAAGAACACATTACATTTTGCGTTTTTGTATATTAGTGTATTATTTCTGGTACACACTCCCTATATGATACATAGTCTAGTCATCAAGTGTCATTTGGTTGAAATCGGGTCTGAATTCACCTAAAATTATGAACAAGATGTCCAATAGTTACAAACAATTTAGTAAAAAAAGTGGGTTACATTTTTTGCAAATGTCTCAAAAACTATTGAATGTATCGGAAATAACTTTTGTAATTTTCACCAGCCTCACATGGCTTTTTTCCGAAAACATTCTAGATGTCATTACGAATCGAATGACACCTTGTTCATAATTTTAGGTGAATTCAGACCCGAATTCAACCAAATGGCACTTGTTGTCTAGACTAAAAATAGTATATTATGATAGTATATATTAATAGTAACAATATTAATAGTATAGTATATTCTAGTATAGTGTTAGTATAGTTCTATCCCAAGTGAGTAGTAACGTAAGTAATAATAATATTATATAATAGTTACAAACTTAATTCATCTGACACTGTACATTAATAATAGGAGAAATACAAAAGCTTTCTCTTTTGAAAATCATTCTTGAAAAAAAAAATGACTGAGTTTAGCACTATAAAGTATATAGTTATAATAATAAAACTACATTAGTATATGATATACTTTTTCAGAGTTGAGAGATGAAAACTTTGCTTCAATTCAACTTTATTTTATTAGAAACTTTTCTTTTCGATTATTATTTCTTATTAACATTTTCCCATTAAAATTTCCAATTTTTATACGCAGTATATATAATGTGTAACACTAATTGAAATCACTCAATAATAACTTCGGACAGAGCCATGTAATTAAAATTTTTTTATCCCGACTTCAAATAGGATGTTTCTCAATTCGGCTGTATTTTTATTTTTATTTTTATTTTTATTTTTATTTTTATTTTTATTTTTATTTTTATTTTTATTTTTATTTTTATTTTTATTTTTATTTTTATTTTTATTTTTATTTTTATTTTTATTTTTATTTTTATTTTTATTTTTATTTTTATTTTTATTTTTATTTTTATTTTTATTTTTATTTTTATTTTTATTTTTATTTTTATTTTTATTTTTATTTTTATTTTTATTTTTATTTTTATTTTTATTTTTATTTTTATTTTTATTTTTATTTTTATTTTTATTTTTATTTTTATTTTTATTTTTATTTTTATTTTTATTTTTATTTTTATTTTTATTTTTATTTTTATTTTTATTTTTATTTTTATTTTTATTTTTATTTTTATTTTTATTTTTATTTTTATTTTTATTTTTATTTTTATTTTTATTTTTATTTTTATTTTTATTTTTATTTTTATTTTTATTTTTATTTTTATTTTTATTTTTATTTTTATTTTTATTTTTATTTTTATTTTTATTTTTATTTTTATTTTTATTTTTATTTTTATTTTTATTTTTATTTTTATTTTTATTTTTATTTTTATTTTTATTTTTATTTTTATTTTTATTTTTATTTTTATTTTTATTTTTATTTTTATTTTTATTTTTATTTTTATTTTTATTTTTATTTTTATTTTTATTTTTATTTTTATTTTTATTTTTATTTTTATTTTTATTTTTATTTTTATTTTTATTTTTATTTTTATTTTTATTTTTATTTTTATTTTTATTTTTATTTTTATTTTTATTTTTATTTTTATTTTTATTTTTATTTTTATTTTTATTTTTATTTTTATTTTTATTTTTATTTTTATTTTTATTTTTATTTTTATTTTTATTTTTATTTTTATTTTTATTTTTATTTTTATTTTTATTTTTATTTTTATTTTTATTTTTATTTTTATTTTTATTTTTATTTTTATTTTTATTTTTATTTTTATTTTTATTTTTATTTTTATTTTTATTTTTATTTTTATTTTTATTTTTATTTTTATTTTTATTTTTATTTTTATTTTTATTTTTATTTTTATTTTTATTTTTATTTTTATTTTTATTTTTATTTTTATTTTTATTTTTATTTTTATTTTTATTTTTATTTTTATTTTTATTTTTATTTTTATTTTTATTTTTATTTTTATTTTTATTTTTATTTTTATTTTTATTTTTATTTTTATTTTTATTTTTATTTTTATTTTTATTTTTATTTTTATTTTTATTTTTATTTTTATTTTTATTTTTATTTTTATTTTTATTTTTATTTTTATTTTTATTTTTATTTTTATTTTTATTTTTATTTTTATTTTTATTTTTATTTTTATTTTTATTTTTATTTTTATTTTTATTTTTATTTTTATTTTTATTTTTATTTTTATTTTTATTTTTATTTTTATTTTTATTTTTATTTTTATTTTTATTTTTATTTTTATTTTTATTTTTATTTTTATTTTTATTTTTATTTTTATTTTTATTTTTATTTTTATTTTTATTTTTATTTTTATTTTTATTTTTATTTTTATTTTTATTTTTATTTTTATTTTTATTTTTATTTTTATTTTTATTTTTATTTTTATTTTTATTTTTATTTTTATTTTTATTTTTATTTTTATTTTTATTTTTATTTTTATTTTTATTTTTATTTTTATTTTTATTTTTATTTTTATTTTTATTTTTATTTTTATTTTTATTTTTATTTTTATTTTTATTTTTATTTTTATTTTTATTTTTATTTTTATTTTTATTTTTATTTTTATTTTTATTTTTATTTTTATTTTTATTTTTATTTTTATTTTTATTTTTATTTTTATTTTTATTTTTATTTTTATTTTTATTTTTATTTTTATTTTTATTTTTATTTTTATTTTTATTTTTATTTTTATTTTTATTTTTATTTTTATTTTTATTTTTATTTTTATTTTTATTTTTATTTTTATTTTTATTTTTATTTTTATTTTTATTTTTATTTTTATTTTTATTTTTATTTTTATTTTTATTTTTATTTTTATTTTTATTTTTATTTTTATTTTTATTTTTATTTTTATTTTTATTTTTATTTTTATTTTTATTTTTATTTTTATTTTTATTTTTATTTTTATTTTTATTTTTATTTTTATTTTTATTTTTATTTTTATTTTTATTTTTATTTTTATTTTTATTTTTATTTTTATTTTTATTTTTATTTTTATTTTTATTTTTATTTTTATTTTTATTTTTATTTTTATTTTTATTTTTATTTTTATTTTTATTTTTATTTTTATTTTTATTTTTATTTTTATTTTTATTTTTATTTTTATTTTTATTTTTATTTTTATTTTTATTTTTATTTTTATTTTTATTTTTATTTTTATTTTTATTTTTATTTTTATTTTTATTTTTATTTTTATTTTTATTTTTATTTTTATTTTTATTTTTATTTTTATTTTTATTTTTATTTTTATTTTTATTTTTATTTTTATTTTTATTTTTATTTTTATTTTTATTTTTATTTTTATTTTTATTTTTATTTTTATTTTTATTTTTATTTTTATTTTTATTTTTATTTTTATTTTTATTTTTATTTTTATTTTTATTTTTATTTTTATTTTTATTTTTATTTTTATTTTTATTTTTATTTTTATTTTTATTTTTATTTTTATTTTTATTTTTATTTTTATTTTTATTTTTATTTTTATTTTTATTTTTATTTTTATTTTTATTTTTATTTTTATTTTTATTTTTATTTTTATTTTTATTTTTATTTTTATTTTTATTTTTATTTTTATTTTTTTTGTGTGTCACCTCAGAACTCCGTCATTTATGAACCGATTTTGAATTTTTATTTTAAAGGGCTGGTTTCCCATTGGTCCCATTGGCACCAAATCGCATTCTGATGAGGGGATCCCCGGGAAATCGCAGAAAATCCTCATTTTATATGTGATAACCGATTTCTGCGAATTTGTTTTTTTTTTTGAAAGGGTATACTCATTCATAATGGGTAAATAAGAAAATTTTTTTAAAAACCGACTTCAAAAAAATTTTTTACAAAAAAAAACCGACCCCAAAAAAAAAAAATTTTTTACCAAAAAAAACAAAATGCATGTAAAAAAACTGAAAATCTGTTTTGAAAAAATTAACTAAAAATTAAAAAAAAAAAAAAACGGATAAAAAAAAATGTGTTATAAAGAAATGCACTAAAAGTTAATAGGTCATTTAGTTGGTCCACCGATATTTAGACAAATAAAACAAGTTATAGAACTTCAAAGTCACTAAAAAGCGAGAAATAAACCTATTTTGACAAAATGGAAACCCGACTTCAAAAATCAAATATTCTATAACAAAAAATGCACTAAAAAGTAAAAAAATAATTGCATATTCTTGTGCCAATTTCAGTTCACCTAAGCAAAAATTTTTACCTCTGGCATTCTAGACCAATGCTCTACCAACTGAGCTACCTTAGATGTTATGGTAGTGCTATGCATATGATCTTTCACTATCATTTTTAATGTCATTGTATTATTAATTTTGTTTATTTACTATTAACATATTTTTTAAATTATTATTTATAAACAAGCGTCTATTTATTTCCATTGTTAGTATGGTTGCCTTTCTGTTATATTATACCAACGGAAGTGACTAGCGGTCACTTACTTTGAGATTTAAGTAATATGTCTGAACATTTATACCATTTTTTGACATCAAATGCTTGATATGAAGAATCATACACATCTATGTAAACGCTTGTCGCTTCCGTTGGTATAATATAACTGAAAGGCACTTATACTAACAATGGAAATAAATAATCGCTGGTTTAAAAAATATAATTTAAAATATACGTTAATATTACCCTATATAAACTGATTTCATAGGGCAATATTACACGTGATTAAACTTTTAACTTCTGTACAAATTTCATTTCAACTTTTAAATGACTAGTATTAGGAACGTAAATAGGTGTGTTATCACTACATACGACCATAAAAATGTATGATACTAAATAAGATAACCAACATAAAAAAATTCAAATTTCATGACTGCGAAAAAAAAAGCACTGTTTTCAACTAGCGTTTATATACACTGTATTTGATTTAGCATTTAAGCAATTATTATTCTTGTTTGGCGAGTTTATATCGGCTCTACCCATATCGTTGTTGCCTCAGCCTAACCTGTCGACCAGCGAAGTAGCCTCGCTTGTTAAGGCGTTGTCTCTACTTGGAACTGGGAGATTATAGGTTCGAATCCCGACACCGGCAGTTTGTCAATTAAAAAAAAAATCAATGGGGCTGTTGATTGACTAAACTGTCGGCGTATGGACAAGAACGACGTAACCGGCTATGCTTGTGAAGGTTTTCTGCTGTTTCCCTTCACGAACCCCAGATGAATATCGGCATTGTTCCTATAAAAGTCGGCTTTTTAATTAAAAAATTTTATAGTTACTTTTTTAGAAGTATGATTTCTGTGGAAATGATAAAATCAACAAAATTTTAACCCACTCCAAAAACAAGAAGAAGATTCTATGTTCGACTGTATGCATATATTTTTTATGTTCACCCGCTTCAAAATTTTTTTTGAAACAAAAGATAGCCTATGTCCTTTCCCCGAATATAATCTATCTCCTTGCCAAATTTCGTTACGACCCATCTAGCCATTTAGCCGTGAAGGGGTTTAGCAAACAAACAGAGTTACTTTCACATTTATATAGTAGTATGGATATATGGTTTTTGAGCATGACACACCTTATAATAGAAGAGATTTTGATACAGAAATACGAAAGTAGGTATATTCAAAAGTTACCCATAAAACAATAATAGATTTTACCATCTTTAAAGTTTAATTTTTTGTGTACCGTTGATTATTGTAATTTTCTCATATATTTATTTAATTAAAATAATATATGCATAGTCTTTAGAAAATGCATAAAAACAACGATATACAAAGTAATTAATTAACTTTAAAATAACGTTTGTGTTTACTTTGATAATATAATCTTATATTTTGTTTTAATTCAGCACCGTTTTTTCTCGCTGGCTAATTTTAAATTACATTAGTAGTCCGTTGAAATATTTTAGCTCATCCTCGCATTTTGTGTATGACGGGATGTTTTATTTTCTGTGTTGAGGGTGTAGTATGAATTTAGTTTTCGAAATATATGAATTATTAATGTTTACTCATAGATGATGCATCACTTTCATCCTTTCACAGCGGGACAAAGCGTATAACCTATGTTCTAAGGCTAATAACTATTTTACCACCACATTAAGGCAAAAATTTATTCAATTCAATTCAAATTCTACAGAATTCGGTACGAACCAAAAAATAATTCGTTACGTAGGAATTGCGTCAACTTTCCGAATTTTCTTAGAATAGGAAAAGTACAAGTAATTCTACTTAGTAAGAGTAAGATCCGTTACCGCTTGAGTAGCTCCAGAGACATACACTGTTTTGACTATGTATACTTCAAATTTTAAAATTGCAATAAATAACGCAATATAAAAAGGATAAATGTTTAATAAAGCACTCCTGTAACTACTTACAAACCTATATGTTTTGATTTTATCAACACAGGATTTTAAATACACTAATTATATGTAGAATATCATATACCAGGATAATAAAATTTAAAATTTATTTGAACAATAAGAACAATGTTTAAAAAAATATTTTATACTCTTTTCACAATTATAAATGTTGAGGCTATGATAATTAGGATAATATGATTAGTACAGATTTCATTTAATCTTCTTGGAAATATTCTGTGTATAGTCATATCTATCCTTTTGATATTGTAATTAAACAAGTTTAATGTTATAAATAAGGGTTCACGACAACTTATTAATTAATATAAATGAGTAAGTCTATTTTGTAATTTTTTTATAATAACTATATATTTTGCAATTAAAATCTGTTTTAAACAGATATATCTTTAACACTTATATGTTTATCGCATACGAAAAGTAACGTAGAAGGAATATAGAAAAAAACTGTCAACAATATATTATATGTTATGCTAGATATGTTCAATTGGTATAGCTGTAATAAGTAAGATTACGATAATGTCTTTTATACTTATTGCATTGTTTGTCAGAAGCGTATTTTACGATTTTGAATTCACAATTTGGCAATGTGTATCTAACAGAAGTATTAGATACGTATAAGAAAAAGCTTGTAATTTAATTTTAATAAGTATAGAATGATCCACAATTTATGGATCATATAATAGTTAACAGATGCCAATTCATTGTTATGTATATAGAAATGTCATCAAGCATTACAATAAATTATTAGCCAATAAAAATGAAATTCTTCAATGGGAGTGTACTTAAGAAAATAGCATAGAGAGTTGGGGAAGTAAAGTGAAACAAATACTTCGAGAGTTAAATATTGGGGATGAAATTTGGCAGGTAGTCTTAGATAGGGAGTTTGTTCTTTGTGAAAAAATAAAAGAGTGGGGTCTTATAAATATGATGCAAGATATTGACAAAAAATCTTCGTTAAACTACTTCAAAAGCCTGGCACAGTACTACAAAGGTGCAAGATATACACATAATCTGGAGTTACAGTAGAGAAGAGAGTTGGCAGCATTTAGATTGGGTAATTGGAAGTACACAAACAAAAAAGACATGTATGGGAACAGGATATGTTTAATTTGTGAACAAAATATAGAAACAGAAGTACATCTGATCTCAGAGTGTATAGGATTAGAAGAGCTAAGGACAAGAATTTTAAAAAATAATAGGGAGTGGGAAAAGTTAGATTTCTCTGTAAAAGAGGATCAATTAGTGATGGCAAAGTTTATAAGGGCTATGATGCAAAAAAGAAGAGATAAAATATTGTCAATTTAAATTCTGGGAGATGTTATATTTTAATTATGATATGTATTATTTTTGTCATTTTATTTATTTTTTTTCTTCAATTTTTTTAAATATTGTGTTGCATAGCTGCAGATTATTTTTTTTGTTTTGTGTTATATATTGAAAAACCCAAACGGGTATATCAAATAAACGTAATAATAATAATAGTTAACGAAAAGGTAAACGCAGATAATATTCTTATTAAAATATATATATATACATATATATATATATATATATATATATATATATATATATATATATTTACAGATAATATTCTTATTAAAATATATATATATATATATATTATCTAGGGTTCCGGGATCTCAATTTAAATTGAAATATGCTAAGTGGATCTTCAATTAAATGACTTACAGCTGGTTTGCTTCAAAACGAAGAATCCCTTCTGAAGTTAAATTTAGGATATGGTCAGCTTACAACTTAACATATAATAATTTTATTGATGGATACAGATTGTTCTCTCGAGAAGTGTGTACTGTCCCAACGTGACCAAATATTGAAATTCTAGATATGCTATTACACCCTACTCTAGTAGCTCCCTACAAATACATTGGTAATAATCAAAGGATTTTAAATTAAATGAATCAATTGTTTTTAGGTATTTTGTCTGGCACAGTAATGATATAGGTTCTCGACCTAATTATTTAGATCGATTATTGAAATTATGTGCTGAAGTTTCATACCAATAAACTTAAGAATCAGGATAAACTAAAAAATCAAACAGACGAAAATGATAATCAAAATAGTTAAACAGAAAAATTTACTATTTAATAAGTGTACTTAAGATTTTTTTGTCATCTTCAAACTGAATAAGACAGTTGATGTTCTATGAAAGTGCGTAGATCTCAGAATACAATCTCAAAGTGAAAAATTTAACAAAATATCCATCATTTGCGGTATTATTTGATCAAACCCACATTTGTTAATTTGTGGGTCGAAAGCTTATAAAAAACAAACACACAATCCTGCTCAAGCACTAATTGAAGAAATTAAGTAAAACTATAGTGTAAATTAAACATCGATTTCAGATGTCGAAGAATCTCATCGTAATTTAAGGTAAAACATGGAATGTAGTCCAAGTGAACCTGTTCAGTGGCTGTAAGGTCTAACGCGCTCTGCTTGCTTGGAACTGAGAGGTTACGGGTTCGAATCTTGGCGCTATCAGTGTGTCAATTAAAATTAATGGGGCGGTTAATTGACTAAGCTGTCGGTGGATGGATAACAACGAAGTAATCGGCTATGCTTGTGAAAGTTTTCAGCAATTTTCCTTCACCAACTCCAGATGAATATCGGAATAGTTGGCTGCAACTGCACAACCTACCAATTCCTAGTCTGCATACAAATTCCTTGTACTCCACTCAAATCATTAATGTATTGTTAATAAATTGCCTATCTTTAAAAATCATGATTATATCGTTAATAAATGTGGGTGGCCTCTCTAATAGACCACGGAGTCCCAGAAACGGAAGTAAAACATCATTATTTATTTATTGAGTCTAAGCGTTTGGTACGTTTACTTTAATACCTTTGCGTGTATTACATATTACCTTGAGTTACCACGGTCACTACTAAAAAACTCATGATGATTCATTATTTATTAGGCAAAATAAACGTTTGGTTTAAATCCCAAATTACTGTCTTACTTAATAATTATTTCTAGAGTAGGTTTTAGGATATCTTAGAATCTTCACTCTTAACACGTCCCTCCTGATTCAACCTGTATATATATATATATATATATATATATATATATATATATCGAGTTATATATATATATATATATATATATATATATATATATATATATATATATTATATGTTACACATTTTATTTATGAATGTTATAAACATAACATTCATAAATAAAAGTAAAAATATATAATAGATCATAAATAATTTATTATCAATAATAAATTATAATATATTCAAAGAGTACACTGATATTATAAATTTATATATAAAATACGGTATTATTCACAATATTATTACTAACTATGGGTTCCTAGATACGTAATAGATAAATCAAATCTATATACGTGTTGTTTGAATAAATTGTTATAACTTTACTCACACTTACGTTTCTAAGTTACTTATTCATTTACTTAATTCTTCTTATAGTTATGAAAATTATGTATTTTAATTTACAACAAGCTCGTATAATAATAATTGTTACTTATTTAATATAGTAATGAAATAATATCGTTATTTTTGGAGCAGCAATTTGATAAAAAAAATGTGGAATCGGGCTGTAATTTTTAACACGTTTTTATTAGCTTCACTTGATTACTAACAAACAATGTAATTAAATCTTTGAAGTCAATTTGTAACCTACTTCTAATTGTCGTTTCGAAATGAAACTTTGTATGTATATGCAGTTCGGATGACAATGCATTTTTATGGAAAGCATGACCGGAATCGACAAGGGGTAAGGGGGTTAAGAGGGAGGAGGAAACACTTAATTTGGTATATCTTTCTTAATATTGGAAAAATCGAAAAATACATAAGAAGTAAAGTTGTAGGAAATTAAATTTTACTATAATTAGTTTCGTATCATTTTTTCTGTTCTTCTAGTATTTACAGAGATCTTGCCGGTTCAAGATTGAAAATTTAAATTCAAATATCTCTATACACATGCGAGTTGTAAAAAAATGATGAAGAATGTATAGTAGATTGGTTTTATACTATTAAGCTCATCATAAAAGCGTGTGTTTTAGTATTTTAAACTACACATTTTATTTTTATATATAAAGGTATATACTTAGACATACCCGGTATGTTATAATATATACAAAGATATAGTAAGTTTGGTCCCGACTTTTGAGTGGTTGAAAAAATTGATCGTAGATAGAAATTTTTGACATAGAATGATCTAATAAGCCCGTTTCCGGATGTTCGTCCGTCATTCTACTTGACCGATAGCTCAAAAACAAACAATTTGAATGTGTTTCAGAGTTAAAAAGTGATATCAATTTCATGAATGTGAAATATCGAATCATGCATTCCGGGAGAAATATTCATCTTTGAAACCTTTCCTTTTGTAAAAATAAACAATTTTTTCAAGTTCAAGAAGAAAATGTTTTTTTTCTTTTAAATAAACAACTTTTCTACAATTTGCGGATAAATAATCTGAAAAAAGAATCGATGACAATACATCCAAAACAGCAAAACATTATTTTATGTATCAAACACAAAAACATTTTTAATTACCTGACGACGATATAACGAGGAAACCTACTGAAATATAGAAAATAATTTATTAATTATAGAAATAAATGTTTAAAAAGACAAACCAGTGTCCTCAAGAATCCAAATGATCCTTAAAATTTAGATACTTCTTGAAGCAAAAATATCCAACTGATTAAAATTATAATTCTACAATTATAATTTAACATAAATATTAGATAGATAGATAGATTGTAGAGGCTGCCCTGAACGGGCTACACTTCGACCATAAGGTCCATTGTGATGCCTAAGGATGTGACGATGTGAGTGGAGTGGAAGGAATATTTGTGTATAGACTAGGAATTGGTAGGATATGCGGCTGTAGCCGACTATGATGAGAACTATGCCTATATTCACCTGGAGTTCGTGAAAGAAATTGCAAAACCTTCTCAAGAAAAGCCGGTTGTTTCGTTCTTGTCCATACGCCGAGAAATTTGTCAGTTAACCGTTCTTTTTTTTCCTAATAACTGACTAACTGTCGGTGTCGGGATTCGAACCCATAACCTCCCAGTTTCCAAGTATACATACTACGCAGACATAACGCCTTAGACAGCTCGGCCACTTGGACTGGGAACACAACATAAATATTATTTTATTATTGAAATATACATGTTCATCTTATATACAACATCGTATTTGTAGTCCACCGCTGCTTTGGTTCCCGGATTTGATTATTTATGCGCACATTGTTTTGAGTGCTTTGGTATTTACCAAGTCTTTGAGCCAATCACGAGTTGTTTTCGTTTTGTTTCAATTTATCGATTTCTATTGGATGTTGTTGAAGAATGTGAAGATCGTGGAAGGATGTGGAGGTGTGTGCTAATATGCGGCAGGTTGTTCAATTCACCCTATATATATATATATATATATATATATATATATATATATATATTGGATATTGTTGAAGAATGTGAAGATCGTGGAAGGAAGTGGAGGTGTGTGCTAATATGCGGCAGGTTCAATTCACCCTATACATATATATATATATATATATATATATATATATATATATATATATATATACATTTATTCATTTAAACCACAGAACATGGAATCCACATTATAAACATTTATGGTGATCATTCAATATTCCAATAGTAATATATTATTTATATTGTATTTTTATTATGTTTGATTTAAATTCAAACAACATTGCATACTAATTTGATACAAACATTGTGCATTGAATACTCATTGATTGTTTTATATAATGCATTTTGTATAAACAAAATATACAAACAATATATTCTTCGTACCTACCTTCCATCATGTTTTTCGGTTATATTTCTTAATTGTTAGATTGTTGATATATATTTACTATATTTTGTAAAATAATAGAAAAAAATTCAAATGTATAAAAATCTGAGAAAAAACGAAAGACGAAAATAACAACTATTAACCCCATTAATCGATAGTCTAGGATACGAATCTTTTAATTTATCCCATAAATTTATCTCAGTCATTTTATGATTTAATCATAACGGTAATGGCTTTAAAAGTATACTTTATAGAGTTGTAGGTATATTTTAAATTCTAAAGTATAAATGTATTGGCCGAATCTTGTTTTCTGAAATTTATCTTTGTTTCTTAAATTTCCAGGGAATGATAGAGCGAACTAAATATACAATTTCATAATTATTATATCTGTCATTTTTATCCCTGACTTGTACAAACCATACTTGCGATCTATTTGTCGCTGATAAATGTATTGGCCGAATCTTGTTTTCTGAAATTTATCTTTGTTTCTTAAATTTCCAGGGAATGATAGAGCGAACTAAATATACAGTTTCATAATTATTATATCTGTCATTTTTATCCCTGACTTGTACAAACCATACTTGCGATCTATTTGTCGCTGAGGTGTGTTTTATGGGTAGTTTACTGTCATTTTCAAACCTGATTTTTCTTTTTATTATTATTTTCATGCACTTTAAAATAAGATTTCAATTACAGAAGCAAATAATCGAAAAACAACTCTTTTAAAACAGATTAACTCTGCCAATATTTCTTCATTCTTCCCTGCAAATTTCATTTGGAAACTTTACGACGAACGATCATAAATATAAAATATAATACTTTTGACTTGTCCACATACACTATAAGTGCCAGAAATTTGTATAACGAACATTTACTTTTTATGTATATTTACTCATTAACAATTAGTTATAATTTTGAGTCTGTTTTCAAAGGACTACAATTGTTTTCTGAAAGTAAAAAATAAAGGAATACCCAAAATTTGTTGACCAAAAAAAAAGTTACACAGAAAATAGGCACTATTGAAGTCAAAACCATAAACTGGAGGAAATTATGACCATTTTCATGACTCGAGAAATTGTTTCTTTTATGTCTAACCATAAGTTGAATAACCTAATTTAATCATAACCATGGACATATCATGTCCTAAGTATATAAAAGTTTCCTCAATATATTACCTTTCAATATATTCGGATATATTTTATTTTCATTTTCCAAATAACTTTTTTTATATCATTGTCATCAAAAAACAAATAATAAAAAATATTTAAATCAGGATTATGAATCTAATTGGCGAATATACAATAACATGATTTTTGTGATCGGATTTGGAAATGAAAATAAAAATTTATATTTGTATTATTCTATATCCATTACAAAATAAAATAAAATAATGGTGTATAAAATTTAATATACAATTTAATTTCGATTTTATATAATATGTGCAAAATTTTAAGTTTACATACTATTCGTCAAACAAAAGCAATCCTCTTATACGCATTTGGTACTTTTGGTACTTTGGATGAGTGTTACCGGTCCGAGTGGTCGAGCTGTTAAAGGCGCTATGGTTGGATCTGGGACGTTGCTGGTTCAATTCCCAACGGTGGCAGTTTGTCAATTAAATTAATTATATTGTGACAGTCACCGGCTATGTTTGTGGAAAACTCCAGAAGAATATCGGCATAGTTCCTATCAAAGTCGGCTGCAGTCGCACAACCTACTAATTGTCCTTTAGGGATCGGTAAAAAAGGTCTAAAAAGCCCTACTTCCCAGGCTTCGATCTCCCATCCGCTACTACCACTACTACTACTTCTACTACTTGGATGCCGAACAGCGGGCCAACTTGACGGCGAGCACAGAACACTTGAGAGAAAACGGATTATGGGCGAGTGGCAAGAACGATAGAGTGATTGCAACACCGGTAGATGGACGGCAAGGCTCATCACCGACATTTCAAAAAGGGTGGAATGTGATCATGCCGAGACGAACTACTTCCTGACACAGTTCTTGACTGGACACGGACACTTTAATGTGTATCTCCACCGGATGGGACTCAAAGATAGCCCGGCTTGTAAATACTGCGGAGCAGCAGACGACGCCTACAACACTTTCTTCTGCTGCGAAAGGTGGTCTGAAGAAAAGAGGGTGGCCTGGGACGTACTCAGAGGAACACCGAACACTAACAACGTACTGGGACTCATGATAAAATCAAGGGAAGCCTGGAATGCCGTGATGCGCTTTACAGAGAAGGTTTGTTTTGTTATAATTATTACATGTTATAGCATACTGAAGTCTGAACAACAGAAAAAATCATAACAACTGATTTGTTCACTTAAAAAAACCCCATACATCACACAACAGTTTAATTTTAAGTAAAGAAACAAACCTATAAGACCTCCTTCTCATACACATTGCTTAATGTATAAAAATGTACTCTCTCATACTCGTTGGAGATCTACTACGCGAAGATGTAAACTAAAAAACCGGTATAAGCATTATTAATAATTATTTTTGTTTTCATATTAGCAATGCATATAAAACGGCTAATGTTTTCTAGAAATGCTTGTTTTAGGGTAACATTCCACCTTCACATAAAATGGGGTTAGTAGTGATAATTTACTGCATCATGTACTAAGTCGATTTAATCCACGTGGCTTTGGTGGTTGAGAAGATAGGCACATCACAGAGTTAAACATATATTGTTAAAAAATTAACATTTATATGTGAATAATCAATACAAATTAACTGTGTATATAAATAAGAAAGGTTATACATAAACTTAACAACCATTGGTGAATGATTCTCTCAGATTGTCAAAGGTATATCGTTGGAGAGCTATTGATTTCTGCAATATAGCCTGAACACAAAAATAACTAAATAAATTTATAAAACTGATACCGGACAACGAAAAAAGCACACAAGAAATTTAAAGAGCCTTGTAAGTACTTCTCGTAGACGAAGGAACAACTGCGATGCACAAAGTTAAACTGTAACAATTTTTCGAACTTGTTTCGTGCTTTTTTCGAAGGCAAATTTTTGATTTTTAAACTTATTTATTTAAGACTTTTTGATTTTATATTAAGAATCTGGATATTAAAATCATTTATTTGATACCAAACACGATAAATTTGTGAAATTTTTTGTTTGTTGCCTTGCGAATTATACAAGTTATATCCGCCATGTTGGATTTTATATGACGTCATATAGTTTGTCTGCGTATATGAGCGACCTTCTGCCCTGTGGGAAGTTACTTTAAGTTATGATCCACATCTCGAATGTCTGCGTCCTGTTTAAGGTATCGTTTGGGAAAGTCTAAGTAAGAAGAAGTAATCCAGGGGATTTAGAAAAGGCTTCATTTTGACAAACGGAACTTTTTTTTGCTTTATCCTAGTAATAATAAATGAATAGCCAAAATGTAAAATGATTTTGACATAAATTATATAAATTTAATTAATATTATTAAGTTATCCAATTCTATTCAATTCCGACTAGATCAAATGGAACAAAAACACATTACATAAAATATTCGGTCTTTTTCATAATATTGATATTGTTCAGGCCCCCCCTACTCATATAAACATTATAAAAAGAGTTTTAACTATATAATCTATAAAATAAATCCCCAAAAGTGATATATTTAATCTACAGATGATGACTTTCATTTGGTTGACCCTATTTTCTAACTGACTAATCTTATGTTGTAAATTGTAGTAGTTTACCTCAAACACACACAAACTCATACACATGTATTTACTGTTGCACTGGGCGTTCGCAAAATATTAATGGATAAAGTATATCTAATTTTAAGAAATTTTTCAAGTAACAGTATTTATAATTTTATTATTCAATATATTATATTCTGTTGTCGACATCCCGTTTTCTTAATGTAAACAAAACATGCAGCGTTGATGAAGGGAAAGGGAACAGGATGAGATTTTAAACCAACTACTGGTTACAGTTTATGAATTGTAGCGCAAGGTTAAAAACGTCATCGTAATCAAGAAGCCAAAGAATATTTTAGGATGTTTACGTGTCTTAACACCGCAAATTTAACTTTTGTTTCGTATAATACGTATTAGTAGGAGAGCTTTCCCACAAAGCTAGAAAATTTTTAAATGATGTTTTATTATCTGTCAATTAAGAAAGGACCGTCCTGGCAGGCATCTCGCGCTTGCGTTATCATCCGTTAAATTTTTGAAAATGTCAAAACAAATTTTTTTTAAACCTACCATGAGGCTACAATTTTAATATGTTGTAATTTACATATGTTTAAGTGTAAAAAAAAATGACAATCTATTTTGAGGGTTGCAAGTATGTTCCAGATGATAGCAAAATTGTCATCGGGATAGTTATTCATAACCTGCTCCCACAAGGCTGAAATTTTGAGGGCATATTCTTTCAATAGTTTGAAAAGTATATGGAAACAGCTAGCCTATTCTGGTGGTTGCAAGTGTCTGCCTGACGAGTATATAATAGTCATGACGCTCGATGGGAGTGCGAGCGCAACAGACTTGTACGAGTTCCAATATCAGAAAGAGAGGATATGATATATTATATTGTGAAGATATGATGAACGACTACTGAAATTAAAGATAAATAGAGTTTATATTTAAAGTATAAACTTTTATTTATCTTAACATATATTTATTATTGAAACTAATTAGACTCCACAGGTCTTCATACATTATTATCGTAACTTATTAGTCTTCATCTTCTGAATCAAAATTATTTGTAGTATTTAAAGCGTTTTCACTTAAAATTAATGCAGCTTTTAGTAAAATGTCTTTTTCTTCTAAAATGTCACAAATATTATCCCTAGCCAGAACGGTACTTTCTTATTTGACCGATAATAAAACATCATTTAAAAATTTTCTAGCTTTGTGGGAAACGGGTTAGTCGGATATTTCGCTAGCTCTTAGACTATATATTCTATCTTACTATTTGAACCAGAAACTACCATGGAATAAATAAGGATGCCATTAATTATTGATTTTTTATTATTATTTTACTACAGAGTATTGATTTGATACTGAAATATAACAGTTTTCATGAAAAATTGTACAAATTATGTTAGATGCAATTAACATAAAACGGTGGGTATCAGGACACTACGGAGTTGATGGCAATGAAACGGTCGATGAACTTGTGCGTTGTGGAGCCGCACTAACATGTCACAGATCAAAACCATATCTATGAATAACTAGTAGACAGACCACCTCTCTTCTTAACGAATGGGTGGATAAGTCTATGAACAGGAAATGGACGCTGTGAGACACGCACCAAGCAATGAGTAACATATCTTTGACTCTATATTCCGGAGATAGTTACGATTAGCTAATTCATACTGATGATGACTGCTTGTAGCCAAAATACGTATTTATAGAATACAATTAATTGTTCTAGGAAGGGGGACAAAATTTTAAATTTAAATGAACGTTATTTAAAGTTATAGCAGGTCGCAGACAACCCAATAAATGATTGCGGATACAAGGACGAAGGGCAACCTGGCTTATTGGAAAGCCGGAAAGAGATAAACGTTTTGGTTGGAGTGCTTTTCGGTCAATACAGGCTCAGTAGCCATCTATCCCTCATGATGATGGAGAAAAGTGCGATCGTCCCGGACTGTAAGAGGGAGATCTCATGGTACGCCCTTCTACATTCTGGACAGATATGGGGTACCTAAACTTCGGCTCAACTGAAATGGGGGAATCTGCAAGTTGCTTTTTAACAAAAGGATTGCCTAGTCCAGCCTTGGACTGGACTGCTTTTTTATCTTATATGTAAATTCAAATTGATCTCTTTTATTTTAAAAATTATAATTTTCATAAAAAAGTTTATAATCATCTGTTATATAATTGTACTAATACTTTAATTATTTTACAAATATTAATATCTGTATATTATAATAATATAATTATTTTTATTATTATACAATAATTAATTTTTATTTGAAGCGACAAAATTACAAACTCTCTTTATGTATAAATACTTATATGTTTCACATAAAGTGTCTGTATTTGGATGGTATAGGCTAGATTTACTACTACAAACAACTTCTGTTACATAAATGACACAATATAATATATATTTTCTAACAAACCAAGAGTGAACTAAATGTACGGGTTATTTTATAGAATACCGATATTATTTTGGTACTTTGTGGTATTACCTTACAGAGTGTTCAAATATAATATTTGTTAAATTGTTATCTACAAATGAATTCTTAATGGAGATCTTAAACTTCTACGTACTTCTAAATTTGAAAAGTGTGGTACCACACCCTCATCGGTCATTATTATTAAATCATTATAATTTGAAAATGTAGTTGACTACAAGTTTACTAACATCTACTACAGTAAGTAATGCCCCCGTGAGTCGAGTTTCTAGGTATTCACAACTACAAAGTACTCTTAATGTGTTAACTGCTTTGCAAGGCTTCGGAGGTATGTAGTGCATATTACGTATAGCATGGCACAATTATTTATGATAGATTGTTTTCTATTCCAAAGCTTAAAATCTGCTTAATGTGTTTTATAAATGAAACTAAATGCACTAAAAAGTAAAAAAATAATTGCATATTCTTGTGCCAGTTTTAGTTCACCTAAGCAAAAATTTTTAAATATATATGTACAATTATTGTTATTTTTGGAGGCGGTGTCCAAAAGTTATGTGAATTTCTCTATACTGACACCGCCTCCAAAAATAACAATAATTGTACATATATATTTAAAAATATATATGTATTGTATAAATAAATATATATTGTGCTTAGGTGAACTAAAATTGGCACAAGAATATGCAATTATTTTTTTACTTTTTAGTGCATTTCTTGTTATAGAATATTTGATTATTGAAGTCTAAATATGGGTAGACCTACAAAACGACCAGCTAAGTTTTAGTGCATTTTTTATCCGTTTTTTTTTTTATAATATTTAGTGCATTTTTTTATAACAACATTTCAGTTTTTTTTACAAGCATTTTGTTTTTTTTTGTAAAAATTTTTTTTTTTTGGGGTCGGTTTTTAAAAAAACTTTCTTATTTTCCCATTATGAATGAGTTTATCCTTTCAAAAAAAAAAAATCGCAGAAATCGGTTATCACATAAAATAAGGATTTTCCTCGATTTCCCGAGGATCCCCTCATCAGAATGCGATTTGGTGACAATGGGACCAATAAGAATCCAAACCCTTTAAAACAAAAAAAAAATTCAAAATCGGTTCATAAATGACGGAGTTCTGAGGGGACACACATTAAAAAAAAAAATACAGACGAATTGAGAACCATCCTCCTTTTTGAAGTCGGATTAAAAAGAGTGTGTGTGTAAATCCTTTCGAGACGTTGTGAAAATCATATTTAGCTGCAAAATATACACTCCCATTCAACATATTTGAACCAGAAACTCACATTCAAAGCGTATGTATTACTGAATATAATATTACATACACTAGCACCAAGAATATTCAACTTACGGGAGTGTACTTACGTACGCACGTAAGGAGTTATACTTCTTTTTAAATAATTTATTAAAATAATGTTAAATACGGTCAACCCACTATCAATACACAAAAGTTTAATAAAATGATATATAGTAGCGAAAAAAAAGTTTTTGTATGGACGAAAATATTGTTATCAACAATTACATTTTGTTTTGTCACATTTCCAATCGACTGAGGAAAAAAAATTGTTTTGAAATCAATATATATATATATATATATATATATATATATATATATATATATATATATATGTATATGTATATGTATATGTATATATATATTGTTCTATTTAAATTTGCGAGGTGTTCCTTGTTGAATTATAGGTCTTCGGAGAGGAAATTTTTTCTGTTATTCTTTCGATAAAACACATCGTTTTTAGGCTCACCAATTTTTTATGAGATGTTGTAGATAGTTTTTCGATATCTCAAGCGGTTTTTGGGATATTTCAATCTATTTAGATAAATTACTATTTTAATATTTAGAGAATCTTTTTATAGAAAACTCTTAATGAATTGAGGAAGACACCCAGTAAAATAGAAATTTCGTATAGTCGTTGACTATAACCTGGGAGTGCGATGGGTCAGTTTGGATTTTCCATTTGAGTGACCTCGACGGTCCTTAGTGAAGAACGAACCAACAACAAATACGTATATTCACATTATTGTACAACATAAACTTCATGATATAAACATAATTATGTTTCGGAAATGAAATGGAACTACAGTTGTATAAATAGATAAAATGAGATAACGAATATATACCAAAAACATAATACATATATATAATATGTATATGAACTATTGTATAATATGTATATGACGTTCAATTGGGACTACAAAGCGCTTCGGTGTACAAGTTGATTTTATATATTGAAAATTTTGATACACATAAAAAAATAATAGGCATGCATTTTTTTAACCGGTTGTTTTGAATGAACTTAAAAGTAGAAAATAAAAGTTTATCTAATGACCAATATATGACTTAATGAAAGTTTGGGGTGCTCTAGTTTTAAATGTTCGCCCCAAGCTTTAATCAAGTTACAAATTGGTGCATCGGGAAAAATTTATTTTTCTAGTTAATTAAAGAAAACGCTATTTAAAAAAAATGTATGTACATTATTTTCTACTCTTAGACTATTTTATAAACAAAGTGAGTCGTCGGCGTCCCATCTGGCAGATGTGAAACATCTTAATTTATTTATACTAAAATATTTTTTATTTGAGCATAATTTAATTGAAAATATAACAGATCTTCAGATAGTTGTTTATTATAAAATATTTATTTCATTTTTTTTTATGAGTTCATTTTCAAAAGAAATTTATTTAACATATCTATTAAAAATATAATAAACTTACTTTTAAAATACTGTTAAGTTACTTTTCCCATAAAAATACACGGAGTCTTACTGAGGGGCCTCGTGACACCTCAATCTGCATACATACTTATACACGGGTGGGAAAAAACTGTTACTGAGTTTTTTAAAGTTATAGGAACTTTTTGATCGGTTATAGGAAAAATCATACGTTTAAAAAAAAAGTTATATAGGTTTTATAATGATAAAGCAAAACAGCTTAAAAATATCCTATATATATATAATACTTATACTATTTATTATTATCACTAATTACTCTTAATTTTAAAGAAACTTCAGAATGTTTTTAATAGATGGCTTACAAATCGATGGCAAAGTTCCTTAAGTTGCTTTGTTCGATGTATTGGTTGTATACGGTGGTCAATTAAGTTGTATTGCTCGTTCAATAGACGCATAATATCGCAAATTTTGGGTTATAATATACCTACTTATGAGTGACTCCAGGAGGCTTAGTACTGACATAAAAAATAGCTAACCCTGTACATTACCTAATAACTTAAAATATTTAATAACTTAACCAAAATATTTAATATATCTAATCCTTACTATATAAAAAAAAATTTTTTAGTATAAAAAAGTATATTTAATCTAACATTAAAAACTAATATCTTAATAACTAATTGATAATGAATATCTAAAAAAAAATTAAAGAAAAAAAATCGATATAAGAAATTTGAATATTACAAAGAACAAAAGCGTAATAATTACAACTTCAATGAACCTGAAATACGAATGTCAAAAAATAAAAAAAGTTACTATAGCTCCATCAAAATAGCTGGTACTAATAATAAAGCATTAAGATAGCGTGGTATTATCATCGTACCTTGATTAACAGCATAACGTCTGTCAGTACTATACCATTATAAAAAAAAAGTTGTATTATACAGCATGACGTCATAAAAACACAATATAACGTTAGCATTATGATTTAACGCATGTCAGTACTAAGCCTCCAGATAGAGAAAATTTCATTCTTAACATAAAAATTGTGCACAAATTAAAGCAATAACGAAATAGAGCTTTAGTGCTTTAATTTATGCACAATTTTAATGTTCAGAATAAAATCTTCTCTATCTTGAGTCGCTCAATTGAAAGCCCTATAGAAATGACACAAATTAAAAATTTCACAAATAATGATTTTTTTTCAAGAGAAAATTCTATTTTTTCAATAAATTTTCAAACAATCATAACTTTGTCACTTGTATAAAACTTGGTTGTATCATTGAAATTGATTAGTGAATTTAATCTGTTCAATAATTTATTATATGCACACGCCAAAAAATTATTAAAATGCTATTGAAACAAATTATTTTATGTGAAAATAGTATCAATGAAATTTTAATTGTTTTGTAGTACACATAATCTAGACTATTCAATTTAAATTAAAATTCAGGTTCCATTCAATAAATGTTTTATGATATTTAGACACAGCAGGTTAATACGGTATAAATTACATTTAATAATGGTTATTTTTCAAAATTTTACCGTGGATTCGGTTTTTGAAAATGTGTTGAATAAAATTTGAATAAAATATGTGTTGTTTGAGTATTTTAATGACCAATAAGTTTTATTCGAAATATTTTTTCGAAAACGGAATGGATTCGGCACAAACGAACTGACAAACATGACCATTAAAGTTTTTAAAATTTCATTTTTGCGCTCATTTTCCAAAATATTATAATTGATTTTTGCTTTATTCATTTCGAAAAAAAGTTTCAGATAAATGTTGTTCGTTATAAACCAACAAACTACTTTTACTATTTATATGTTTTTTTTAAATTGTTTTATTTTTATTTTTGTGAACTAGCATTTATTTATCCATTGTTAGTATGGTTGCCTTTCGGTTATATTATACAAACGGAAACTCAATTTTATTATACTGACAACTTTCTTTTGAAACATTTTCGCAAAAACCAAATGAATAAGGTAAAAATCAATAAAAAAATTTTGAAAAATGATCACTTATTTTGTGGCCCTAGAACCTGCACAGTATGTTTTCCCATTCTTTCTCAAGAATGTTCTGTAAACAACTTTAATTTTTGTTT
Source organism: Nineta flava (assembly GCA_963920215.1). Classification (NCBI taxonomy): domain Eukaryota; kingdom Metazoa; phylum Arthropoda; class Insecta; order Neuroptera; family Chrysopidae; genus Nineta; species Nineta flava. The sequence continues at coordinate 94,023,241 of OY986040.1, forward strand.
CAATTGGACTGCGATGCAATGTCCTGTATGTACGTGCACTTAAGGTAAACCCATTAGTTAATATATATATATATACAAAACGATAATTAATTTTGTAATAGCGGATCAAAATTTTATCTAGGTAGAACACTTTTGAATTGAATAGGTACACCGTTCAATAAAATTGTGCATATATTCATTAATATATATACGCTTAGAATGTGACTTACTGGTTCAAATATATTGAATGAGAGTGTATATTTTGCAGCTAAATATGATTTTCACAACGTCTCGAAAGGATTTATGAAACGGAGCACTATTGTTTTGAAGAACTATAATCTAAATACTTACATTATTCCAAAAACACTTTATTATGTTGAGTCGACTAGTTTTTGAAAACTTACCTGAAAGCAAAAAAAAATTTAAATTAACAAAAAAATTTCAAGAACATAATTAAATTATATTATATTAGACTCAGGAGAAGTCGTATAAAGAGGTTTTGTACCGCGACCAATTTGATCTACTGAACCTCCTTTCCTTCAAAGGTATTCCAAGAGTCCTACGGTCTTGATAAACGTCAGGATATCTTTTGGCGACACCTCATTGATTTCATCTGGCTGGAGATCTGTCCATCCGAAATGATAGTGCCGTTTGAGTGAAAGGCTTTCTCATTCACACAGAATGGGAATTCCGGTTTCCTTCTCCTTGACAAAATCTGCAGAGATCATTCCCTGTAAGATTGATTTTATGCATATGTATTGAGTTTGCAATGGCCAGTAAGAAGGACAGTAAGTATCCTCAATTGGTATTTCCCTAGTTGCAATCGCTCGGAGGCCATTTTCCTTGAGAATCTTTTCATAATACCGTTTGCATAGATCTTGGCCTTGAATAATTACCCCAAACCTCTTGGTTCTGGGTCGTTTAGTGGACCCCTAGCACCCATTCTAAATCATCAGCCTTCTCTTTTCCGTCGATTCCAGGGTGTCCAAGCACCTAACACAGACTTTGTTATGTTCACCTATATTTTTCAGTGAATTTTCCTATTTTATGAAAAGTAGTTTTTTAATTTTCAGATTTTTAATTTGAGAAATAATTTTTTTGAATATTTTTAAGAATTAATGGTAATAATTCAACTCAGATTCCGAGATCGTTGGAAAAAAAGTGCAGGAACTTTGTCATTTTGTACACAGTTACAAAAATTACAATCATTAATTCTTTTACTTTATTGAATTCATTTATTTACAATATTGTGATATGGCCATTACGGTAATCCCATCACTTAAAAAATCGGCCCTCAAGAAGATCGTTACACAGTTCCACTGTTATTATTACACCAATGTTATTGATTGTCCCAGTTAGAGGTAGTTGTATGGTATATACAAATAAATGGTCAATGTGTAAACTTTAAACTGTATTGGTTAGAGGGGAATTGAAAAAATGGAGTGTTTGTGTATCATACGAAATCATATTGGCTAAACACATACCATGCAACGATTATTTTCTATATAGTTGTCTAAATTTTATTTATATGTAACATTCTTATAGAGAAACTTTTCAAAATCGTTCTCTTTAAAATTTTATTTTGGTTTAAAGAAAATTATAAGATATTTTACTATACAATTTATATTGTTTTATTGTATACTATTTATCCATTGTTAGTATAGTTGCTATTTCGGATTATACCAACGAAAGTGACTAGCGTTTACTTAATTTGATATTTAAGTAATATGTCTGAACATTGATAACATTCTTTGACATCAAATGCTTGATATAAAACATCATACACATCTAGGATGGGAATCAAACCTACGACCTCTGGCATTGTAGACCATTACTCTACCACTGAGCTACCTGAGATGTTATGCTAGTAGAATGAATATGACCCTTCACTATCTTTTTGAGGTCGATGTATTATTTTTTGTTTTCTATTTACATATTTTTGAAATTGTTTTGTGTAAACTAGCGTCTATTTATATCCATTTTTCATATGGTTGCCTTTTCGGTTATATTATACCAATGGACGTAACTAGTGTTTACTAAATTTGACATTTAAGTAATATATCTGAACAATGATAGATTAGATAGATATCCAATATCTGATATGAACAATCATACACATCTAGGATGGAAATCGAACCAACGACCTTAATTTGTTTATCATTCTGGATAAAGAATGTTTTCAGATCAAATTAAAAAAATCTTCCAGGGTTAATAGTCATTCATCAGGCTTAAGGAGGTTCCAGCACTGTCTTACAATCCTATATGAAAAGGAAAAAAACCGGTTTGCTTTTATTATAGAACAAATACATGTATACACACACACACAACACAGATATATTCACTGTTCATATACCGGCTGTTAAGTTTACTTACATCTTCGCATAGTAGATCTCCCACGAGTATGAGAGAGTACATATGTATACATTAGGCAATGTGTATGAGAAGGAGGTCTTATAGGTTTGTTTTCTTACTTAAAGTTAAACTGTTGGTTGTCTGTTGTATGTGTCGTACAATACGCATTCAGTTAGATGTCAGATGTTATGATTTGTACTGTTGTTCAGACTTCAGTATGCTATAATATCTAATTAGAGTGCGTCACATACATCATACATCACAACATACATCACAACAGCAGCAAAACAAAACCTATAAGACCTCCTTCTCATACACATTGCTTAATGTATACATATGTACTCTCTCATACTCGTGGGAGATCTACTATGCGAAGATGTAAACTAAACAACTGGTATACAAATAAACATAATTAAATAATTTTAAACTGTTGTATTTCGAAAACAAAACGATAAAACCTTCTTTTTTAATTAATAAATATTTTTCTTTACTCTCCTAGTTTTTTTAAAAATTCTGTCAAGTATTTTTTTAATACAACAGATAATAGTTGGGAGGGCATAAAGTTTTACATGCTTCTAATGAGAGAGAGTGAGAGAGAACGATTACTTTGCTATTAATTATCTCGCGTTCTTAACGGTCAAAATTTCTGCTTATTTCAAAAAAATGAGCAAAATCTGCCCAAAAGTGGTTTCATGGTAGAAGATCATTAAGTATAAATCACCCTAAAAACCAATTTTCTGAGTATACAATCGTTTACTCATGAAAATGTATATAGATCGATAGATACATACATCTTGGGGTCTAAAAAGTATAGCACGTCGACCTTATGGTCCATTGTGCTCCCCCTTCTACTTCAGTCCAACGAGATTCGCTTCTCCCATATGTTGGCAATAGCCTGGAGCTTGCTTATCAGGTCTTTTTGAAAGTTCATATATTCGGGGTGAAATGCATCGAATATCCTGTATCTGCTGTATCCAAGAGGTTCGCAGTCAAAGATAATGTGGCTGGATGTTTATTCCTCCTCGCGACACAATCTGCACATAATGGACCCATTATGGAGTCCCATTGTGTGCAGATGCTTCCGCAGGGGACAATGACCGGTAATGAATACGGTTATCCTCCGCAGATGCATTCTGTTCAGCCTCAGTGCATCGGAAGATAGCTTCTTTGTTGCACTCTAAAGCAGTATCTTCCCGAGCTCCGGCCGCGTACTTTTTCCCAGTGATCACGGTTTAGCATTTGACGGTTTAGCATTTGACAACTCGTTGATCAACTGTTTACATGCAGTCCTTGGAAATTCTAAAAAGGGCTCTGAGCCAATGAAGGGTATTCCGACTCCCTTCTTTGCTAAGGTATCTGCTTTTTCATTTTTTTCGAAACCACTGTGACCCGGAAAACAGATCAATTTATCATTTTTCCGTTTTGCCAGCCTGAGCAGTTCCTCCAGACAAGCCTTGACTATCCTTGAGGTAACTTCAGTTCCAGGCGAGGCTTTTAAGACAGCTTGACTGTCCGAGAGAATACAGACTTTCTGGTTTATATAGCCTTTACGTAGGTTCTCAAGGAACAAGTTGAGGATTTTGTTTGCTTTAGGTCTCTCACCGTAGATTCCGACCCCGGTCCCTTCTTCAGTTTTGGATCCGTATACCTCAATTTATCTTCTGACCACTTTTTATTTAACTTTAATTTTTGCAAAAGTGTTTATTAATTTAATAATTATGAATTTTAAACTATTGCGATGATAACTTAATTTCCTATGTATGAAATATAAAATTATTTCGTATGAGAAAAATCGTTTAATTATCGAAGCTTCTACGTTCGAATTTTTATATTTAGGAGTAGATGTTCCAAATTGTGCATTACACTCACTTGTCCAACTGATTGTATTGAAAATCGAATACACGTAATTGGTAATTAAAGTTACACAAGTTAATAAATCTCTTCATATTAAAGTTTATTCATATTAATCAAATACAATTTATTTTATAAAAATACAAGTAAAATTTTTGTTCAAAAACAAAAACATAAACAAGTTACAACTATGTTGAACTATAACTTGTATATAGATTCTGAATTAGCAAGTGGCCGCGAGGGCTTCACAAGAGGGGTGTTGTGCTGGTTCGCATCTCAGTTGAACCATTATAATTTTTAATAAGTTTTATTAATTATTAGTCTCTCTGAATGCGTTCATGGCTGTTGTGAAACTAATTTGTTCTAGAGAAATCTCTACAAAAATATGTTTTCAAAAACAATATTTTCTAAAGTATCAACAACCATGTTTCTAGAAAGATCTATGATGGGTATAAAAGCAGCGGCAATCGCTAATTCAGAATCTGTTTAAATTTGACATTTGTTCGATTTTTATCATCAGTTTGAAATTAGCATTGTTCGATTATCATCAATTTTAAAATTGGCATTGTTAGAATAATATCAAAGTTATAAATTAAACATTGTTGTATTAACAGTCGGTTTAAAAGTAAAATTTTTTCATGTAAAGTCAGCTGTACATTGTTGTATTAAAAAGAGATAGATACTCATTTATATTGTGAAATAAAATTTAAAAAATCAAATTCAAATTCTTTTTTGTTCAAATTAAATCAATTCAGGTTTAGATATCATATAGATTTTGTTTTATTTCAATTTTTTCTAAAGTGCGTGTTGTTCAATTGACATAGATTTAGTAAACTTTTACTAATATTTGTGTTTCTTTTTTTGTGTGTATCGGAAGTATCGGAATCTGTTGTGGGTTCTACTGTGTTCCCTTTAAAGGCTTAAGAGAGCCAAAAGACGTTATTTATTTCTATTTTGGAGAAATATAATTGGCTATTTTGTTTGAATTATTGTGAGGCAAAGGTTCGTTTATAAAGATTATTAAGATAATCAAAGAGAACTCTAGGTATTTTGTAATTTAATTTCAAATTTTGCCATAATTCCTAGAAGAATTATTTGTATTTTATAAATACGTATTTCGACTATAAAGTAGTCATCGGCCGTATGCATTAGCTAATTGTAACTATCTCCGGGATATGGAGAATTACCAAAGTAAAGTAAAGATGTATTACTCGTTGCTAATTTGGTGTGTGTCTCACTCTGTCTTTGTAGTCGAAATACGTAATAATAAAATAGTTTTAGAAATTGGGGCATATATGAAATTTAATTTTAAAGATTCTATGTATAGTAAATTTGTGGATAACATATTTTTTTGAACATACATATCTCTACATACAGGCTATCTCATATTTTAATCTGGAAAATTGAATAGATGATAGAACTCCAAAATAAGATAAAAAGTTCATATAAACATGTTCAAACGAAGCTTGAACATGTTTTCAAGCTTCGTTTTCAAGATACAGGTTGTTAAAGTTAATTAAAAAAAAAAAAACTTTTTATTTTCAATTGTCTCAAAAACTAGTTGGCTGATTTCGATTACACTTGGCACGTTTTTAGTAATAATAAGGATGCCTAATTTTATGTCATTAGATTTAATTTAATTATTCCAGAAACGGCGCAGGGGCATCCTTACTAGATATTTGAAAGAAAACTTTGAGTGCAACCTATTTCTAAATTTCATATTATCTTTACATAGAGTAATTAAATAGAAAATTTTTTCCTCCCTTGCATTTTCTGTCTATCTTACGAAATTAAATAAATATTAAATTGAATCCAGAGATTTTTATTTTTCCTTGAAATTAGTTTTTGAGACATTTGAAAACAAAAAGTTTTATTTAACTACAACAACCTGTATCTCGAAAACGAAACTTGAACCTGGTTCATATGACCGTTTCTTCTTATTTTTGGGAAATCTATCACCTATTCCAGATTAAATTATTTTCCAGATTAAAACCTGAGAGCGCCTGTATATAGACATATGTATGTTTTAAAAAATGCTATCCACAAATTTACCAAACAAAGAAATCACAATAATTCAAACAAAATAGTCAATCGTATCTCTCTAAAATAGAAATAAATAATGTACGTTTCAATGGACAGGCATATTTTCACAAATAAAATAATATGAAAATCTAATTGTATTATTTTATAAATTCCATGAAGAGTAAATTCATTAATACGAAATTTGGTATCAAATATTCATTCGACCTCTGTATACGAAATATAATAGAGAATTGCATATATATATATATCTTGAAAGTCTAGAAAATAATTATATATTTTATTAAAAGTCAAATGGCCACAAAAGTAGCAGTTTTTTTAAAATTGATTTGTCTTATTCATTGCCTTATTCACTCGGCTTTCAAAAAAACGCTTTGGCTAAAAGTTGTTCATTATAAATATACTTACAATTGTTATTCGAAACATTTTCCCATAAACTGAATGAATACGGCACGGTATTATGATAGAGTCAAATTAGCTTCAATTAGATTCAGGGGGTTTCAGGCAGGTTGCTCGGAACCACAATTTTTTTTTTTAAATCGATTCATCTTGACGTCCAACCTCCCCGTAAAATGCTAATTTGAGTCTACAATTTACCAACCAATCCAATAGAACGGTGTGTTGTATTTGGGAAATAAAAATTCGAAAAAACACCAAGGCAGCTTATCTGCAGGAAGTCTTTTGTAAAATTTTAAAACTAAAACCCACCCACACACTTTTTGGTGCAAAGTGTGCCTGTAAAGCTCAAAGTTACATTAAGAGGTTAGTAGCACTCACAGGCGTGAAAAAATTGACATTTTCAAGAATATATATATATATATATATATATATATATATATATATATATATATATATATATATATATAAGTACTTTTATGTGTCTGTGGACTCTCTGGCGGTCGCAGTTTTATTCCGATTAGAATGAAATTTGGCATTTGAGGCGCTTTTGGTATTCTAAAGGTCAAGTTCGTTAATTTGTAAAATCGGACAAGGGAAACGAGGGGTTGAAAGGGAGGGGGAAACACAAATTTTGGTTTATCTCCCTTAAAATTTGAAAAATCGAAAAATTTATCAGGAGTTAAGTTGTAGGTACTAAGTTTTATTGTAATTTTGTTTCATATCATTTTTCTGTTACACTAATATTTACAGAAATATTTACAATTAAAGATTGAAAGTTAAAATTTTAAATATCTCGGTTCACATTAGAGTTTGAGAAAAATGATAAGGTAATGAATTGTAGCAAACTTGATTTTCTACAACTTTTTTCCTTATATATTTTTCCATTATTCTAATATTAAGAGATATATTTTATATTTTGTTGTGTTTTCTTCTATCTTTATGCCCCCCTTTCCCCTTGACGTATTCCATTTATTAATAAAATTGGTCTTGAAAATACTAAAATGATATCAGATACGACATTCCTTTTTGATCAGACTTAAATTGTGACTAGATATATTTATGTATTCTAATGAAATTAGCTAAGTTGACGCAGCTCCTGCGTAACGCATTTTTTGGTTTTGTAATGTTTTTCAATTACTTCATAATATCAAGTTGTCACACTATATTTGAAGTAAGGGAAATTTTAAATGAAAATTTTAGTTCTGGGCCATGTTATCGGCTCAATTATTGACCCCCCTTTTACAAATAGTGCCTCACGATGACTTCGGTACTTTTTACTGGTTTATTTCACATCAATGAAATAAAATAAAAATTAATAGTTTAACAGTTTATCTATAGGATTTAATCGTAGCTTTTTCTTTCAAATTTTTTCTTTAAAAACGTTCGTTAATTGTATATAAAAGTTTTGATCAAATAGTTGGAATAATCACATATAAAACCATTTTGGATGGTCATCATTTAATGTTTTCTATAGTTTTCATTGTTTCAATTAAAATATAACAAATTGAATAAATTTGAAATATATGCACTGTATACGAATTTAAAAAAGATTTTACATAAGTACAAAAAATGTTCTTTTTGAAACTGTATTTTTCAAGAAAATCGAAAAGTAAAAAATTAAAAAGATTTTAAAAGTGCTACCAGTCTCATCTCGTCTCACAGCATCAAAGATCCACTGAAATGACATTTCCAAAAGCTATGTTGAATCATTCCATATATTACATCGCTTTTTTTATATTGATAGATAGATAGACTGTAGAGGCTGCTCTGGACGGGATACACTTCGACCATAAGTGTGATGCCTAAGATCCATTGTGATGCCTAAGGATGTGAGGATGTGAGTGGAGTGGAAGGAATTTTTGTGTATAGACTAGGAATTGGTAGGATATGCGGCTGCAGTTTTTATCATAACTATGCCGATATTCATCTGGAGTTCGTGAAGGAAACTGCAGAAAACCTTCTGAAGCATAGCTGGTTACTTCGTTCGTTGTCCATACGTCGACAGTTAAGTCAATTAACCGGCCTTTTTTTTCCCTAATAATTGACAAACTACCGATGTCGGAATTCGAACCTGGTTTCCAAGTAGGCATACTGCGCAAACATAACGCCTTAGACCGCTCGGCCATTTGGACTGGTTCTGTATATTGAAGTAATGTAATATATATATAATATATATATATATATATACATGTATATTACGTTGTAGTCTATATGAAGAGGTAATATTACAATGTATATTATAAAATAATTACCTTAAATTAATTTGATAACTAAAATTTATGTGTTTAAATGAATCAAATTTTCATAAAATTGTTTTTACTCTAATCAACATTGAAAATAATTCAACCATTAAAATATTTAGTGATGTATTATAGAGAAATTAGTGGGAGCTATCAACCTCTATCATATTTATTAGTCAGGATGCTGGTGTCAAAATAGGTATATGATATGCATGTCACTCCATGTCGCTCATAACGATACGTAAATGGGTCCCTATCAGAATATATGTGTGCGTAGCTCAGACAGTCCGCAATGTTTTCGAAAAGTATTTTGAAATTTGCAAAACAAAAAACTCTCCCAAATGTATCCACAATTGTTATTGTAAAATCCTCGAAACAACGAAAGCAAAATTGAAATAAATTTTGGAGGGAATCATATACCCTCTTGAATGAGTATGGGTATCGGAAACAAACTGTAGAAATATACCAAGATGTTATATTTTATCTGAAATTAAAAATGCTAACCCGGTGAGCGTAGGGTGTTAAAATAAATAACCCGGACTGTAAGGTGGGTGTAACAAAGATTGATAGGGATCATGAAATTTTTAAGTAATATAATTTTTTATTATTTTATTGAATGCTTGTAAATTTTACATATATTTTATTTAGGAATCAATAACATAAACAATTTCATCTTATAATTATGGCATATGGCACATTCTACTTTATTTCTGTTAACAATTTTTATTTTTTTTCAAGTTTTAAGTTCGAAAAACATATCCTATATATAATGCTATAAAATATACTTTTTCTTATAGGTGTATAATGTATATTATTGTCTAGATAAAATAGCAATAAATAAATTTCGATTTTTGCTCAAATTTTCCCGATTTCGCCCGAAGAGATCTGTACCAAATTAGCAACAAGTAACACCTCCTCGGATAATAATTACAATTAGCTAATTCATACTGATTAGGACTACTTTGTAGTCGAAATACGTATTTATAAAATATAAATCAGTGTCCTAGGAATTGTTGTAAAATTTGAAAATTAATTATGACCTTGTTTTTTAGCTTGAGGTCTTAAAATACTTTTAGGGGTTCAAAGTCAACTTGTATAGTTATTTTTTGACAAAATCGGATAGCTGAGAAAATAAAAATAAAAACTCAGTAGTTAGGGCATTATTTTGGTTAGAAATTTACCATTTCAAAAGTGTTTTCAAAAATGGATTTTCAAAGATACGATTGCAGTGTTTGACAAAAGCAAATTCGTTACAAGTATATAAATAAAGAGGAATCGATCCGGTTTTGATATGTCATCATTATAACATTTATTACAGTTTTTATTAAAAAACGAATTAACATTGATTGATTGCCATTCATAGACAAGAAATAAATATTTTTTAATAAAAAAATTTTTTCTAAGATCTTGTTTTTTTCAAAAAAAGTAATTTGAAAATTAATTTTTTTAAATAGGTTATAAAATGATTAATTATGAACCATAATTGGTAAAAACTAACCGAATATTGATTGTGTCAAAATAAATAGAGGTTTATATTTAAAAATGCAAGTAAACCCTCAAAAAATCTTGTAGACCAAGGTTAAGATGAATATCAACATCACAATAATATATCTTCTTCGGAGCAAAACCACTTCTTTGAAGAAATATAAGTGAACAGTTTGAAACAAGATATCGTGTATACGGGTTATAGTACTGAAAATGGGTTCAAAAAGAGGCATTTTTATGACACTTCTCCGTCATATTTGCGAATTGGATATTCTTGTAAGACTGATAACCCAGATGAAGACCTACTATTTATTGTCCAACCACCGATTCACCACCCATTTTTTTTTGCCACGCGTTCAAAGTTCTCGAAACGGAAAAACAAGAGGTTTTTGAGCGATAGCGACAAAACTGTGAATTTGACAGAAAAAAAGTAAAACAACCATTTTTAGATATTAACAAGACAAACAATTTGGCGCTACAACAATTCGGAAATGAACATCGATTAAGTAGTTCTCTCGCAAAGTAATAAAAACTGGCTGAACTGGTCATTTCTGAAATAACTAATTATTAATGGAATAATGCACAACTTTGAACATCTGGGAAAAAATGCAATTCCATACAAGAATATGCAATTCGCAAATATTACAAAGAAGTGCCATGAAAATCTACCCATTTTCTGGCCTATTAGTAAATAAGTCTGATATCAATCGAGGATCGAGTAAAAACTTATGCGTTCAATGTTTTGCATGTTTTAAAAGTTATTTAAAGGTTTTGAACTAAATTTTCTCAATCATAGAGGAGGTGATAATGATTTGTTTTTATTTTTTTATCCAAACTCTATTTGCTAAGATATTTCCTTACTTTTTTACACCCTGTACACGTATAGACATTATTACAAATTAACATTTACTATAACATATCTTAATATAAAATTTACTATTATAAAATTGACAATAATAGTTTCAAATTATAAATAATTTTTAGATTCCCTCGTCTCCTTATTATGCCAAAGGTGAAGATCTGCGTTATTTTAAATGAGAACTCATATTTTTCAGTAAGGATCTACGAAATTTTAAATTCTGTGAAAAATTACTGGAAACCAATTTGCTTCATTTAAAGTCTGCGGAATGTTTATTAGAAATAAAAATACTATATAGATACTTTGAAGTCATAAAACACGCTGTAGTATTCAAATTCTTCGCATGAATTTTGTAATTTGCGTTTATTTAATAAGTTATAGTGATGAACAATAAATAGTACATGAACTAATAAGAAATCTTATAAAATCTAAATTAAGAACACCATATCCAATTGAGGTCCAAGTTAGACCAAAAAGCTCTACGTGTTTTGATCTGCAGAATAAGCGAAGGTGCATGACTAAAAAGTGGTTCGATAAATTGTTATAAACAATTTTTATAAAAAACAGAAATTAAATGTTTCGGCATAAAAAACATTTCATCAGAGTTTTTTTTCCGGAGAAACTATGAGTTTTACGTAATTTTTTTAGATATTTACCATAAGTGCTAATCATTTACCTATATGTAGGTAAACCGACCAACTACCTGGCGTTGTTGGGTGCTCTATTTAATATATTACATTGTACCATCTTCGAAAATATACTAAATATTTTATTCAGAAAATACAGCTTTTCATTCGTTTCAAGAATTTGTCAACAAGAGATAATTATCCGTCTCAACCTTACGAATAAAACTACATACATCATAAAATTTCAAATTCGTCCCCTTTACCTAGATCAGTTTTTTGTATTATAAATACGTATTTCGACTACAATGTAGTCATCATCAGTATAAATTAGCTAGTCGTACTTTACTCTTTGACAATTAGAGATACACCTTTTCTAAGCAATCTCTTTATGAACGACTTAGAAGAAAAAGCCAAGAACAGCTTCGAATACTTTCCGATGGTCTGGTACCGGTATGTTGATGACATTTTTACGATTTTTGATACGGCCAAAGAAAACCCAAAAACCTTTCTGGAAAAGCTCAACAAAATGTACCCATCTATAGAGTTCACAACAGAAGTCGAAAAGGAAGGCTCGATCCCCTTCTTAGATTTAAAAATCAGCAGAAACAAGGGCACAGATAAATTAGATTTTGACATATACAGGAAACCGACCCACACAGAAAGGTACATCACTTCTGACTCGAACAGTCCACCTCAACATAAACTAGCCATATTCAACTTTCTAATAAATAGACTACTAAAAGTGCCAATGTCGAGAAAAAATTATTTTAAAGAAGCCAAACATATTAAACAAATCGCAATATTTAACGGTTACACTCCACAATTAATAAATTTCATGATCCGTAAAATTAAATTTAAAATTCTTAAAAGAAACACTACGACACTAACACCAGAACGGGCCGACAACGAACAAAATAAATGGTGCAAGCTAACGTACTTCCCTCCGTGTACGAACAAAATTAAAAAAGAAATGGAAGATCATAATATAAAAATAGCTCTTGTGACCAACTGTAAACTTAAACAGATCCTCGGAAACCCAAAAGAAAAAATAATAGACGAACAAAAATCGGGAATCTATAGCATAGAGTGTCCTTCGTGTTCACAAATATACATTGGCCAAAGCCGTAGACAAATAGGAACCCGATTCAAAGAACATATGGCTCATACGAAATACGGCAGATTAGAAAAATCCTGTGTAGCTGCACACATTATAGAGAATGACCATAAAATCGACAAATCTAATTTAAAACTTGTTAAGGCTGTTCAAAATCCCTCAGAGCTGGATGCATACGAAAGCATATACATTCAGAAATTCAAAAGAAATATTATGAATCTAGACAATGGACCGGTACCAAATTCAGATTTAATCAAAATCCTATGGTAAAATCAAGTGCCAATACATCCATCTCTCTCTAAAGATGTCGAAATACAAAGAACGTGTTCACTGCGCAAGGCATAACTCAGCACCAATCAGGTGCGGTCTTAGAATAGCGTCTAAAGTCGGCCGAACATATATAAGTAGCGTAAAACCAAAATAGTTTGTGATACCGTCACCAAATTAGTAACAAGTAACATATCCTGGGACAATATAAGAGTAATTTTAATAAGAGTAAAATTAACAGGAACAAATGTGAATGAAGAAATTTTAACAAGAGCAATTTCAATATTATTTAAAATTTATTATATTTTAAATCTAGTATATATTTTAATCTAGTTAATTTTCTATTTATTTTTTGTCTGTTGATCTCGACTTTATAACTATCTCTAATTGTCAAAGAGTAAAGTACGACTAGCTAATTTATACTGATGATGACTACATTGTAGTCGAAATACGTATTTATAATACAAAAAACTGATCTAGGTAAAGGGGACGAATTTGAAATTTTATTTCAAAAACCTAGAGTTCTCACTAATTATCATTCGATAATATAACGTTTACATACATCATTTTTAAATAAAAAGTTTCCTTCATAAACTAAGGTGTGATTTTGAAAACCCATTTCTTTTATTTGCTCATATGTAAACTACCATGAGTTTCAATCAACCTTTTTAACTGTATGTAAAATTCTGTGCATATGCCCTGTAGGAATTTAGGATTTAGCAACACTGGTGGATATCTATTTGTACTTTTTTTTATAACGGTTTCAATAAATTTCCTTTTCTATTCCTTGTTATTTGTATAATAAAAGTCTCATATACACTACAGTCATAAAACTACAAACTGTAAGTGTAAAAAACTAGTTTTTGAAGGTTTGTTATTAACACTTATTGAATAAAAACAATATTGTCTAATCAAATACAAACGCGTTTATCTCTGAGTGGAAAATATAATTTAACTAAAATAAATTAATATAACTAAAATAATAAAAAACAAATCCTTTTAGATACAATCGTTTTCATTTCAAATTAAACACTTTAATTTAATTAACCACTGCAAACGCTTTTAGAAAAAAATTTCAAAATTTGTGAAAATAAACCCATTATGCGTTCACAAAATTTATGTTATTAGTGCTTCATGGTTTTATTTTCACATATATCAGCAATTATTAGAATCAGAGTATAATCATTCCTAAAACATTTCAAAAGTTATGGATACGTGTGTGCTTCCAGTTCTAGCATAAGGCTCTCAAGTCTCAGCATTAACCAAAAAAGAGCTTCAGAAACGTCGGACATGCCAAAGGAGTCTTGAACGCGGTATGCTTAATATTAGAAAAGTCAAGGAATTCTTTCGGCTTACATCAAAAATAATAGTAAAATTCAAAACATATGAGTTTGTTTAAAGAAATTAAAATGGCAGTGGACTGGGCAAGTGTTGAGACTGAGAGACTTACACTGGACACTGAAATGTACAATATAAACACTGTGAAACACCAGAAGGCGCAGAGATACCCAGTTGGGGTATTGACGCAACGAAATTTAGGCTTTTGCTGACGAACAATGAGTGAGAACGTCATGTCATCACGTCACGTCCATGTCATCACACACACACATACACACACACACACACGCACGCACTCACACACATATTCACGCATAGCGTGTGCGTTATTACAGGAATGCTGCCCGTAGAAATGTTAGCTGAAGAACGACGATACATCTACCTGCGCAGAAAATCATCACCGTTGACAAAATTTGACAGCACGAAAGAAAGAACCAATACCTGTTTTGGGACCCGTTAAGTAGGCGTTTTGCTAACCGTACATATGGCGAACTTACTTACTAATGACGCAGCTGCTAACTGGGCATGGGTGCTTCAATGCATATCTGTACAAGTATAAACAGGCAGTATCCCCGGATAGCCCAACGTATAGTTTAGTACTGGCGTGCTAGCCTATCCAATAAACCCAGGCAACCTATTGAAGGAGATGTTGCCAGCAACAGAAGGATGGGGAGCCAGTATTTACTTCGCAGCAAAAATCTTGAAAAATCTCCGTCAAGAGGAACGCAGGAGGAGTTCAGTTCCTGCAGGGAACTGGATATAAACTTCCTGAATGGAGGAATGCGTAGCTTCCGCAAAGACAAAATAATAGCCAATGACGATGATAGGTTTAGGGTTTTAGGTGTTATGGGCACTAAGCCGAGACACATATTGTGCGTCAAAAGCTTCCTCATCTATAACCAAAAAAAACACTTTCACGCCACCAATGGATAAAGATTCGGTAAAATATCAATATAAGTTATTTGTTAATTCATCAATATTAGTTTCCACAAGTAATTCATTTAAAATTATAGGCTCTACAACTTTTAATCAATACATATTTTTCAATTATTTATAACTTCCAAAATCACCCTTGCTTTTAGCAAATTATGGATGTCTACGGTTGCGTTCTATTTTCATAACACGACACACAAGAATATTTCCGCCGTAGTGTAGATAAGTATATTCGAATGTATGTGTACGTGTATGTTGTTAAAGAAAATCTTTTATTAATATGCATATACACATAGACACAATAAAGAAAAAGGAAATTGACAATTTTATGAATTGGTCAACCAAAAATAAAATATACCTATCAAACACAAAAGAAACTGCTATGCCTATAGTATATGCGATATTTACATCAAAAAAATAAAATCTTATTCAAAAACATTATTTGTATTTTACACAAAAGGGAATAAAATTGTGTTGTAGGGACAAAAATACAAGGTAATTTTTTTTCTATTCATTTTTACGCCAGCAGAAAAAAAAAGTAATGTTTACAAATAAGAAAATTGACCCCAATTATATTAAAACGTGCTGTGTGTTTTTTTTTTGTGTGTGGTGTCACCAATCAACGCATACCCATATACATTTCATATATTTTGGTTTCATATTTTTTATGTAACGCAATAAATATAACAGATGGTTTTCTGAGCGTTCCGTCACATAAAGTATAATTTGTAATACGTCGTATATTCGACATTTTTATGTATTGATATATTGAGTCTGTTATCAAATTGATATCTGTGTTTCTACTAGTAGGATAATATTTTGTATTGAATGGGTCGTTACTTGACGAAAATCTATTATAATTATTTAATAAAACAAATTTTTGAAACAATAGTTTTATTTTGATCGTAGAGTCGGAACATAGTTTCTTCGTCAGAAAATATATGATAACGACAAACTAAAACAAAAAGGTAAAGATATTTAGGTACATAAACTGCGTAGTAAAACATTGTATGCATGAAAATAAAAAATATGCATGAAAATAATAAAATTCAATAAAGAGTTATATGAAAATAAAAATTGATTTGCAATTTGTAAAAACTATTGTCATAATTATGCAAACAGGTAATAAATACGAAACATTATACAAAATAATTTTACATGAAAAGTGTTTTTATAAAAATATTGTATGTAGGGCGGAATTGTTTGTACATATAACATTATTACAGATAAAAATTTGCCGGAAATTAATTATCTACACAACGAGATTAAGTAGTGGAGAATTTTGAAAGTCCAGTTGCTCGTGAATATTAAATTGCAATTTTTGAATTTGTTAATTTCTACTTTTTCAGATTTTATTTCTAGATTATTTAAAACGCGTTCTTTGGATTGGATATGAAATATTTCGAATTTATCCAACTAAATTTGTCATTATTATATATTTTCTGATAAACTAGTGTGGTCCGAAAATAGTCAAAATTAATTTATTGTTACGAAAATCTCAAATATTTGTTTTGTTTAATAAGATAATAGTAAAAACTCATTCTAATTGTCAAGAGTCAAAGAGTAAAATACGACTAGCTAATTTATACTGATGATGACTACATTGTAGTCGAAATACGTATTTATAATACAAAAAACTGATCTAGGTAAAGGGGGCGAATTTGAAATTTCATTAATTAGAGTTAATGCGAATAAAAATATGGTGGAGGGGTCATGCACTTCGGAAATAAATCTAAAAAAGTATTCCATAGTTTCAAATTTACATATAAACAATTTCAAAAGTTAAACACAATTAAAGATTCCAAAAAATGGAATCTATTTGCAAATAACCCAAAAACTAACAGCGTTAGGGACAATTTAAAAAAATACTCTTGAAGGTTATAATTTTAATGTCTGTAAAATCATTTGGAAGGTCTATTAACCTGTCTTCAATGAGATATAAGTCATCAAAAGTGAAGCCACTAGACGAGACGAGAGGAGAGTAGCATGTTTCTTTTCTCGTCTCGTTTTTTACAGCTGATTGGAGATTTTCTTGAATGAATACAATTACAAAACAATCATTTTTTCTATAACTTTAAAATATGTTTTCTGTTCATATAAAGTGTACGTCTTTCATTTATTCAATTTTTTGAGTTTACACCTTTAGAATCGATTTCAATTTAAAGCCTCCGGTACGACAATTTGAGTGGTAGTAAAATTAAGTGTTAAAAAAATGCGTTATGTTTTTTTTACAAGCTAACACATTATATGCAATGATATTCAATTTAAATTTATGATGTTTTACAGATCTTTTCAGATTGATTTTACATTATAAACTTTCATTAATTTATTTTAAGATAAAAAATATTAAAATAAACTTTTTATAAAAATTCAAATAATATTTTGAATTTTATATTAAATGTTAGCTTCTATAAACTATAAATTATACTAGCACACTATAAATCTTAAAATATAAGTTAGAGGTATGCAAATATGTATTTTGGCTAAATTAATAAATTTAAATTTTTTATAAATGAATTAATGTTAATGTCAAAATTAAATAAATTTTCGTAACATAGTAATTTATATTCGTAATATAGTAAAAAACTTATAAGAGTAAACTCCATATGCGTCGGAGCTGACACGCACAATTTTTATTTATTTATTGGACTACTAGAGAAAAAATTAAACCATTGCCATCCACAATTATTGCTGTTTTGTGATTAGTACATTTTTACAGATAAAAAATCTGCAGAGGTTGAAAGAGAGTCTGTCTCTCGAATAATAATCGAATATCAGGATTCTAATTTAAGTCTCATCTCTCGCTCATTTATTTTATTCGTGATATAATTGGTCAGAGAACCGTCTCTGAACCGGCGGAAATCTATGGTTCGGATACTAGTGGTTGCATTATCTTGTTCACAATCTTTATATGTCCCATCCGCTTTACACGGTAAGCTTCTATTTATAAACTTTTTTTTGTATCTCTTAACCTGAACTTAACCTGACTTTAAAGCTCTAGAATCTGAATCTTATCGTGTTTACAGATGGAAGGACGGATAGGCTGAATTTTTTTCCTCCGATCAATCTATTTAACCGTTAGAAAGTCTGATCTAAACTTAATATATGCTCTTGTATATAATATATATATATATATATATACAGGTATAAAAATTCCAAATATATGCATGTAAATATTTAAATAATGAAATTATATTTCTTAAATTTAAACCACAAATGGACTAAAGGTAGATAATTTATTTATTCTATGGTTTTAAATAATACACTTAAATACGACATAATAACGATTATATAATATGTATGCAAGTGCAATGCGGTTTGTAAACGGTTTAATTTATGTTTCTGTATGTTGTCTGAATAATATTATAAGTCTCTTATGCTTCGTATGTAAGAGAAGGTCTTTTCTTCTCAAAGATATACCTACTTACATTATTAGTCAGGTGAAATTGGATTTTAACTCGGAACCCAATTATACTGAACATTTTATAATTAATTTAGAAGAATGATTTTTTTCTTGGTGCTTTCAGGCTTGCCGATGATAAATTTTAAACTGTTAACTACATCACTTTTTCTTAAGCTGTATGAATTTGGCTCAAATCGCTTGCTAAATTCAAATGAAAATTATCTTAAATATTATTATAGAATAGTATGTTTTTACAATCGATTTATGCCGAATCTAAGCATTGACGCTTCGATAATTGTCTTCATTTCAGGACGTGGAGAATAATTTTTTTTAGTACTCCACTGTTTAAAATTTATTATTATTTTGTTTTCATATTTTTATTATTCAAAAAATAATAATTTATATAATTATTGGTTTATGCGAGTTGAGAATTTACATAATTTCAACAAACATTTACTTAGATCGGATATGACTTGCGTATATCCAAGCTTACTTCGATATTTCCGCACATATTTCAAATCAGTTACAAAAAGAAAGCAGTTACAAAAAGTACTTGTCTCAAGACAGTTACTAAAATTAGTTGGCTCAATACAGTTACTAAAAGTAGTTGTCTCACATGAATTAATCAGATGGTATTTTGAATTTTTATTTCTTCAATTTACAAATTGAATATTTATTATGGATTGTGCTGAAGTATCGAATAGGCGAATTAATGGTTTCTATCTGATTGTATCTAAGTATATTTTTTTTGTATAATTTATTTAATTCACCATTCCGAAACTTGTGGTTTTTCAAACTTGTCACATTTCAATACACATTCTATACACATTTTGGCTGTACAATTTATGTAATTTATGTGAATATGCAATGACTTTTTTAATTTATAACTATATTGTTTTGTATACGCTTGGTATTTTTGGCCTTGTAGTTTTTCTTTACAGAAGCGTAAAGTCCCCTTTATATACAACTATGTATCTGAATTAAATTTGTAGTTAATTGAACTCTTTTCTTAAAAATTGGATGAGTTGAATATGTGGAAGGTATGACATGAAGTCATTTTTGGGAACTGAAAGGGATAATATTTCAAATCTATAAGGTTTATAGTAGGAGCGGTGAACGTAAAAAACGGTGTTCATTTAGTTAGAGGATGCGTCCTCTAGTTGCATCCTCTAACTAAATGAACACCGTTTTTTTTATAGATTTGAAATATTATCCCTTTCAGTTCCCAAAAATGACTTCATGTCATACCTTCCACATATTCAACTCATCCAATTTTTAAGAAAAGAGTTCAATAAAGTAGTGTATTCATTATCATCGCTTGAACAAAAATGCAAAAATTCATTGAAATAGTTCGCTTAGCCTCCAAACTAAATCAAAATTGAAAAACGGAAACAAACCTTCTTTAAACTAAATTTTAAAACTACTAGATATTAATTTTGAACTAGGTTTCATAATATAAAATTATCTTATGGAATAAAGAAATCAGAATCGGGAATCAAGTAAAAAAAATTTCCCCATCAAAATTTAACGTTTTTCCTTTCGACCAAAGTTGAATACAAGTAAAGTGTAAAACAAATTAGTACGCCATTCGCTGTACATCGTCCGAGATTTTTGTCATTCAATTGCTGCTTTACTATTGACTCAAGTAAATTGAAAATTTGTAGGCAGCTTGAAGTTTTTCTTAGCGGGCTGATTAGAGTTTATTTTGAGGGCCGAAGAGAGGGCGCAAATTTTGTAGCCACTTCAAATAATCGAATCAAATCGGTGAAAATTGGATCGTAACTCATAGCCTTCGAAGAAAAACGTGGACAATTTCGGAAATTTTTTGACGTCTGAGTGGCTCCAACACTAATTAAATGGCTTGAAAATTTGTAAGAAATCCTAGCTAAAAGTGGTAAAAGTTTCTAGGCGACTAGATTGAAAATTTATCAAAGGGTGAAAAGGGATGTGGCAATCTTGTACTCCCTTTAAACTATCAGAGCGAGTCGGGTGGATTCGTATTAAGGTTTTGATGTCGGCAATGGTTACGTCATTGCAGCAATTTTTGATTCTATTGGGAACTCTAGCACTTTCATATGCTCTCTAGTGGGTAAACTACAAACTGTAGCTAGTAACTCGATGTTTCCTACCTCTATCCCTGGTTAACAACTTAGTAAATACTACTAGTAGGTTGAAATATAAAGCTCCGCTCACTGCCAGAAATTCCAATTCATGAAATTAAATACTAAATTTACCATAATAATTTAATTTAATTATTTAATTTGATTTATTTACTTTATTTGATAAATTAAACATCATTTCTAATAAATTTCTAATATTTCAAAATTAGAAGGTATAAATTTTGAACTAAAATGGTTTTCTGTTAGATAGGGTTGGCTCAAATGGAACCAAGAACTTAAGGTATGTGTAGGGAATAATTTTTTTTTCAGAATATCACTTTTTTGACTGCACTATAAAATTTGCTTTATTAAACCTTTTTATTATTAGTTGACTAAGGAATGAATTTAAATTGGCGTAAAATAATAGCGTTAAAATTAATATGCCAATCAAAATTATTGACACGAGTGAGTGTTTCACTTTATTGATTATACGATAACCTGTGTATGAAATATATATATAACCTTTGTGAAAACTGGCAATGTTCAAGATATGAAAATATACCCTCAAGGGAATTATATCTTCTTACATTGTACAAATGGCATCAAAAGTCGAGCTATTATTTCAAAATTTTATAATTAATTTGTGTCGTATTTATTCGGTTTTAGAAAAAATTCGTCGGATAAAAGTTGTTCATTATAACTAAACTAACAACATTTAATCGAAACATTTTTCCGAAATCCGAATAAATATGGCACCAATCAATTATAAAATTTTGAAATGATAGTTCGACTATTGACACTATTTGTACATTATGTATCGTATCTACATATCGTATCCTTGGTAGGGTACTATTGGTCTCATAAGTGTGTAGTATCTTTTTCGAATGATTTGTGCCGAGTCCATTCAGTTATCGAAAATAAGTTGAAATATAGAGAAATAGTATAATGAAATACATCACCTACACACAGAACTATTATTCCAATATTAATTTATCACATTCACGGTTAAGAAAAAAATAAAAGGTTAAGAATAAAATTTGTTTGTATTTTTATCTCAAACATTTATAAAATCAAATGGATTTAGCACTAAGATCTATTAAAATTTTAATAGATCTTAAAGATCGTGATGCAAGAGGCTGATATAACTCACTCCTACCGTGTTTGTTATGTAAGTTCTGAGCCACCGGGTATGATTTGTATTTGTACATGTTTTATTCAAACTTTTTGGGCTAAACATAAATAAACTTTTCGCTAAATAGAAATGATATTAAATATTAATATAGTATAACCATGAAATACGCATTAAAACAAACACGCAATCATCTTTTTGGTTTAACATTATAAAATGTTATTATCGAGTGAATGTGATAAATTAATATTGGAATAATAGTTCTGTATGTACGTAAAGTATTTTATTATACTACTAGCTATTGCCCGCGGCTTCGCTCGCGCCCAGTTGGATTTTGATTGATAAGTTTGAGTTTTATCCTTTTAGTTTAAGCGTGTTAATTTTAGGTTCAAAGAATATAATTATACTAATAGAAAAAATATTATCTACACAACTTCTATATAGACAAGATTCTTCACTGATCTATTAGTTAGTGACAAAACCACCATACTACTGAGCGAGCTTACGCTTGAGCAAGCTACGTAGAATTTCCGGTGTGAAAACCAAAATTTCAAATTCGCCCCTTTGCCTAGATCAGTTTTTTTGTATTATAAATACATATTTCGACTACAATGTAGTCATCATCAGTATAAATTAGCTAGTCGTAATTTACTCTTTGACAATTAGAAATAGATAGAAAGTCGAGATCAATAGACAAAATTAAAAATAAATAGAAGATTAACTAAATTAAAATATACTAGATTTAACATATAATAAATTTAAATTATATTGAAATTACTCTTGTTAAAATTTCCTTCATTCACATTTATTCCTGTTAACTTTACTCTTATTAAAATTACTCTTATATTGTCTCAGGATATGTTACTCGTCGCTACTTTGGTGACAATTTCACACGTAGCAAGCTACTTAGAATTTCCGGTGTGAGAACCAGTTTTGTCAAGATTGTTACCGCAAATTTTAGTGTCTGCCCTTGAGACTTGTTTAAAGTCATTGTAAAGCAGACTTTGAGGGGAAACTGTAATCGTTTGAATTCGAATAGCGGATCATTCTGAACTAAAGAAATTCGTGGTACAAATAGTTTCCCCTTGTGCACACCCGGTTAAAATTAAATTGAACAACTGACTTTAAATTGAACAACTTTTGTAATTAACATTTTTTTGATAAACTCATTATTTCAAGTGAAATTTTAACTTTTCTTTTTTCTAAATATACGAGTTATTTTCAGATTTTTCGAAAACTATTCATTTTAGTGGAAAAAGCATAAGTATAAAAAATATTATATAATTTAGAGAGAATTTTAGAGAGAGATTTTTTTTTACATAATCAAGAGGAACATATTTTATATATCATATCCTACTTTATATATATATATATATATATATATATATATATATATATATATATATATATATATATATATATATATATATATAATATATTTTACTATATCAGAGAACGTGTCTTCTAAACGGTGTGAGATACGAAAAACATATTCATTCGAGTCAAAAATGAGCAAAAAATACTAACAACAAAACCTAAACACGAAGCAAATAAAATTCTAAGTTCAAAGCAGAGTTTACGAAAGAAAAAATAAAACCAAAACAAAACAAAAACAAACAAATAATCCAGAACACGAAGCAAATCTTAAACCTTATGCAAACAAAGAAACTAAATTATTTGAAGTATTAGTCAAATTCGTTTTTTCGTCGATAAATATATCCGTTTTAAATGTATAATTTATCGTATGTGTTACAGGTTGAAGCGCCCATCTACCACCGGATTTTAAAATACTATTAACACCATCTATCGATTCTTATTGGAACTAAATTTATTATTCAGATTAATACAAAATAATAATAAATTATGACTTTTTGGAATGTTTTTGTTGCTCAAGTGTAATAAATTTCAAAATTGATGACATTAGCGTGATCAACGTCCCGACAAACATTGAAATGATACTCATGTTGATTTTTAGGCTATTAACCTCTTTTCACCCCCTGTAGGGGTTGTTTTTGAAAAAGCACGAAAAACGTGTTTATTTGTTGATAGGATTAATCCTGCAAACTTTCGAATTGATACATCTATCTTATATGATTTATCCATGCAAATTGTGAACCCGGGTTTTATTTTCAAAAATACATTCTTAGCGGATGACTACGTCATAATAACTCTCTGTGTGTCAAATTTCAGCCCAATCCGGTTAGTGGTTTGAGCTGTGAGTTTATCAGTCACGGTCAGTCAGTCACGGTTTCCTTACATATATATATATATATATATAAATATATATACAGAATATTTCTCTATATTTCAAATAAGATGATCTTTTATGGCGAATGGTATATGAGGTGGACGTCAGATAAGTGATCGCTGCTGATTTGGTCACTGAGACTTAGAAATAACTTAATGTGTCGTCACACGTATAGCTGTACTACAATAATCCACAATTCATTGCTTTTATGAATTATATTTTAACTAGTATAAGCTATTTACACCTTCTCTCAATCTCTCACGTTCTATTAAAACGAAATTTTCCCTAGGTTTTGCTCCTTCAGAGAAGAGGCATTATAGATATAAAAGCTTTAAAAATTCTAGATGATACTATTATAGGTACCAAATAGTATGCGAGGTGGCTATAAGATGAGACAGATGAGACGAGGTGCTCGAAAAGTAGACATTAAGACTTAGGTATATAGTTGAAACGAAAAAAAATATTTTGAAAAAATTTAACTAAATTTTAAATTTTTTCAAAATAAAAGATTTAAACAATTTAGATTTGTTTGATCAATAAAGATTAAAGATTAGATAATATTAATATTTAATATAAAAATATTAATATTAATTAAGAGAAAGATAGATAAGAAAGATAATAAATTAATAAAGAAAATTATATTGATATACCATTTGTAAGAATAAATAATTGTACGATTATAAAAGAAACAAAGAGTGTAGTAAAAGATCGTGTTTTTGGCCCATTAAATTATTTCTATTGTAAATTGGATTAGTTGATACACATCCCACAGTCATAAGAAATTATTCCCAGAGATTCGTATTACGTTAATGGCTCCTTCGGAACCCCTTTTTAATTTTTTCTCCTTTCCTGATTACGATCGTTACCCAGTTTCAATATACTTTTGAAACAAACGAAATTTTACTAAAAGCAATTTATTTATAACATTTAAATAAATAATGTACATATATTTACAAACTTCAATTTCAACTTCAACAGTATGATAAACTTAATTAATAAATTCACCGGATTAGTAAACCATTACTTCAGATATATATACATTAGGTTTACAAACCCTAAATCGTATTTAAAAATATATAGAAGAGCAATATCTAACATACCTAATTAATTTACATTTATCCGTTTCGCAGCCTTTCATGAACAAAATCAAATTACATTGGTAGTGCCGCCAAGAACGATTGTTACTCAGTGACCCATTACTTAAACAGATACTGAGTGAAGAAAATATATATATTATCAGGTTGAAACCCATAAAGAGTGTCTTTCTTGTAGAACACTTATATATCAAGTCCTTTCTACTTGACGCTAATAAAAAGACTCTTTTCAAGATGAAACCCATAAAGGCTAAAAAACAATAAGACTCAAAAGCAATACGCAGGTAAAAAAGAAAACAAAAACAACACATTTACATAATACAGAAAAATAAATGTGTTATAAGCAAGGTAAAAATAATAACGAGTGACGTCCGTATGTTTACTGACGTCCGTACTGCGTTTTCGTGTATTCCTACTTGTATTGTTTTTCTTCTGTACGGAGAAATAACAACTAATGGATATTGGAAAGCTATTGAAATATTAGGATGTACTGTTATAGCTAGCTTATCAGACATTTATTTACCCTAAATACCACAATGGTCTGTAATAATGATAGGATAAACTGCAAACTATTGGCTTCTGTTCAGAAATTCTTTACAATTTAGTAATAAATTAAAAATTTGCTTAAGCAATTAAACATTATAACCTTAAAAAAAATTGTTACATTAATTCATGAAAACAAAAGCAGCTATTCTTCAAAAATAGGTGTTCCATGGAACAACTATTAATGATTAGTAAAGCAGACTTCATTGTAACAGGAAATGGAAAGTTGGAACAGGCTGCAGATAAGCCATACAAATTATAGTTGGGTGCAAACGACGTAAGCGCAAGTGGCTTCATTTGAAAAAAAATTCGTTGCGCAGAAAACGCAAAAAAAAAATAATTTTATAGTTATCGTATAGAATTAGAGTTTCTATGGAGATGACAAAATCAACGCAAATTTCAACCAACTCCACAAAAAGAAGGAGGAGATAACCGACTTAAATGTTTCAAAACCCAGTATATAGTGAGTTGTATATCAATGATTAAATTGTTCACAATTCTGCGTATTCGAAATGTTAACAATTCTTTCCGAGGAACATATAATCACAAATTATGAGAAAACTATTGAGTTTATGAAAATCTTTTTCAAACAAAACTTGTTTATTTTAAAAAGAAGATTTTTCGTTAACAAATTTTTTTTCTATCTCTTACGGTTTCAAAGATGTATACATACCCCACTGCAGTCCCCTCCCCCGAGCAAAGGGAAACACGTTCCATCGGTTTCAAAGGTAATCAGTTTTCCCAAATATAGTCCGATTTTACCCATTAACGAACTTGATTTTACTTTTTTTCTCTAGAACACATTTCAGCTCGTTATATCTTTTCGTTCTTGGGTTATCGTGTCCACAGACAGACGGACTTACGGAAAGGTTCAAATTTTATGAACACATATACCATAAAAATTAATATAACTTGTATATTTACATATACTAAATTATACGTAATCGGTTTGGGCAAGAATTGTCTTTTGGATTAAATCTGTAAATTGTTATTTTTAGCTTTTTAATACAGTGACTTTTTGTGTTTTTTGAAGTCGGTTGAATTATTTTTTTAAAGTTTTTTACAGTAAATATATTTCATGTATTCGTGTCAAACACAAAATATAAAATATCAGAATATGAGAATAATTGAAAAATGTATAAGAAGTAAAAGTGTAGAAAATAAATAAAGTTTGCTACAAATCATTGCCTGATTTTCTCAAACTCTAATGTGAACAGATATATTTAGAATTTTAACTTTCAGTCTTTAATAGGGAATATGCATGAAAATTTTTTTTCACTTGAATTGAAGCATGTTTACTTGACAAATATCAAGGTAAAATTACTTTTTAAATAACTTTAAAAATAAGCGAGATATGAATGATTGAAATTCCCGATTAGACAAAGAGGATGATAGCCCTCTTGATATGTTATGTGAGGTCATATTACACTTTCACCATTGAAAATACACGTTAAACTCCGTTTTTAGTATTTTTGCAAGAAAGAGACAGATAATAATCTTTAAAAGCTTATTGCTTCCTTGATATTTGTCGAATTTTAATTTCGTTTTTAAATATTATTACAGTATTAACAGTATTTTCATATTCTGAAAATAAATGTGAAAAAAAATTTTCATGCATATTCCCTATTGTAAATAATAATAATAGTTTATTGTATCATGCAATTAAGCTTTACAATTTGGTTGACAATTTTTTTTAATTACAATATTTTATATAATAAATTTAATATAAAGTTTTTAAATATTTTTATAATAATAATTTGAATATTTTTAGTGTAAAATCCAAGGTAATTTTTGTTTCGATTGTGAAGACTGTGGTTACATAATAGTATATGGATTTAATTTTTTTTCCATCTCACTTACTCCCTAGCCTGATAAATGTCTCTTCGATTTGGTCGCCAAGGTTAACAACATACTCAATAAGGTACTGCTCTCTTATAGGTCGGAATATGGAGCAATTAACAGGAAGTGCAGAAGAGACTCGGGTTCTTGTTTATTGCATATAGTACACAATAATTATTGATCCCATTTGTAAATGTTATCATTACATATTATTTTTTCCGTAGAGAGACTGGATAATCTTATTTGACTGATAAGCCTGGTAAATTTGAAATTGATGTTGAATTGAAGTTAGGGTAGTGCACCCTCCACTACCGTATATTGATATTTAATTGTAAACATTTCTGTAAATATTAGTGTAACAGAAAAATGATAAGAAACAAAATTACAGTAAAATTTAGTACCTACAACTTAACTCCTGATAAATTTTTCGATTTTTAAAATACTAAGGGAGATATAAAATTTCAAATTTCGTATTTCCCCGTCCTTCGAAACCCCCTTTCCCCTTGCCCGATTTTACTGATTAACGAACTTGACCTTTAGAATACCCAAAGCGCCGCAAATACCAAATTTCGTTCCAATTGGAATAAAACTGTGACCACTAGAGAGTCCACAGACATAAAAAACAGTATATATATAGAAGAAAAAGAAATGCCACCACTTTAATTGTAAGACTTCAAGTAAATATATATATATATATATATACATACATATATAAAAATTTTAACATCTAATAGGTAGGATCGATGGACATTTGAAGAAATTTTTACGAAATTCCAACATTGGTGCAAAAACAATAGCTGCATTTTATTTCCTTTGGAGGAAATTCTCTAAAAAGTAGAAAGTCAAAAACTTTGTGGCGGGGCAGCTTCTGTGGCCAGCCTGTAATGTGGTACCTAGTATTCGACTCGTCCAAACTGGAAATACTTGAACTCTTACAATTAAAGTGGTGGCATTTCCTGCCATTGAACGGTGAGGTTAAAGAAAGACCATAGGGCTAGAGGAATTAAACTGAATGAGGTAGAGTATGGAAGTTGAGGGGATTGTTTCCTTAGTGGTCGGTTAGAAAGGCTCACTTGCCTGGCTTCGGCCTCTCCTTCACTACTACAATTACTGCTACTCAATAGGATTCTTAAACCTTTTTAAGCTATATGTATACAAATAAAAATTAAATGCTGTTCGTTGGTAAGCGCATCCCTTGACAACGGCTGGACCGATTTGGCTAATTTAAAAAAAAAAAGTTCGTTAAAGTGCGAAACAAATAAAGACCACTCGTGATTGGCTCAAAGATATGATAAACACTAAAGCACTCAAAGTGGAGTGCTAGGAGAACATGAGGTAAGTGATAGGAATATTATTATTTTTTCATTATTAAAAGAATATTTATGTTAAATTATAATTTTAGATGAAAAAATAATAATATTCCTATCACCACATGTTCTCCTAGCACTCGACTTTGAGTGCTTTGGTGTTTATCATATCTTTGAGCCAATCACAAGTGCTTTTTGTTTGTTTCGGGGAGGTGATCAGTTTATCGATTTCTTGGATATTATTGGGGAATGGAAGCATCATAGAAAGAAATAAAGGCGTGTGCTATTATGCATCTGATTCGATTCAACCTGTATAATTACATTCACACATTTTGGTTATATTTGTCACATTATATATTTATCATTCGAAATAAAACATTTCGTGGTATTCAGTCACATTTTATTATATACTAAAAGAAAGATTATTATTCTAAAAGAACGTATGATTTTTCATATATTCAAAATCAATTTTTCTAATTCCAATAACGCATGTCAGTGTTTAAGTTTACACGATACTCATGATTATGGTCTAATAAAATATTAATATGTGACAGGTAGTACCATTATCGAATAAAACTGTAAAGAGCAATTCATAATGAAAATCACTTTAAAAATAGATAAAGGGTTATAAATAAAGTTTGAAATATAATATATTCAATGGTGTAAAATTAAATTACAATCTCCATTTTTTTAAAATATACTGAGGGTTACTTCTTAGGGTAAGAAATGAAAAAAAAATTATATTTGGAATATAATTTTACAACTGCATTTTGTAGCTTTTTAGTGCACACTTTCGAAAGTAGAAGTATAGAATAGAACAGTATTTTTCTCGAAAAATCTGGAAAATGGATCATTGAACTGAAAAATTCTTCAATTGAAAGTTGTGTTTTTTATTTAACTATTAATTTTTATAAACAATTTAATATTCAAAAATACAATTTTTTTAACCGACTACCGACTATGTGTTTAGCAGTCTAGTATGTATGTTAGTATGTTACTGTTCCCATAATTAAAAAGCATAATAAGACACCTAATAAACTGCATTGGATCACTCCCGATATAATACAAGAAAGTCAAAATTTAAAGGACCTGTACGATTTAGTTACTGTCTCTAATAATCCCGACTTATACTTTACACAATTCGAAAAAAGGAATATAAGACCTAAATACGTGGAGCAAAATTAAAATCATTTAAACATAATATTATTGTCAAACAACCTAAAAATCAATGGGAAATCATTAACAAAACATTAAGTACTGAAATGCTTTGTGAACATTATGCTACGGCTGTTTCAAATAAACTTTGTAGTCATTATAAAAACAATTTAACATCATTTTATATTAATCCAGTTACGAACCCACAAGTTTAAGTGTCAGCACGGTTTCAGAGAAGCACTCCACGTGCTCGGCCAGTAATGAATTTACACATTTTGTATTGGAAGAGATTGATAAGAAAAAATTTGTTTTGACACTGTTTTTTTTATTAAGTACAGCGTTTGATACTGTGAATCATAATTTTCTTTAAAAAAAATTAGAAAATAGTGGTTTAAGAAGTCTACCAAACTCCTGGTTTCAGTCCTACCTACAAACTGAAAAAATTATTACAAATGTTGCTGGAAAAAAATCTAGATCAAGAGATGTTAACATAGGAGTCCCACAAGGATCAAATCTTTATGCCCTTTATTATTTCTTATTTATGTACATACATATTTTGCATGAAAAAATTGTGCTTTATACAGATGACAAAAAATATAAAATTTATTTTATACATATTTACATAGATTCAATTTTGTTAAATGATTTTATACAAAAACATGTTAAATTTTGTAAATAAATATTTTGGTAAATAATTTTTATGTAAACCAAATCGCACAAGCAAGTTACAAACAGAATATCATGTTGTACTATGAATTGTATATATAGGTGTTGAATTGACGAACTGTACTAATTATTTGTTTAATCACAAAATATGTTTTGAAAAAAACAATGTTTTTTTTATTCGTTTAAACACGTTGATGCGCTGGCCGTATATAATGCCGATGTTTCACCAATTCAACATTCAGTTCTAAATGAGCAGTTATAAAGTTTAAATTTGACATTTGTTTAGTTTAAAATTACCATTTGTGGGAATAATTAATAATAAGTGTTGTCCAATTGTCTTATTGTTAGTAAACCTTTACTAATATTTGTATAATTTGTGGGTGTCGAGTATCGGGATCTGTTGTAGGTTCCACAGCGCCCCTTTTGAAGGCTTATCCGAATAGTTTCAGTTGTATACAATTACATATATCAAAATCGAGTGAATTATTTACGCGTAGGAATGAACAAAACGACAAACGACATTCATACAACTATATCATTATATTATCAAATTTACTACAAATAATATTTTAAACATATTTTCCATAAACAGTTAACCCTAATACAATTTTATTATACAGGATGTACCGTAAGTTCCATAAGAGTGTAGGTAGAGGGTACGATTTTGAAACGAAAAGTTCTGAGATATTTTTTTATTAGACTAGGTTAATTAATTATTAATTAATTAAGGAAACTGGGTTGAAACCAGAGTTGCAAAAAGTGCATTTTTTGATAATTCACTTTTCATTTAATTATCAATTTTTGGAACAAAATTGCTTAAATTTTTCATATTATTAATTCCTTGAAAATTTCATTAATTAAATTTTTTTATTTTTTGAAAAATGTAATAAATAAATTGTTTTAATAATAAATTTTTTAAATTAAATTCGTTAAATTATAAAGTTTTCTCAAAAGTGCATTAATAAAATTATTTTATTGATTAATATTTTAATAATGCAATAATTAAATTTTTGGAATTATAAATTTTAAGAAAATCGTAAGACATGCACCCCAATAAAACAAAAATCCCACCCCTTAAATTTTACTTTCCTGTTTCTGTGGATACGAGCGACAAATAAAATTCATGGTAGCTTTGGGACACATAGATACTAGCTATTCCTTGGTTTCAACCTAGTTTTCTTAATTAATAAATAATTAATTAACGGTGCGTCTAATAAAAAAAACCTCGGGAATTTTCGTTCCAAAATCGTACTCCCTACCTAGCCTCTTATGGAATTCGACTATTTACGGGACACCCTGTATGTAGAGATAATTGATCGAAAACAAAAATTGTACATACTACCTACCAGTCCAGATATTACATGAAAATTAACAAATTTAATTAAATTTTACAAAAAATCGTTAAAGTAGCAATAATTTTGTGACAATATTTAGAGACCAGATTAAAATAATGCAACTAATATTTAAATTGAAATACACGATTTCTATACAATATGAATTTTTAATTATTTTACATGGGAATCATTATTAACTTTATAGAATTGGAGAAACATTATGTGCTTAATTGTTTTTGTAAGCTTTGCGTCTACCTATCCAATTTATCCAGCATAATTTATTGTAAAAATAATTGGTATATATTTATTGTGTAAGTTTCTCAGGTGCAAAGTTTTCTTATTTTACTTGCCAAGTGGTCAGATTATTTCTTGATATATTAAGTATTATAAAATCTGACCACTTGTCAAGTAAAATATGAAAACCCTGCACTTGAGAAACTTACACAATAAATAAATACCAATCATTTTGTCATTTTAGTTAAAAAACTTGATCCTTACATAGATTTTACTACTTTTGAAAGCGAACATTTTTGTTTTAGCTGGGATATCATTACTTTTTGTGTTCGAAAACATGATCCCTCTCACATTTATGTTTTTTGTTGGATATTATCACTTTTTTGAAAGTTTTTTAATGCTCGTTGTATGTATGATGCATGAAATGTGATATTCCTATAGTCTAGATTTTTTAGAAAAAAATAAATTTTGGTCATTATTTTTATCAATATGGCATATTTGCTATGCTGGGCCATTTCCATTGCATACGTAACCTGTAATTTGATGTCGAAAAGCCACCAAATGATTTTAAAATAATTAATAATTACATGTAAACTCTACATTAGGATAATCAGAGTTTTATCCAGCTGCTAAATTTTTTTTAAACCGTTTTATTTAGCTTGCCCTGTTTTTTGTTGTTGGGTCATAAGTACCAGACTCAAAAATAAAATTGTGCGTAGCATAACCTGAGTTAATATGTAAATAGCATTTATAATGATATGAGCGGTTGAATGTTGATCGAATTTTGAGTCTGATCAATGCCCTTGATTGATGAACTTACCTAGTTATTTTTTAGCTTTTAGTACATTGTCTACATCATTATTATATTTCTTTTCAATAAAACCGTTTAACTTAAAAAATTATTTTTACCTATTTTATTTAATATTTTAATTTAAAATAATAATATAATAATATAAACAATAAACGTAACGAATTATATATGTTATTCAAATCGGAACGTCATAAAACCAATTTTGTATAGTTTATGTCTCAGTTAGACACTTTATAGCTGTACGAAGTCCACACTGGGGAGGAATCTAGAAGACAGCCAAATCTGCAAAGAATCAGTTACGATGAATCGTAGGAAATTAGATACTCACCTTCAAAGAATTATATACTGTATTACCCAAGTTGAGGTTGTGCTCATTTCTAGGCCATTATGTCAATTATCGAATGATTCGAATAATTATTATTATCTTTCTCCGGGACAGTTTCTTATCAGCCAACCTCTAACAGCATTTCCTAAACCTAAAATATCGGTTACAGTATATCGGCTTACATTTTGGCGGCTTTTAACTAAAATTCAACGGCATTTCTGACTGCGAATATCAAAGTATTTAAACCAACTACAAGGGAGACCTAAATGGGGAAAGGCGTTCCCCAATATTGAATCCAACACAATGGTTATTATTCAAGAGAACAATCTTGAATAATATCTTTAAAATAATAATAATTTTGTATTTTTTTTCTTTTAATTTCAATTAATTTTTAATAATTTCGATGGTTTTTAGATATTAGATTGGTTACATGTTACGTATGCAATCGAACATATTCACAAGCAAAATATATTAAAAAAATTAAACATTTTAGTAAAGTGAATTTATAGCATATAATCTTGTCTGTGTCAAAACTAGTCAGATTTGTGCCTAGCAACTTTTTTGATCGGGTCACCATAAGCTACACAAAATAATCCAAAAATAATAATTGTCTTTAATTTTTTTTCAGGTTACTAATCTAATTTTGGTAAAGGTTTGTGTTTTGTCATCAGTACACTTGATGGTAGCTCAAAATATCCACACACCTTTTCTTCGAAATATGTATATTTACTCTACTATCTAAATGATAATATTAATAATAATAATAATAATGACAATTCAAAATTTAATTGAACAATAATTGATATATTAGTGAAATTGTGTGAAATCAAATAATATAATAATAATAATATTCAATTGAAATTATTAGTGAAGCATACCGGTTTGGTATAACATAAATTGACGTTACAGTATGTACAAATTAAACCCTTTGTAATTACCTTACAGGCAACATAATAGTACTACCTAGCATCATCTATCTATCCTTCAATCAATTGATAATAATCATCGTATAAGGGATTAATATTCATTATACAAATTTAATCATTTCATTTTAGTTACATTTCACATCTTTTCAAACTTTATGTACACTCTTAATAAAAAAAAATGTTATAATCATAATAGAATAATTAAATGTACCAAAATATTCACAACACAGAAACTTAAAAAAATCAAAAGTATTACTAAACCATAGTGTTTGGTATTTCAAACACTTTGGAATTGAGCTAGCTTTGAAATTTGGCGCACGTGTATAAGATATGCGACATTCCAATGTAATATATCTAATACCGTTCTATATGGATGGAATTCGAAAATATTCCCTTAAATTGATTAATTTGTTAGTCCTAAAATTAAACTAATTAAATGTGTAAGTCTGTAATCAAGAATTGCGGCATTATAGTGAATTTGATTAAAGTACAGCTGTTGATGCGAGTAATAACTGAAAGTTTTATTAAAACACATTAGAACATATTATGAAACATATTTACAAAATTATAAATTGAACACCTGAATCAACAACAAGTACACTACTACACAATTGGACGTGTTTACAACAAGTATATAATTTAATTACACACAGTAACAATTAATTACTGTGTAGTATTACAATTAGTATTACAGTAACAATTAATAAGTATAGGCGCTGTTTCATTATCAAGTGCCACTAACGTATTGTGCGTCTTGTCTGCTCGGCAGCGCAACTCTGACCGTTCTCAATCACCTGCGCCGCGCGCATCGTTAGTTTGGACGAGTTCAAACTTACAAATGTACAAAAAAATTTTAATATAACTAGAATAAAAAACTTTTCATCGAGTCACCAATATGTGTGACGTCAAGTTTGAGAATAGCCAAAATCAGACTGGGTTTTCACCCACCAAGAAGGGAAATATTTATTTTTGAAACGGAAAGAGATAGAAAAAAAAATAAAGACAAAAAATGCCCCTTTTTTAATAATAAACAACTTTATATCGTATATATTGTATATATCGTATAAACCGTATAAACTCAGTATATACCGGGTATTTAAAAAATAACTCATTTGGTTGTAATTTTCACTTGTTTAATACAGCAATTGATATTTTGACACGTCAATTGAAGTATTCGATAGAGAAAATAAAATAATAATGGAGTTTTACATCTATTTCTGAGACTATATGTCTATATGTCTCTCTCGTCTGTCTATAACAGAGGTCCCCACATCATTATTCTTTTTAACCTTTATTATATTTTATTGTACTCCAGATATTTATCTGGAACTCATGAAGAGAAACTGTAGAAAAACTTCACAAGCATAAACGGTTACTTCGTTATTGTCCCCATGTCCGATAATCTAGTCAATTAACTGCTCCATTAATTTTAATTAACAAACTGCCACCGTTGGGAACCCATAACCGTCCAGTTCCAGGCATAGCACGTTAGATCGGACAGCTCTTGACGATAGAGTAACTGCTATACTATAATGGAAAACTTTTTTTTAGACTGTAACTGCTGAAAGCAAAATCTTATTGGAAAACGGATTTTAATTGTAAAAAAAACTAAGCAAACTGGGTAAATGAGAATCGGACATGCCACGGTACCGAGATCTCGAGTTTTTTTTTCGTGAATTATGTTGATTTTGAGGCATATTTCAAGACGATCTATTGTAGAATAGTATCGTATTTATCAAAATTACTCTCAGTTACTAGGAAAAATGAACATGAAACTAGAGTGAACATGAAATATCACAGTAAGAAATGAATCATCCGTATTATCTGTTAGTATCAAAAACTTTATAAAACTGTAAAAAATTTAAATTATTACTTAATATTTGTAACTACTCAGTTTCAGAACGTAATTTTATTCCGTAGTGCAGAACGTAACTGTCATGCTAATAAATTTGTAAAGAAAGTAATAAATCAAGCCCCGAATTATTATAATTTAAGTAAGATCTTTGACTCTTTAGATGCCAACCTCATGCTCTTTACTTTGCTTGAAAGTATGAAAATTTCAGTTTTTCAAATGGAAACCTATGCTTTGTATTTTAAGATAAAACTTTGAAAGGATATGTGATCTATTTGATGCACCAAATTCATCTTTAAAGAACCCAAACAATTGAATTCAAACTCTTGAACCCACGTCAACCATTTCACACCAACAAAAAAAAAAAACAGAGTGCGATTTTGTATTCTATTTTCAAATGCGGGTTGCTGACTAAATTATTATGTTTAGAAATGAGTACTTTTTAATAGGTTATGATGAAATTTCACATATTTATAAAAACAATAAATATAAATTTAAACAAATATTATACACAAAATAGTTATTCAATTAGAATACCTGATCAAGAATAATTCCAAAATGGTGCAATATTTTCAGTTAGATTGTACTTGAAATGATAATAAACACATTTATTTTCTGGGTAAAACTTAAAGGTTAAAAGTTGTATTTGACACTAGTATTTATTTGATATCGCCCTTTAACTATTATTAAATGAAATTGGGATTGTTTTTGTATGTATGTCGGCTCCAGGTATATTGCTGACATACTTATCTTCTTTATGTTATGTACCCTTATTTTTGTGTTATTTTGTAGATATCAGCCATTTATATGCTTAGATTAATGAAAATATGTTATGTTCATGTTCATACGCATTGAATAGGATTCCGTAATCATATCTAATAATTGGATTCGTTCAACCTGTTTGTTTTAAAGAATGAAACGATGATTCGGTACTTTATGGCACGACGTTTTAGAATTTAAAATTATGTACATAATTTTAATTTTACTTGTACCATTTGTATGATATGTTTACTGAAATAATTATGTACATAATATAAATGTAAACATTAAAATTAAGTAGATAATGAAACTATAGTAATTAAAATTATCTACAAAATAAAAATTCAATAGTTAAAATTATGTACACAAATAAAATGTGGTTCTATGCGTTTTGGTCCTTTGCCAAAATATCCCCGACAAAATATCCCCAAACAAAACATCCCCAAGACAAAATATCCCCAGACTAAATATTCTCACGACATTAACTCATACAGAATATATCTACGTAGGAGAAATAAAATTTTTTGATTGCGGTTCTATTCACACAATAGTAGATGCTTTCGAATTTGCTATTGCTGCACATTTGTTTTTCTACTACGAAACCATCTAGGTCTATATTAAGTAAGTAAACTAAAAGTGTTGTTTAATAAAAACAAATATTCTTCGCACAAAGCTTTTTTATAAGTCACATTTGGCATAGAAACATGAAATAAAAAGTGAAAGTAACATCTAACTGAATTAATTTCTCAAAAACCCGGTATATACTAGGTTTATGAAAAAAATTGATGCAAAGAGTGTTTGTTATAAAAAAGTGACATTTTTGGTCTTTCAATCTCTTTCTGTTTCAAAAAGGTATATTTGTACCAACCCCCTCCCGGGAAAGTACGGTCCGAACGGAAAGCACGGACACATGTGTATTAATATTTACATAAACGAAAATATTTGTACAAAAAAATGTATTCCTCCTCGATATATATATATATATATATATATATATATATATATATATATATATATATATATGGTTGCAGCTACAACCATTTTGATCTTAAATAGATGTTACAGTACATGAGCATCGGACACACAAAAAGAGTTTTCTGGCTTGTTAGAACAATATTGTTGATACGTTCCTCCCTACTGGATCAATAGCGTTTTCATTGATACCTCTCGGGCTGATCATGGTTCCCTTTAGCCTGTAGAAATTAAATAATTAAATAAGTAATTTTTGTTTGATTTTTTGCTTTGTATTTTGTTTTGTTTTGTTTTTTTTCTCCTTCTTTTTAAACACTGAGTTTGTTTTTCAATTTTTCTTTCTAAAACTTGAATCTCCTTTATAAAGAATTAATAATATTCTAAATAAAGTATTTATTATTATTATTATATATATATATATATATATATATATATATATATATATATATATATATATATATATATATATATATATATATATATAAATATATATATATATATATATATATAAATATATATATATATATATATATATATATATATATATATATATATATAAATATATATATATATATATATATATATAAATATATATATATATATATATATATATATATATATATATATATATATCGAGGAGGAATACAATTTTTTGTAGCTTTTTGGAAAAAGACGAAACGCTCATAGTTATAAACCGGGCAGATACAAAGCAAATGTGCAAGATTCTCTTTTTCGTTTAAGCTGCAGAGAGAGCAGTTAGTTTCTTGATCAACAGTGTAACTTATGTTGTTAATAACGATTCTTAAAATTTTATGGTTTGTCGTACGTAACTGTGCAAATAATCGTATAAATTGTATCGGACAAGTAAATGATAGATATGCTTGCGATCCTTCCGAACAGGTCAAGTGCTTATATGGGCTATGGTCAGATGATGTAATTCTTGCCATATCCCTTTGTCTGAAGTAATAAGAGAATCTTTCAATAATACTATTAACATCGGCTATAATTATTCTATTGGTGGTTAAAAGGCTACCGGAGTCCACTAAATCAAGAAGAGCTTTTAACTGTGAGACCCAATTATATTTTGAATTGATGTTTTCTTCGGTATTTGTCAAATGTAGGAATCTGTTAAAACACAATCTCGGGTACCGTTTTTCATCCATAAATAGGATATTTCGTAGCCATGACAGAGTTGATTTAATTGCGTTTAGAGAGAGGGGCAAAGAACCAGTTTCAAAAACGCACAATATAGTTTGGAGTATTTCTTGGTAGTTTTAGTAACTGCTTATAAAAACCCATCTGAATACGTTCTATTTCATTTAGATAACGCATGCATCGAGCAGGAGCGCAATACAGAAGGGAATTAACAACACAAGAGCTAAATAATTTTATTCGAGAGTTCCATGATACGCATTTTGTATCAGCTAATATTTTCATAACAGACCCCAGAGCTACGTTTCCCTTTTATATCGCTAATTCTGTTGTTTGGAACTTTGTTGACTATTTCGAAAGCAAAATCCTTAAATTGAAAAGTATTACTCTTTTCACTGCGCCCGCCATTTTTAAAAACAACAACTTTTTTGAATTTTTCATAATTAATTTCCAAATCGTTGTTATTTGCATAAGAAGTCATTAATAAAATCTTTCTGCGTAAATCAGAGTAGCTGTCACCCAATATCACTAAATCGTCAGCATATAAGAGCATTAGTATTTCATTACAGCCATCAACATTTTATCCCCGAGATCCGTTTGAGTGAAAGAATTTTTCAATATCATTTATAAAGGCAGAAAAAAGCCATGGACTCAATGATTCACCCTGCAATACGCCTTTAGTAACAGGGAATTCTTTGCTAAAATCGCCATTACTCTTTACCTGAAAACATGAATTATCATAAAGATTTTTCAAAATTCGAATCACTTTTCCACATATATATATATATATATATATATATATATATATATATATATATATATATATATATATATATATATATATATATATATATATATATATATATTAGGGTGTTTAAAAAAAATATATATTTTTTAATTTTCTTCCAAACAGGTTTAAAAGTTTCATTTCGGTATCCAAAGACGCCAGTTAAAATTTAAGATTTTAATATTGACATTAACGGGTGGCGCATCGCACTTTTCGATTTCCCATAAGAATAACATAGCAAAATTTTTTTGGCTGCTTCTGATTTTTATAACTAGCTAACAAAGCTTCGTACCAAAAATCTCAATACATATTTTTGTAGGAAATTGAACGCTATACAAAAATCTTCTTGTTAAAATTTAGTAAAACTAACTGTATCAAAGTTACAGCCTGTCAATAGTTGAGTTATCTATAATTTGACCTTTTTTTGAATATGACAGCGCATGCAGGTCTTATAAATAAAGTGGACATGCTTTTTTTTTTGTAAAGTATGCATTTAACTAAAACTAAATGATAACTAATAATTACAGCAACAATAAAACAATTTTTCAATAGAAATTTGGTCGGAAAATGTTTTTATCGTGTTATTTATTTATTTTTATGGTAAATTTTTTTAAACTGTAATTAACGGAAGACATAATAAAGAGACAAGTGATTTTCTTTTATAAATCTATTAATTTTATTTATTTGAATTGCTATATGCCCTCAAATATTTATGCAAATTTACATTAATTTGTTATATGAGATTTTTTTTACAACAATTTGGATAACATCGCTGATGCTTGCGGACTACTTATAGTAGGTATTGTAGCTGTTCTTCATCCTTAGTCAGGCAGCTAGAATATTCTCCGATTAATGCAATACCTCGTCCGCTACATCGTTAGTGACGCTTAATTTTTTTTTAAATTTGACATTTTCTTTATAGCTATCATCCCTGGACCATATTGAGATATCTTTTTCCAAAAAATCGTATGGTAAATCGAATTTTTTAACGGTAAATTGCATATGGTAAATTGAATTTTTTTCTAATAATAAGTCCAATTCGTTATCGGTTATATTGTACCGCAAATTAGTTTCCGTAAATCCTTCTCGACTCGAAATTGCGACTACTATTTTTTTTTAATGTTCATGGGAACATTGTCGTCAAATAATGAGATCGTAGCTAATTCTTCATTGAGGTACCACAAATGCTCCATCATTTTTTTACAAGCTTGGCGGGAGACCGTTGGATTAACTTTTTTATACAGAATCAATTTTTTCATGAATTGTTTGGCGTCGAAATAGCAGAAGTCGAAGTATACCAAGCTTTTATATAAAATAAAATAACAAAAATACAAACTTGTGTCAAGCTTGTTTTTTCGTGGACCGTAAGACTAAATTCGTCTTGAAATAAAAACATCTTTAAGCTGTAAGATGGCTTTTGACATCCATCGAGCATGATGCATGGCACCGGTAGTTCTCGATAATCATCGCTTGGCTGAGACATCTAAGGGGGAAAAAGTCCACTATATGTTATTCTTATGGGAAATCGAAAAGTGCGATGCGCCACCCCTTAATGTCAATATTAAAATTTAAATTTTAACTGGCGTCTTTGGATTCCTAAATGAAACTTTAAAACCTGTTTGGAAGAAAATTAAAATATTTTTTTTGAAACACCCTAATATATATATATATATATATATATATATATATATATACAAATAATTCGAATCCCGACATCGGCAGTTTGTCAATTATAAAAAAAAAAAGGAAGGTTGATTGACTAAACTGTCGGCGTATGGACAAGAACGAGTAACCGGCTAT
Source organism: Nineta flava (assembly GCA_963920215.1). Taxonomy (NCBI): domain Eukaryota; kingdom Metazoa; phylum Arthropoda; class Insecta; order Neuroptera; family Chrysopidae; genus Nineta; species Nineta flava. The sequence continues at coordinate 94,065,159 of OY986040.1, forward strand.
GCTTGAGAAGAATTTCTGCAGTTTCCTTCACGAACTCCAGATGAATATCGGCATAGTTCCTATCATAGTCGGCTGCAGCCGCATATCCTACCAATTCCTAGTCTACTCACATATTCCTTCCACTCCAGTCACATTCTCACATCCTAAGGCATCACAATGGACCTTAATGTCGAAGTGTAGCCCGTCCAGGGCAGCCTTTACAATCTTCCTCTATATATACATACATATATATACATATATATAAATATATATATATATATATATATATATATATATATATATATATATATATTTATATATATCGATGGACATATATACATATACATAAATATATATATATATATATATATATTATATATATATATATATATATATATATATATATATATATATATATATATATATATATGTATATATACTCGTATATATATATATAAACACCCCTTTTCCCTCGTCCGATTTTATCCATTAACGAACTTGATCTTTCAAATACCAAAAGCAACTCAAATACCAAATTTGATTCCGAACAAATGAATACTGTTTTCATGTTCGTTAACAGGTAAAATCGGCCGAGGGGAAAAGAGTGTTTAGAGAGAGAGAGAGGAATAGCAAATTTGGCATATCTCCCTTAAGATTCGAAAAATCTAAAAACTTATAAGAAGTATAGTTGAAGTAAATTAGTTTTTGCTATAACTTTGTTGCTTATCATTTTTTTTCTACACTAATATTTACAATCTAAAATTAAAATTCTAAGCATCTCTGTACGCACTAGATTTTGAAAAAAATGATCAGGTAATGAATTGTAGCAAAATAATTTTCAACAACTTTACTTCTTATACATTTTTCGATTATTATATTTTGTTTTCTTCTTCCTCTATGCCCCTCTTTCCCCTTGATCTATCCCGTTTATTAATAAAATTGACCTCGAAAATAAACAAAATCATACCAGATACGTGATTTAATTTTGACTAAAATTGTGACCGCTAGAGAATGATTTATGTATTCTAAGGAAATTCGCTAAGTTGACGCAGCTCCTGCGCAACGAATTTGTTTACTTTCTGATCAATAAGTAAAGTAATTTGATCTAAGTAAACAATTATATAGAACCCAGTAAACAACTCCATTAGATACTCATTTAGGAATCGGTTTGTCTCTGTGAACAACAAACTTGTTCTATAAAGATTTAGTGTTCTTTCTTGATAGTTTACATGTTCCTTAGTTATATGGTACCATGGCTACCCGTGTTTGTTTGACAAGTCGTACAGAATTTTGAACAGTCTTAAATTACATTTTCTAAATATTTCGTTAAAGTTATCCAATTGTAACAGCTTTTGACAATCACATAAAAAAATAAAAACAGGAAAGGTATTTTTAAATAACTTTCGGTATACCGTACGTTTAGTTTACATCTTCGCATAGCAGATCTCCCACGAGTAAGCAATGTGTATGAGAAAGAGGTCTTATAGGTTTGTTTTGTTACTGTTGTGTTGTATGTGCCTGTATAAATTTTAGAGAGTGGGGATTTTTTGTTGAATACAAATATTAATAATTTATTTGATAATATGCAATCATTACTATGTGAATACTTTTGGAAAATACGTGTTTGTGTTTTTTATTTATTGGTATTATTACAACAGTGGGTTATTATTACACAAAAGAAGAAAAACCGGACATTCCGCACAGGAATGTGTCAATTTATTTATTGTGGCATTTGAAGGTAGACAATCACCAACCACTCGAACAGTTATGAATATTATTCACTGTTTTGAAAAATATGTTTGTTTATCAAACCTACAAGACCTCCTTCTTATACACATTGCTTAATGTATAAATATGTACTCTCTCATACTCGTGGGAGATCTGCTGTGCGAAGATGTAAATTAAACGTACGGTATAGTAGTATACATATGTGCAATGCGTATTTTGTTTTCAATGTTTATTTTTTTCTTTCTATATTAAAATCTAACCCGTACAAAACTGAGGAAATCTCACAAAATATTATTATCGTTATCTCATGAGAATATTCACGCCAAAAGCCTTTAATATTATATGTAGCCAGCTAGTATCTCTACTCGTGAGGTAGTAGTATTGTGTCAATGCTGTTTGTTCTTGTTGTTGTTGGGAGTACTGTTATTGAGAATAAAAAATTAGGGCCCGTATTCGTAGTCCGGTCTTAAGCGTAAGTTCACCTAATATAGCAAGATATTAAGACAGCGTTTTGATTCATAGACACAATCTTGAGGCAAGTTTGAACGTTTGATCGTAACTAAGATATGTGTGGTTGGATAAATATTCAAAGTCTTACCTTAAGTCGATATTAAGAATTGAAAACGTCAAATAATGCAATCTTATTATAGAACTTATCCTTACTTTTAATTAAAAAAAGATATTTTTCTTTATTGGACGTTCCAGCACTGTGTTTCATAATCAGGATAAAAAACCGGTTTGATTTTATTGTAGAACAAATACATAAACACACATATACAACACATAGACAGATTCCACTGTTCACATATACAAAATAATGTTATTTTGAAAAAAAAAATTTTAACTTTTATATTACGAAAACAAGACGGTAACACACGATTTTTAAAAAAAATTTATATAATAAATATTTATCTTTACTCTCCTAGTATTTTTTTAAATTATGTCGAGTATTTTTTCTAATACAACAGATAATAGTTGGGAGGGGGGGGCCTTACATGCTTCTAATGAGAGAGAGTGAGAGAGAATGATTACTTTGATATTAATTATCACGCGTTCTAAACGGTCAAAAATTCTGGAACTTCGGGATTTACTAGAAAACGATATTTTTAGCCTGTGAAAAAAAATGAGCAAAATCTGTCGAAAAGTGGTGGTATGCTGGAAAATCGTTAAATCAACATTTTAGTAGACTTAAGACAACCTTAATTTAACTTTACAGTGAAAAAAGTAGTGAAGATAATGAACTTTATGGGTTTACGTAATACCAATATTGATGATATTGATTCTCATTGATTCCTATACACCCTACATTCGACATATACTAGATCCTTCTAATTTTTATTTAGACATCGAATTTAAAAAAAGATTTAGACCCGATAAAATCCGTATTAAATTTGGAGTATTTCCACTAATAGAACATAATTTAGCTAAAGTCAATCGTCGCCGATTAGTTTTCCATTAGTGTTTCAATTATTAATATATTTGCAATTTTTAGCATTTGCTAGTTTTCAGGTAATTATATATTTTTACCGAAGTATAATTTGTAATTTTACCTTTGCCCTTTTATATTTTTCTTTTTTTTTTTTCAGAAACTATTTTTTTAGCTCGCTACTTTTATGTACGGTCCTATGAAATATGCTTGTTTACATTTGATACATTGATACATTTGATAATTATATTCAGTATCAATGACAATAAATAATATGCTACTTTTCTCCGCAAATCAGATCATCGGATAAATGAGAATTATTACGCAAATTGACGCACACAAATTAAGATTATCTCAAGATTCGTCTTACTAAAGCTTACCGAAGATGATCTTAATGTATATCTATGAATTCATCATGCCTTAAAACCAATAAGACTTTCTTCATGAAAGTAAGATTATGCACTTTACTCAAGACATGACTATGAATACGAAACTGGATGTCAACACATTCCATAAAAATATGTGTGCATAACCATTGAATATGTATAGGTATAAATAAAATATAACATACATACATTTTTATTATATTTTCTTGAAATGTATGAAATTGTCATTCCAAAAAGTTAATATGAACTTCTGGCATGATATTTTTTAATATTTTTCTATTAAAAATGAAATACTGTAAGTAACACTGCAATTTACTGCAATAAGGAAAAATAAATCGACTATTATGGTTGACGAATTTCACCACGGGCGGCTTCCCGTAAGAAATGTGCGGGACCCTTTGTTGTATAAAATTCTAAACAAAGTTTTTTAGCCATAATACGCAGCTAACAACTAACATACACCTATAAAGTGTCGTAAGCAGGTCCCTTAATGCAATAGTAAAGTTTTACTGCTGTCGTCAACAATTATGTTCACATTATCAATTTATTTATTTTTCGTACAATCAACTACTGAATGAGTTTATAGTAATTTATTTTATAATAATAAGTAATCAAGTGATTCTATAATCAAAATAATTTCATTCAAAGTCATTCATCAAATATATTTAAATTTACCTAATTTAAACTAAAGTGATTGGCTACTAAGTTCGAAATACGTCTGTCTCTACATGCACTAAAATAACATTAATCTTTGTTATTCCTCGTTGCCTTATTTCTTCCTTTAGGTTAATGCCATTTTACTACCAAAAATTAATTCACTTCTCAGGACAACACGATAATAGCGATTGTACAAGCTTTCCTTAATAGGTAACGCACTAAAACACAAAACAAAATAGATTAATCCTAATAACTGGGGATGCTTTGGGTTCAAAATAGATCATCATAATTTTCTCCAAAAAAGTTTCAATGCAAGGCACCTCAGGATTTTTAGTTAGTTCTTTTTTTATAATTTTTTTTACTGGAAAACTATTTGTTTATTAACGCTACCATTATTAAATTTTTATTGACAAGAGGGCTGTTAAATTTATGACATCATATAGATAGAAAATATAAAAATAGATGACTTTTAAAAGGAGTAAATACCCTATGTAGTATATAATATATATTACCCATTTGTAAATACAATTTTCGGTTTATAATAGTGATTTTGTTGTTATTCAAAAGATTTAGAAAGCATACAAAAAGTAAATATTACTGGAGAAAATATATGTACTGATGTTATATATTATATATTCAACAGACTATGGTGTTACTCGTGTACTCGTAATATATGTTGACAAACTCAATACAAACAACAAAATCTTAAATATGATAAAAATAATATGGTCTGTTTTCACCCATATGATGATATCTACATATTATGTCTAACATAGAGTGTATTCGTTTCGGGAGTTTACACGTCAGCGCTCGTGCTTATAAATAAAATTTATTGGTATCGTTTTGGCTTATGAACGCTTACTCTACTCTTCAAAATGCCGTTAGTTTTGGAATAATAAGTGCGTGCGTGTAAGCGTCCGTTTGTATTAATATTCAATATGGCAGATGAAATAATTCAGCTCTTTTTTTATGTAATCGAATGTTTGTTTCAGTGATTTAAAAGCACTTAGAATCAACCAAAACACCCTAAATTGATAATTTGAAAAAAATGTCGGTAACGTAGGTTTTTTCGAATAAACAAACGCTTATAAAGTGTTTGTTTTGGAAGTTAGTACGATTTAGCGCTAACGCATTTGTTGCCTTACCTCGATACAGAAAGCGTCTGTGAGCGTAGTATCTATCATAGAACTCAACCATTAGTGCGCTCTGTCACAGCGGCGGGACGAACACTAAAAACAATGCTTGATAGCGCTAACAGCGCTTGATAGACTTAGCTTACGCACTTAAAACGAATAAACCCATAATATATAACCGCATGCACAGGAGTATACGCATGGTCTGACATAAATAGTCTGACAAATTTAATGGGCAGTATGCATAGAGTTCAACGTATAGTATGTAGACGTTATTTGCTCGATCTTTGAATCTTTTGGAGGGCCTTGAGAGAAAAAACATTTGATCCTGTGTTCTGTGTGTTTACGTTTCTGTGATTATGACATCTGAGGAATGAAAAGAGAGGTTCAAATTTAACAATTCGTTTTGTATCACCAAAACTTGCCAAAATAATTTATGTTTGACCAATGGTACAATATAAAATTCGAAATTAACCTATTCCTGAAAATCTCACCGGAAAGAGTATTTAAATATCTTTAAAAAATTGTACATAACTCAATTAATCATCTAGAAGTTGTCTCTACATTTATACAAAACTAGCTTTCACCCGCATTTTATTGTTATATCTTCGCCTTCCTTAACGAGATGCTATTTTTTAAGTCTAATCATTAGCTTTTAAACAAAAAAATTTCATCAAATTTAGTCCTGTACTTTTTGCGTGATGCTCGAACAAACAAACAGACAATTACAGTTATATATTACTAGAGATAGCCTACACCACACATAAAATAGTCATTGAAGAATGTAACAATGTCGTTGTACACGAACTTAGTTCTGGAGTATCTGATTTCAATTTGATTGTATTATATTGATCTTAATGAATACCATTTAAGTAAGACTCCTCTTGACGTACTTGGATTTGTAATTCAAGATTGACACTTCCTCAAATAAAAAAGCATCTGTTTCTAATTAATTTTGCATGTGCTTTTAAATGTTATTTCGACATAAAATTGATATGACCAAGGTTTGTTTTACTTAAGTACTTAATTAGACTCCATTCATGTATAATAACAAATTTAATTACAATTAAATGATAGTGCCTTAGTGATTCGGGTTTGAAAAAAATTTTTCGAATAAAAGTTGTTACTAAATTCATAATGAACAACATTTATCCGATGTATTTTTTCGAAAAGAGGCACAAATCAATTATACAATTTTAAAAACTAACATCAACTTTTGACGCCTATTGTACATGTATTACTTTTTAGCAGCTTGAGAAAGGCTCGAGCACGAGACGAAATAAAATCTTAAACGACATAAAAACACAACAAACCTTTTTGTGTTGCTAAAAATAAAATAATATCATGACGTTTCCATCACAAAAGATGCGTTTGATATAATAACATACGTTCCTTATATACAAAACCTAAGTGTGTGCTTTTTTTCGATTTCAATCAATATGATGTCATACTAAAATGTAGTTATTTGGTATATATCGATGCTATGTGCCTATATAAAAAATATTTAGAAAAACTGTCTTTAAAATGAAAATTTTTATAATAGACAGTTATCTTTAAAATCCGACAGTTTCTATTAATATAGAATATGTATGTACACGTCTAAATACAGACAACAGCATAGTATTTATACAGAAATTATGTGTTCCAGCTCGAAATCAAATATATAGTTTTCACCGGATCTTTATGCAAACAATTAAAATTGCTCCCAAAAAAGCTGGGCATTTGAACATCATTATTTCCTGTGTATCTGTTTTTGTTGACATGAGGGTAAAATTGAAAAAAAAAATTTTAAAAAACCTTTTTTGAACAAAAAATTATAAAGAAATGTTAATAACTATTTTTTATTAAAAGAAATTCCAATTTCTTATCACAGAACGGACAATCATCAAATTTGTCATCCACTGAGCTTCATACTTCATCTTCAACAATACTATTCCGTCAACCGAGGCCCGGATCCATTACTGTGCCAGCAGTATTACCAACGTTGAACTTTGATTTACAGAATAAATTGATTGAAAAAGATGTCCTAAAAATATTAGCCAAACTAATGTATTTAACCAAAACCTGCCGATTCCGTAATTATTAAAATAAAATCAAACTAATTTTATAACTATAAATATTTTTATAAATAATAAATTACAATTAAAGTGTAGTCATTTAAAAAACATCTTTATGCGTATTATTATTTGTAGCACTTCAAATGTTTTAAAATTGAACGTTTAAGATGTCTACATTATATTTAACACCATTTTAGCGTTTACTTGGTAACAAGATGTATTTAAACGAGTGTTTTAAAATAAAAAACTTGGATTTGCATTGTGTACGTCTGCCAATTGTGGGGTTAAAAAAATTATTTAATTCACTGAAAACAATTTCTTAACGTTTTTTGCTTTTGTAATTAGTCAGAATAGTTAGTGCATTTCTACTAATTGTTTTTGAACTTATGCAAACAATAACAAATGCATATAATGCAAATGTTTTTAAATGTCAATTAAAAAAATAACAATTTCCAAATTTATTATTTGCAATAGGATAGAAAAAAATGCAAATGATAAATATTCTATATATTAAAATATCACAAATATCAATCATTCAACTTTTGAGTGTCTGACATAAATTTTGACGTAAAAACAATAAAACTGTCACATAGTAAATGTATTATTAAATCGAAATCGATAATATATAATATATTTTTACCCATATCTCTAAATATACTATTTTGTATTCGTATAATTGTCCTACACGAGCACTTCCATATACAATAAAACGACTGATGTGTGTGTCGCACATAGCTTTCTATTTTCTTATTTAATCACTCATTCAATAGAGCAAACAGCTATTACCAATATACGAGCCACTCTATTATAAATCACTTAATTTGGCCTATTTTCGATGCAATTATAGTCAGTTATAATGCGTTTCGCTCTGCCACGTAAATGTGCTGCCTTATCATTTTGTAGGGTCGTTACTTATAATCCGGCAATTACCTGATTTTCGACCTTGCGCTGTTAGTACAAGTTTCTTTACGTATTTCTATATATTTAGCATATAGGTAGGTGTATAAGTACTATAGGTAAGCGTCGAAAGTACCTGTTTTTGTTTCGCTTTAAACTGTGCTATTCTCATTATTTCCCATTTTTCATTAGTACGATAGATTCATACTTACATTAGACTTAGGCATAATATTTTAGCTGTTCTGTAGAAGGAGCTCCAAGGTCCAGGTAGCGCGCCCCTTTACACCTGCAACTGAACGTATAGGCCGTAGAAGGTCGGTGTTCTAATGCGTAGTGAAATATATCTAGTTAATATAAGAAATACGCGTGTTGGTGTAGATGTGTGTTGGTTTGCAGCACTCATACGCTGAAAGTATTCATTTTACAAACAAAAAAGATCACAACATAAATTATAGGAAATTTTCTCTAGTTTAATAGATTGTGAAGGTTTTCTGCAGTTTCCTTCCACAAACTCAATACTACCAATTCCTAGTCTAAATTCCGTGTATATAAATTCCGTGTCCTTTAAGGGTCGGTAATAATAGTAAAATTTATTACATAACTTTTTTCATCGTAATTCCTCAGCGAATTTCCTCCAAAGGAAATGCAGGCAGCATTGTTTTTGTACCGATCATGAAATTTCTAAAAATTTAAAAATTTCTTCAAATGCCCATCGATCCTACCAGCTATAGATTTTAAAACTTTTATGTATATATATGTTTGCATATATAAATATATATATATACATATATATATATATATATATATATATATATGTATATATATATATATGTATATATATATTATATATATATATATATATATATATATATATATATCAACATCTTAATATATACGTTAATGTGTCTGTAGACTCTCGGGCTGCCACAGTTTTATTCTGATTGGAATGAAATTTGGTATTTTAGGCGCTTGTTTCTTACCATTTTTTCTGTTACACTAATATTTACAGAGATATTTACAATTTAAAATTAAAAGTTAAAATTCTTAAAATCTCTGATTGCATTGGACTTTGAGAAAAATGATCTGAAAATGAATTGTAGCAAACGTAATTTTCTACAACTTTATTCCTTATACGTTTTTCGATTTTTCTAATTTTAAGACAGATATTTTATATTTTGTGTTTTCTTCTTTCTCTATGCCCCCGTTTCCCTTTGACCAATGCCATTTTGTAATAAAATTGGCCTCGCAAATACTAAAATTATATCAGATATGATATTCCATTTTGATCACACTAAAATTATGATGGCTAGAGAGTGATTTATGTATTCTAAGGAAATTCTCTAAGTTGAAGCAGCTCCAGCGTAACGAATTTGTTTAATAATTACTTTTTAATAATTTGTTTAATAATTTATAATTATTGTAAAATACTATTTGTTTTAATCACAAAACTTGACTACTCGAATATCAATGATTCATAGGATGTTAATATTAGTCAATTTGTCACTGATCAATGCTCATTTTTACGTTGTATTTTTTGTTGAAAACGTTGTGAAGAATTATCTAAGGGAAATCCATAACAACTTCTCACAAGTGCTGTTACTTTTTTCGCATATTTATGTATATGCTTACCAAAGGCACAAAAATTATCGTATTACATGGAGATTCGTAGGACGCACATAAAAAATGAATAATTAAAATTCCAAAACAAAAATGAATTAAATACGTTTTCGCATTTCAACAAACAAAAGTTTTGATATCAAATAATTAATTAAACACCAATTAGCATATTTTCATACATAATATTACAAAAAATACGAACTGTGAATGCAAGAATAACAAAGGAAAAATAATATTAAAAAAGCATTTATAATTACAATTACAAAAATGATAGTAACATTATATAATTTGAATACATTTAAATATTCCCTATTTCCATAATGAATCAATCCACTACATTATTAAACCGTGTGTCCATTTGAGAAGTTTTCTCTTAAATATTTTTTTAAAATATTCAGTTTAGAAAAAAATGTTTCAAACAAAAGTTGTTTAATTTAAAGGGAAAAGCATAATGCAACGTGTGGTATAGTTTATCTTTTAAACGGTACAAGGTAGAGAACATCTTTATATAGCAAAAAATATCTTTATCATAAAAACAAGCTTTTGCTGGATACTGTTCTCAATCATACCCCTCCTAGTTTTGGTGTAAATAAATTTTGTATTTACGCCGGAAATATTGGATACATGAAAAAGAGTATTAACCAAAAGTTGTTAATTTTTTTTATAAGAACATTATTTTATAAGAAGTCATAAAAACAAACAACTCGTGTATAAAACTGGTTTTTTATGCATTCAATATTTCTGACATGTATACAAATTTTTCGTCACATATACACCAATACAATTGGGTGTTTGAAAAAAAGTTACCAAAAAATTAATAAACGATAAGTTATACCACGTAGAAGCACTCATTCATCGAACAAAACCATAATTTTAGTATTATATTTTAGTTGGATTCTCGGGATATTATTATTTTATATTTTCTGAAGAAAGAACCCAAACTATAGTCATAATACTATTTTATAATTATAATGGATTTTCGTCAAGTAACGCGACCCATTTAAAACAAAATGTTACACTTTTTCTAAAAAAATAATAATAGAGATTATTTTCACAAGTGACACAAAATATGCAAATCATATCAGTTTTTTTTCACTTAACTTTTTTTTTTTATTCAAAACAACATTATATAAAGAAATGGGTATGCCATTTACTTCACAACTTGTTGAATAACAATATATAATTACAAAGAGTGTCGTATTATATATGCAAATATTCAAACTTTAATATGTTTCAAAATAGTGTTGTATTGAGCACTGATTCAAGAATTGATTCAAATGCTTAAACTTTTCATAGTAAACCTTTGATGATTAGTCTTATTTCCTTATATTTCAATACAAATTAAATTATTTGCATAGTTAATTTCCTGAAAAGTCGTTCAAATCTGCTTTTAAAAGAATATTTCCATAAAGGAAAAATGCTTTTAAGGTAGTTCACTCGTAAACATATTTGTCGTAAGCACTAGATACAATTGAAACACGGGGAACCGATGTAAATTTCCAAAATTAAAGTTGAGATTTTTAAATTAGTCACACGTAAACGGTTACGACCCTATTTTTATGAAACTGTAATTATTTTTTTTTCAAAAATAAACCGTGTTTTCACATAAATATTTTTTCAAATATGTATTTTAGAAAAATATAAGGGGGAAACATAATTCAATTATATTTTTGTTCCGTGCATCCGTGTCTGAGTGTTATTAAATGTTTTAAACGGTGAAAAAAAGAACAAAGCTTTAAATACAAAAAATGTTTATCTCATAAAAACAACTTTTGTTAAAAATTTTTTTTCATACATTGCATAGGTTTTGTGTAAATAAGTCGTAAATTTGGATTACACCAGAAATATTGGATGCACTAAAAAAATTACAAACAAAAGTTTGTTTTTTATAAGAAAACAACTTTTGTTTCAAACTGTTTTTAGTGTTTAAAGATTTCTCCTATCTTGCACCGTTTAAAAGATAAGTTACCCTTACGGCGACGGAATAATGGAGCAAAAATATAATTATTACATTATTATTACCCCACTTAAGTTTCTTTTAAGCAACTGTTGTTTGAAACATTTTTTTCTAAAATGCATATTTAAAGCAATATTTACCCTGAAACTTTTCAAATAAGCAAACAGAATTGTTGAACAAATTGTTAAAAAATATATACTTGGGGTTTTTCAAAAAGACAATTTTCAATTGCAATAGCGCCGCATACAGCATTTTCATAAATATGGAAACATTGATAACATTCTTTGACATCAAATGCTTGATTTGAAAAATCATATATATCTAAGATGGGAAACAAACCCACGACCTCTGACATTCTCTAACACTGAGCTACCTGAGATGTTATGGTAATGGAATGCATACTTTCTTTTAATGTCGATGTATTATTATTTTATTTATTTACTATTCAACGGAAGTGACTCACATTAACTTAATTTGATTTTTAAGTAGTATGTCCGAATATTGATTACATTCTTTCATATCAAATGCTTGATATGAAAAGACTTACACATCTTAGATGTGATTAATGTTCAGACTTATTACTTAAATGTCACCATAAGTAATCGCTACTCACTTCGGTTGCATAATATAACCGAAAGGCAACCATACCAACAATGGATATAAATAGCCGCTATTATACAATAAAAAACAATTTAAAAATTTTGAAAAATTATTAATGTTATACTAAATAATCTCCTTTGACATAGCTGTACTATTTTTTTCGATTGTCACAAGTGAAGTAACTTAAAGGGATATTTCGACGCAAAGAGAAAACATATTGGACTTGATTTTTTGATTATTTGATTAATTTGTTATCATGCTTTTAACAATTATCGTTCAATGATTTACAATTAAGAAGAGAATATCATTCGGAATAAAAAAAAATTGATGTAATTTGCTTTTTCATTTCAACCGTGTAAGTCGGTCTTTATATCGGAGTTGTTCAATCCAACACTGTTCTACAAAATAAACTGGTGACAACTATTTTGTTTCAAAGTTGTTTTCTAAAACCTTTAAGAACCTTTTCTCGTATTTTTTCAGAGATATGAAATTAAAGTGTTATTATTTTTTATGTATGAACTTAAAACTTTAAAAGAAATATTTACAAACATTTTTACATAAATATAACAGTTTGAAACATTACCATATATATCTAGAATATTAAGATTTTTATACCCAGTATATGTAAATATACAAGATATATTAAGTTTAGTCCCGACTTTTTAACGCTTGAAAATATTAATCTTTGGCATTGATGTTTATAAAATGGTCTAATTCGGCCATTTCGGCATGTCCGCCTGTTTGTGGACACGATAACTCAAGAACGAAAAGAGATAACGAGTTGAAATTTTTATTTATTATATATTATATATTATTTTTTATTTTTTTGTATTTTAGAGCAAAAAAGTATTATTCAAAGCAATGACGCGTAAAATTTTGACGGAGAGGCAACCGGACGGCGAATGGTAATCTGGGTCTTGAAGTGATACTGAACCTCCCCGTACCGTCCGAATGGACCGAAAATGGACGGGGGTGGTGATGGGGGGGTGGCAAAACGTAAAGTTTTTTAACGAGGCAACCGGATGAAAATGCGGTTGCTTTGCAGTTTATACCCTATTTATATAATAACATTTTTTTGCCATCCGAAACACTGTCCGGTTGCACAGAGTGCCCCAAGAGTTGTTGGGTGCATCTTGGTGGATAATGGGCATGTAATGACCTTTTAAACATCCAGTTAGTCGGTGATTAATCGCCGATAAATCCAACGAATCGAAAAAAAGAATAATCAAAATCGAACTACGATCTGTAGGGTGTCCTCATACATGCACTACTCCGGAGGAAGGTACATAGCATTAATATATATTGTAATACATACATACATACACTCGAAAACCATTACCCTCCTTGTGGGGCAGTCGGGTTAAAACACTTTTTAAAGGTTTTATTGTATAATCAATGATGTACTGAAACTGATGATGTACTGATAGGACGTTGATGATTCTGAAATAAAATTGCTGCATTTATCATAAAATTTGAAATTTTTGGTAGTGGTACATAGCACTATATTTTTTTTCGAAGAACTGAGGTAGACAACACTGTGTGAACAGTGTATTTTGTGCTTTGATAAATGGACTTAGTGCTCCGTACCTCCGGGGTACTGGAGAATAGCTATTCAAAAAGATCATGATGTTTTAAAGAAAGATGCACTCTTTCCAAATACTAAATGTGAGTTACTGGTAAAATTATTTTTGATATATCACTTATTTAGTTTTAGATTAGTTTCAAAAATCTAGACTAGGGTACTAGTTCAAAATTAGTTAATAATAAAATTACAATTTCCAAAAAAAATAAAAAAATGATTCGTCCTACGCAGCCCTTAAAGTTTACAAATATTTGCATGTTTTGAAATAGAAAACTTTTAATGTAATGAACAACTGTCAACACACACAAGAGTTGAAGTAGAATATTATATGATCAAAAAGAATATACCTTTTATAATAATTTTTCATGTAAAAGTTTTGCTTAGAGCAATATCAACAAATCTTAGAATAAATTAGAAAAAAGAATTAAAAAGATTGAAATGTGTATAAAAATTTGTTCTTCTATACCTGATTTCTGGAGCAAAATCTTTTTAAAAAGTACTTTTCAGTCTACTTAATTTACCTTCTGTACAAAGATGTCTTATTTTAATAAATGCACCTGAATATTTCTTCAAGGAAGCGTTTTTGGAAAAAAGTGATCCGTATAAAAGGTGAGTTTCTTTCTTTAGCTTCTAAAGGCTGCATCTCTAAAAAAATTTTATAAATTGAAGTACATAAAGTTCTACGTCGAATGAATACCACAATTTAATAATTTGGTCAAACAGTATGATCGAAAACTACGGTCAAAAAACAACGATTTTTTCCATCTTTGTCAAAAACTGAGATATGGTACTATTTATGAGTCAGAAGCTTGAAAATGACTACTCTAAGAGAAATATTTAAATGGTAACTTTTACAATGATCACACGTAAAAATTTGTGTTCCATACCGTGTTACAACATTCCTTTCAAACGTTGCGAGATAGAGAAAATTTTCAGAATATATATTTTCATTCAAATTTCATTGATAAGTAAAAACATATCATACAATGCCTTAATCGAACTGACGTCCTAGTCAGTTTTCCAAGTAACATGCCACTTTTCTAATTTTATACAATTAGGGACAAAGTTCATATAAAATTTGTTCATTAGAAATATAGTAACAACTTTTATTCGAATTTTTTTTCGAAAAGACGACAAGCATTTGTCACGATTATTTTAATATCAATTTAATGCGTAAATTTCTGCTCTACACAAATAGTTGGGTTTTAATTTTACAATGATATAAATCCTTATATTACGATATGGAAAATACAGCCTATATAAAAAACCCCTATATATGTATAATGTAAAAGGATTCAAATGGAAAATATTTGAATTCAATTTTCAGAATATTATTATCCGATTAAAACATCAATAAAACGGCAATAAGGATATGCTCACAATACAATTCAACATTTCTATCTATATAGTATAGCTTTATGTAAAACAAATATAAACTTAATTGTCTGAATGAATATCCGCTTCATTTCTCTATATCATGCGTGGTCGACGACGATTAACTACAATACGTATATAAACATCAATTCAAAAAAGGCAGATTAACCTTATTCAATTTAACATCAAAGAACTATTATTATTTTACAGCCTGTGAGGTAGGTACTTGGTCACAAATATATATATATATATATATATATGTATATATACATAAAATATATCCTACTTTGTATATGTATGTTACGTATAATACATTGTATAAAACCATTAAAAACATATAATACTTACACTCGGTTTACAGAGTGTTTCAGAAAGTTTTAAAATTGCCATTGAGATATACCAAGAGCCGGTTTTACTTTTATGAATAAGGTATATTGTTATCTATAGTTACATATTAAGTTACGGCCAGTAGCGGATTTAGGTTTGAGGGCGCACTAGGCCCGAGAAGATATGGCGCCTTTTTTCTTTCGTAACAGTATATATATATATATATATATATATATATATATATATATATATATATATATATATATATATATATATATATATATATA
The DNA here is from genome assembly GCA_963920215.1 of Nineta flava. Lineage (NCBI taxonomy): Eukaryota > Metazoa > Arthropoda > Insecta > Neuroptera > Chrysopidae > Nineta > Nineta flava. The sequence goes on from OY986040.1 coordinate 94,081,166, forward strand.
TATATATATTTATATATGTTACAATTAAATTTTGAATGAAAAATAAGAAAAAAAATCTAATTTCGTAAATAAATACTATGCTAGCATTGAAGAAAAGTTTTTTTAAAATCTTCTTGTTAGAGATTTTAGATTTTAGTACTTGCCTAATTAATTATTTTAACAAAGAAATTCTACCCTCAAAATGGTACTATGTTTAGATAGTAAGAGCGCAATAAAATAAACTTTAAAATTTGGTCTTAGAGTTTGCAGAAAACTCAATGGATTTTTAATAACTTAAAAATTTTGACGCCCCTCAAAGTTTTCTGGCCTAGGCCCGGGCCTAATGGGCCTAAGCCTAAATCCGCTAATGGGTACGGCCTCAAGATGTTGCTCGTTGCTCTCGTTCAGCGACAAAATTAGTCACGCGGTACAACTTTTAATTTCAAACGATATGTTAGTCACGACAAGTTCTTAGATAAATTACAGCTTAAACATGACTGAAATGAGCCATAAAAGAAACATTAATATTAAGAAACATTATAGATAGTTGATATATCGATAAATAGACCGCTCAACCCCTAACGTCCTTTACTCATAATTAGAACGATTAAAATTTTTTTAAACTCGATCGTAGTAAAACCAATTTCGTCTTGAACACAATTAGCCGAATTAGCCCATTCACGAATTTGAAGTAACTTTTTGGTTATAAAATTCATTTTGTTTTTGGGTTATTGTGTTGGTAGGTAGGCCGGCGGACATGTGAAAATGGAGTAATAAGGTCAATTCATAACACTTTTGCCAACATTTTTGTGTTCCGATCAGTATTTTCAATTTCTGTGATATACTTGGGACTATTTGCTTAAGAAACGATTAAACTATAAATATTTAGGGAATAAACTACCGAAAATTTCAAAGGTCAGATGTTATTTCTAATACATGCAAATTTTAAAATAAATGCAGCAATTTTATTTCAGAATCATCAACGTCCTAGCAGTACATCATCAGTTTAAGTACATCATTGGCTGTACAATAAAACCTTTAAAAAGTGTTTTAACCCGGCTGCCTCACAAGAAGAGCAATGTTTTTCGAGTGTATGTATGTATCCGACCAAAAACATAAATGTAAGAAAGGGCCGAGTTTTCGGGAAAATCCTTAATGTAATAGTTCCTTCTTAAAAAGTGATGATATGGAAGAAAGGACCGAACTATTTACAAAGTAAATAGCACTAGACTTCATATAATAGTTGCTTCTTAAAAAGTGATGATATGGAAGAAAGGACCGAGCTATTTACAAAGTAAATAGCTCTAGACTTCAAATAATAGTTGCTCTTTGAAAAGTGATGATATCCCATTAAAGAGCCGAGCTATTTACAAAGTAAATAGCTCGGTAAACTATTAACTAAAAAAATTAATGAGGGGTAAATTGATTAAATGTAAGAAAAAATTTGGTTGAAATTTATTTCGTAAGTTTTCCCTTAGTATGTTTTTAAAATTTTATATAACGCGGCAAGTTTTAAAATATTTGAAATCATCAGGAAAAATAACTTGCCGCGTTATATAAAATTTTAAAAACGTACTAAGGGAAAACTTACGAAATAAATTTCAACCAAATTTTTTCTTACATTTAATCAATTTACCCCTCATTAATTTTTTTAGTTAATAGTTTACCGAGCTATTTACTTTGTAAATAGCTCGGCTCTTTAATGGGATATCATCACTTTTCAAAGAGCAACTATTATTTGAAGTCTAGAGCTATTTACTTTGTAAATAGCTCGGTCCTTTCTTCCATATCATCACTTTTTAAGAAGCAACTATTATATGAAGTCTAGTGCTATTTACTTTGTAAATAGTTCGGTCCTTTCTTCCATATCATCACTTTTTAAGAAGGAACTATTACATTAAGGATTTTCCCGAAAACTCAGCCCTTTCTTACATTTATGTTTTTGGTCGGATATCAATCCTTTTGTAAGGCTTAAATATACGAAGCCGAAGGCTTCGCACAAAACGCTACGCGTTTTGTTACTCTTCACGTATGCTTTGCGTTTCTTTACGCTTCGCGATACTTTACTCTTTTTAGATTCACATATACAAAGGAGACCGCTTCGCGATATGTAACGTCAACTGGCTCTGCTCGCTTTTTGAAAGGCTTAAACATCAATATAGTATGGTTGTTATATAATAATAGTGACAATGTAATTCTGACATGTATAGAAAAAAAAGGGTGCTTTTAGGGGTGTTTTTTCCATTTGTGAATGGTTGCGATTGGAATATTTACTCTAATAAAATAATCCTGTTATTTTAATCCAGTTCCACGTTGAATAACCGTCCGTTCTAACATGAAAAGGGCAGTTTTAGGGGTGTTTTTCCTCTTTTTGGGGATTGCGATGTAGGTTATGAAATTTTCGTGGTATTCTGTTAATTTGACTTTATTTTGGGTCGATTGGTGAAAATCCCATCTTTCTGCCATGAATAGAAGGTAAAAGGGTAGCTTCGGGGGTGCTTTAAAGATTTTTTTTGGGAGGAAGCGATTAAAGTTTTTAAGTTTTTTGAATAACCTTCTTAATTTGTAGCTGTTTAGCGTCGAATATAACAAACTGCATCTTCCTAGCATGTATACAAGAAAAGCGGTAGTTTTAGGGGTGTGTTTCCCATTTGCGAGGGGTAACGATGGAAAAATTTACGGTTTTAAAATAATCCTATAATTTTAAAACCGGTCCACGTCGAATGAAAAACCTGATCTTTCTAACATGAATAGAAGTGAAAAAGGCAGTTTAAGGGGTGTTTTTTCGGAGGTTTCCGATGTAGGTTATGAAATTTTTCAAAGTAATCTGTTAACTTGACTTTAAAAAGAAAATCCCATCTCTCTAACTAGAACTGACATGAAATGGAATTTTACGGTTGTTTTCCTTATTTGCGATGCAGGAAATGAAATTTTTTAAAGTATTCTGTTAACTTGACTTTATTTCGGGTCGATTGGTGAAAATTCCATCATTTCAGCATATATAGAACTGAAAAACGTAATTTTGGGGGGGGTTTTTTTTCGATTTTTCGGGAGGTTGTAATAAAAAAAATTAAGTTTTCCGAAATAACTTCCTAATTTGTAGCTATTAAGCGTCGATTGCAAAAAACTGCATCTTGTTGCATGTATAGAACAAAAAGGTTGGTTTTGGGGGTGTTTTTACCAATTTCGAAGGGTTGTGATGGAAAAATTTTCTTCCTTCAAATAATTCTGTTATTTTGAAACTGTTCCACGTCGAATAGAAAAAAACCGATCTTTCTATCATGAATAGAAGTGAAAAGGTCAGTTTTAGGGATGTTTTCCCCATTTTCGGTGTGGTTGCGATATAGGTAATGAAATTTTTCAAAATATTCTGTTAATTTAACGTTATTTCGGGTCGATTAGTGAAAATTCTATCTTTCTAGCATTTATAAAAAAGAAAAACGTAATTTTGGAGTATGTTTTGTCAATTTTCCGGGGGGTTGCACTGAAACAATTGAAGTTAATAAATAATAATTGATCAATGCAAAATATAATAAAAAAGTTAAAATGAGAATATAAATTAATGTTTATTACAAAATTACAAAAAAAAATCTGTACACAATGGTCACCCATCCAATTACTGATTTTAACTAACGTTGCTTAACTTTTAGATGCTATATGCCAACTGCTGTATACAACAAGCCAATCCACTACTATAGGTTAAAGAAACTTTTAGTCATAATATAGTTCATTGTGTTTTCTACATGGGTGTTTAGTTTTAAATGGTCTAATACAATCAATATTAAAATACCTAAGTGTCATCCAATCAGATAGGACTCTATAAAAATATCAACGAATAAGATAAATATATGCGTTCTAATGCTAATTTAATTAATACGAAAATTGTAAAAATTTCCTTTTTTCCGATACAAATTTCCAGTTTTCGCAATTTTCCCGTCGTTTTGGGTACTACAGTTACCTACATGCCAAATATCAACTTTACAGCATATCTAAGTATCGTAGAATATTGATCTATTAGTTACCAAGAATTGTAGGCGTTCCCGCGAATTTTGCGTTTTTGAAGTGAAATAACTTTTTAACGGTTAATTCGTTAACGTTGATTGAAAAAATTGTTTCTTATAATTCCGTAAAGTATCTACATTCGAAATATCAACACTGTAGCTCTTTTCGTTCAAAAGATACAGCACCTAAAAAACGACATATGAAGTGTCGTTAGGTTTGTTTTAATTGTGGGAGTGACATAGAGTATACTAATTAAATATGGCGTCTGCGAATCCAAAAAGACAGGAGGAAGAGTTTGTATGTGTGTGTTTGTCCGAATTATTGTTGAGAAAAACAATGGGAGATACCGAAATAATGGTAACAAATTTTCGACAAATTTCCTTACGACTCCAGAAAAACTATCAAAAGTTCAAAATTATAGTCGACCCAGATCTGTAATATAGTTTGCAGTTTCTGTTGAAAAAACCTGCATTAATAAAATTTAAAAAAATATTATTTTAAATTTAAAATATAAACAAGTGAAAATAACAACCAAATTGCTTAAATACGCGGTATATCCTGAATTTATGTAAAAACGTTTGTAACAAAAGTTGTTTATTTTCTAAAAAGGAACATTTTTGTCACCGTATTTTTGTTCTATCTGTTTTGGTTTCAAAGAGGGGTAGTTTTGCCCATTTTGCCAAAAAATGGTCCAATTTTGCTAATTCAACTAGACTTTACTTTTTAGCTCTAGAACACACACAATTTCAGCTCGTTATCTCTTTTCGTTTTTGTGTTATCGTGTCCACAGACGGGCGGACACGCGGAAATGACCGATTTAGTCCATTTTATTTTACACCCATTGCAAACATTTATGTCTGCGATCAATTATTTCAAGCGTTACAAAGTCACGACTAAGCTTAATACACCCTTGTATATTTACATTTACTGGGTATAAAAACTTGACGTCTCATACTGTCAAAAATTTGACAGCTTTTTTAATTTACATATTATTTTACTGGTTATTGAATTATTATTGTCCTTAAATTTAACAATAAACTAGTTTCTAGTGTAGGTTATTAATTGCTTATAGTTTTATTTTGCACTGATACTCCCTGTATATGTAAGTATATTATAATATTACAAAATACATAGTAAATAGCCAAAGTGACTATTCGCTTTGTACTACTTAAGTATATATTAATTACACACGGAGGAAAATATCCTTAGTAGAACTACATTACGTTGATGTAAATAAAATACATATGGATGGATACAATGAACTTTTATTAAAATTTTACATCATTTTAATTAAATTAAGATAAAGCACTGGCTGATAGCTTGTATTCTATGTCTCTTTCTATAACAGCCTTAAATTAAATTATAATTCACAATGTTAGAACTTTACATCAATATAATATATAGCGACATTAAATGGGGTATTTTTTTTATTTTAACCATAACATACTACATTTGTTCTGTTGAAAATTATTAAGAATAATTTTTAGGACCTCAGCACATAATTGTAAAGGAAAAATTTTTAAGACAAAATATTTTTCTCCTTGGAGAAGGAGTTTTTTTTATATAAATGTAGAAAAGTATGATTGGAAAAATAAATAGATCTCGATTTTGATTTTTTTTTTCACTTTCAAAAAAAGTTTTTTTTTTAAATCAAATGAATAAAAATTTATTTAATATATTCGAACATGTTTATACGAAGTACAAATTGAATAATATAAACAAGTCGAAACAGTAAACTTACTTAAGAACAAAAACAACTATTATATTACTGTATATTATAAATTTAGAATCGGTGGATATGACTGACATATCCGAGCGCGCTAAGTGGATATTCAGGATATATAGGTATCATATCTATAATATACTTGGTTCATATCCTGGTCGAACCAATATAAATTTTAATAAATTTTATCTATTACCGACCCTTCTGAATGCGATTGTCACTGACAATAAACTAATTGTTCAAAAAGTTTCTACAAAAAAATGTGTCTTTCGAGAACAATATTTTTTTATTTGTTTGAAAATATCATTCTTCTGGCAGTATAAAAGGCAGAGCGATTTATCGATTCTAGATAAGTTAAAAATTTACCATTGGCGAGGAAAGATTAGTAAGCATCAGTTGTAAATTTGATTGTTACGACAAGTGGTATTTTATAGAGAAATAAACCCGTAATTGTAGAATTGAATTAAATTCTTTTTTTTTTCAAATCGAATAAAGTCATGTTTGAGTAGAATCATAAAATTGTTGTTTTTATTATATTTTTCTTAAATCAAGTGTGTTTTGTTCCGATTGGGATAAATTTACTTAACTGTCACTAATATATTGTGTGTCGAAAAATCAGGGAAAAAGTGGTAAAAATACGTAAAAAGTGGTGTGGTAACGGACAGTACGAACATCATAGTATTCGTCGCCCTATATTCCGTAAACCGTATATTGTACGTAAAAAAAATGGAACTTTTTTGTGGAAAATTTTGTCATCTTCAGTTATGGTTTCCACCCTGATTGGTCTCCGAGCCGTAGGAAGCGAGATATTCGCAAAAAAACGAATTTGTTGACCTTTGTCCTTGAATATTTACTAACGCGATCGCGATCTCGTTCTCGATTTTTAATGTGTTTTTCAGAACGTCGAAATGAAGCGATTAAAAAAAATTGAAGCTTCCATTTTTTTGGTACTTAAAACCTATAATGATTGGACTACGTGCGTTTATTTGAAAAGTTTATAACTAAATATTTTTTTAAATATGCATTTTAGAAAAAAATATTTGAAACAAAAGTTTTTTTTATTTTATAAAAACGATATTTTATAAAAACAAACTTTTGTTTAAAACATTTTTTCATGCATCCAATATCTCATTTATATAAAAAAAAATTTATATTTATTTACATAAAAAAAATTAATCAAAATAAAATGCAACAAAACACTTACAAAAAGTTGTTTGTTGATGAGACAAACTTTTTTTGTAAATAAAGATTTTCCGTTTCTTGCACCGTTTTAAAGACAAATATTGCCACGCGGGCTCAGACGCTTGAAACAATAATAAAATTATTGCTAAATGTTCCCCCCTTTAATCTAAGCAACTTTAGTTTTATTTAAAAATATCATATTTAAAAAAATATTTAGGTGGAAACTTTTCAAATGAATACGCAGTTATAAGTCACTTCGAATATAAAGCATACATTACAGCTAAATGTTTTAAAGCACCGTCTTTGGTAAACTTTTCAAAAACTTTTATGTATGATTTAAACTAGTATTAACAGTGGATATTTTGTTGCTTCAAGTATCATTCGAGTTAACTTAATGTACTTCAAGTAGTTTCTAATTTGTAAAAACAACCAGATTAAACAAAGTCTGCACAGTTTTTCTTCAAAAAGATTGTGTATGTTGGTAGATAAAATCGCTGCGGTTATTTGTGGATTCACAAAGTTAACCAACTATACCATCAATAATAATACATTTGGTGTATTTTATTAAATACAAGAGTCCGGCATACAAATGTCTAGTGATGCCACGAGAGACTAGAAAACGAGACAAGACAAAAATAAGAGATACGAGGCGAAAGTTAGAATCCTGATTTTGATAAATATTGGAGAGAGAGGCGATAGTACTGTTTTTCAATCACTATAGATTTTTAATCAAGATAAACGTACTAATCATAAAAACTTTTTAACAAAAAATAGAACCGACGAAAGAAGAAAGTAACGAAAAAGCAAAAAATAAACTAGGTCTTACACTAATATGAATACTTAAATAATTTCGACGTCAAAAAATCTCCATCGAAATAGGCGAAATAGTAATTACTGAGTTATATATATATATATATATATAATATATATATATATATATATATATATATATATACTTCAAATTGCGCAACGATATTGATATTAAGAAGTAAAATATACAGATTGAATTGAGTACCTCCTTCTTTTCGTCGGTAACAAAACAGTAAATTATTTTCAGTGGCAATGGTTTAATTTTTTCTATAGTCTTTATTGTTTCAATTAAAATATAAAAATTAAATAAATAGGAAAAATTTTCGTCAATAGAAAAAATATTTTAAAGTTGATTTGATGATTTTTTTAAATTATATTTTATCAATAAAATCTTCAACTGTAAAAAACCAGACGAGATGTGACGTTAGGAAAGCTTTAACAAGTCAATATAAGAGACATGCTAGTTTTGACTCGTCTTGCGGCATCACTACAAATGCCGGACACGAATTAGCTACATAGCACATTTTAGCATAACAATTTAGAGGGTCACCACGTTGCGTATTTGCATAATATGCTGCGGTATTCTACCAACAAACAATATCTTAGTTAACGTGAAAAATGAACGAACAGACAACATATGTTCGCGTCGCGTATACATATACCAACCTATTTCAATATGGACATTGACAGGAACATTCAGAAAATAATAAAAGGGGAAAATTATTAAATGGAATTTTAATTTTATTTCCATTGTAATTGCTTATTTTTTCAATTCAATTATTTTCAATATTTAATTAACTTGAAATTATTACGTTGCTCGTTTTTTAATGAATAATTTATAGGTAGCATTATTTATGGATCTAATTTAATCGTTACAAATTTGGTTCTCTAAGAGGGTTAATACAAAACAAGTGGAAACAAAAACTAACTGAGTTAATTGCTTAAAGACTCAATATATATACTATACTATAAGTTTGTGAAAAATATGAGAAAACGAACAGAACTGCGGAAATGAACTAATTAAGTCTTTTTATGAATACCTTCCATGTATACCATCTGGAAGAGGGGGGGATTTATGGTTTTCGATTTTCTGGGTGGTTTAGCCTAAAACCTATGTGCCTACCAAAAAGTTTTTTATTTCATTTTCGCCGCTGCCGTAGCTCTCACGTTCGCTCGAAACTGGACATTTTGGATACCTCTCGACGCGAGCTTTCTTCTGACTTGCGTTTTTCATAATTCCGAGTATATTTACGAGTTATATGATACGGCATATTAATTATTTTGTAATTTTCAATTAGCTACCGAATTTCACTTTCACTATTCCGGCGAATATATTTGCTGTTTCACTTTGAGTTCTAAAAGTGCTTCATAACACCGGAATCAATTTCCTAGCTAAACGCGATTCCACACTTCACCAATTTTTAACCTTACAAAAAAGTTAACTCGTACCCCTTCACTTGCAAGTGCCTACACTGGCACGATGACGTTAACGCAAAACAACTACTGCACGACAAATACGTAAAGGTCTGATCTATCCGTTGTGGGCTCAATCATTATTTTTGTATTATTAGTCTCGTAGTTACTAGCGATTCTAATCTGATGGAATTTTACAACACAATAACATTATGAAACAATATATAATATAAAACCTATTTTGACAAAATGGAAACCCGACTTCAAAAATCAAATATTCTATAACAAAAAATGCACTAAAAAGTAAAAAAATAATTGCATATTCTTGTGCCAATTTTAGTTCACCTAAAAAAATTTTTTTAATATATATGTACAATTATTGTTAATTTTGGAGTCGGTGTCAGCATAGAGAAATTCACATAACTTTTGGACACCGCCTCCAAAAATAACAATAATTGTACATATTAAACATATTATTATACTTTTTATTATATTTATTTTTTTTTTATATATATTTAAAAATTTTTGCTTAGGAGAACTAAAATTGGCACAAGAATTTGCAATTATTTTTTTACTTTTTAGTGCATTTTTTGTTATAGAATATTTGATTTTTCATTTTGTCGGGTTTCCATTTTGTTAAAACAGGTCTTATTTCTCGCTTTTTAGTGACTTTGAAGTTCTATAACTTATTTTATTTGTCTAAAATGGAGACAAACTAAACGACCTACTAACTTTTAGTGCATTTCTTTATAACACATTTGTTTTTTATCCATTTTTTTTTTTTTTTAATTTTTAGTGCATTTTTTTATAACAGATTTTCAGTTTTTTTTACATGCATTTTGTTTTTTTTTGTAAAAATTATTTTTTTTGGGTCGGTTTTTTTTTTGTAAAAAATTTTTTTGAAGTCGGTTTTTAAAAAAATTTTCTTATTTTCCCATTATGAATGAGTATACCCTTCTAAAAAAAAAATTTCGCAGAAATCGGTTATCACATATAAAATGAGGATTTTCTTCGATTTCCCGGGGATCCCCTTATCAGAATGCGATTTGGTGCCAATGGGACCAATGGGAAACCAAACCCTTTAAAACAAAATACAAAAATTCAAAATCGGTACATAAAGACGGAGTTCTGAGGTGACACACATAAAAAAAATCTATTCCACTAGCTAAATAGCTAATCAACAAGTGAAAGTATGTAAAAGTGTATTATAATATTAACTTTTTTCGAATCATCTTGTATGCAAATGTTCAGTTTATGTAAATACGTGCGACTTTTGAATAAAATAATTATTTTAATCTATAATAACAATCGATAGTAGTATTCTTCCATTTTTGGATAGTGTAATTTCTATGGTATATAAACGATGCGGCAAATGAATTCTTCTTTATTACAGAGTGTAGCAAAATATGTTTGTTGAAACAAATAACAAAATATTTATTTATGATCGGATTTTGTATAAAAATACGGAACGAAACTTAGACGTATGGATAGATAAAATTAATGGAAGTGTTGTGAAGTGTGAACTAAAGCCATGAAAAAAAATTATAAGTATTTACTTCCATGAAAAAACTATATAAAAAATTATAAATATAGGCAATTTTCATTACATCAATGTTGTTAAATAATATAATTGTAAAAACTATATACATTCATTGTTCTCGATTTTTTTCAGTACTTTCTGAATTATTCTGTGGTGATACGGTAAGGGATATTGCTGAAGTCGTGCTTCAAAAAGCTTTTCGAACAGAATGTATTCGGGTCAGAATGCATTCTGATGAGGTTGTACGGATCTGAATGAAACTTATTGGGCTGGTTTAGGTTCCAAGAATCCAAAAACCTACTCTAGAAATATTAATTAAAAGACAAGATTTGGGATTTAAACCAAATGTATAGTTTGCCTGAAATTTAATAATCAATATATGAATTTGTTTGTAGTTACCAGGTAACACAAGAAAATATGTCCTGTTCGCATAGGTGCCTAAATATTGAAGAAAACTAATTATTAAATAAACAAATATTTGAAAGTTTCGTAATTATTTTATTTGACTAGATTCGGAGCAGCGTTCCTTCTTCAGAAATAAAAATGAAATGATTATTTAATTACATTTGAAAAAAAAAAACAGTTCCGTTAATTGACCGTTCGGATAATCGACGCTCCACCGAAAATGTGAACCTTGTTGTTACTATTTGTATAAATTGATCATTTCATTTTTATTTGTGAAGAAGGAACAGTGTTCCGAAACTAGTCAAATAAACTGATTTTACGAAAAAATCAAATATTTGTTTTATTTAATAATTATAATGGATTTTCGTCAAGTACCGACCCATTCAATATATAAAAGAAAGACGAAAACTAAGATTTAGAATCGAGTACATTAAACCGTCTAAGAAGAAAGAAGGATTTAAAGAGCTATGTTATGTGGTAGGAAATTAAGTTTATATTAGGACTCCTCTAGCCATTTTTCTGTAACTCTTATACTTACAAAAATCTTTACTATTTTTCGTCCAGGAAACTTTCTTTCATCTTCTTTATATTTCTTTCCTGTTTGAAAATTTCGCTAAATCTGTATAGCTCCTACGTGTCGCACTTTTTGATTATGTCTTTTCACGAGCTCATTTTTTTCTTTTTGTTTTAAAATATACTACAAACTACTTTAATTTGAACATAATTTTTATATAATAATTCAATATTCGACTTTTCCAAGAAGAGCTTAATACACATGGCTCCTACGTCATTTAATTTAATTTTTGAAAATTTCATTTGATACATTCTGTACATAAATATAGACCTTTTACAAAAACTGAACGATAATACACATTCGCACATCATTTATAATCAATGAGATTGTTATAAGCAAATCCCTGGAATTTTTTTTCTTCTGTGAAATAGGGATTTTTTTAATAGGACTTCTTTTTATACACAGTTTTATTTTTTTATTACAGATTTTACTTTTTGTGATAATATAGTATTCATACTACTATATACCACGAAACTTTACCACCCTTCGTAACCTTATTCCTTATACATAATTTATAATCTACACGTATATATTCATAGATAATATACATATTACATATACATCATAGATGCTTTTAAATAAAAATAACAATCCATTTTCCAAGATACTGGAGGAATAAATACATTTATTTAAATGTAATATTTGTGTAAAAAAAGATAACAAATCAAATATTTGTTAATTTTTATTACATTTTATTTATTCAAATACTTTGTTTTATAATATAAAAAGCTTACCAAAGATGGATTACAGTGGGTGTTTTTTTTTTGTATGTGCTTAACCCGAAAGTACATTCGCTATACCGACTGACGCTATTTGTGATATTTTGTGATGATGTAGATTTATACTATATATCAAAATTTTACTTAATTTTGAAATCTATGTATAAAAAAACATTAAGATAGTTCCCACTGTCTTATATAATTAGGACAAAAAACCAGTTTGCTTTTATTATAGAACAAATACATGTATACACACACAACACATAGATATATTCACTATTCATATAAAATAAATGTAAGTAAATAATTTTAAACTTTTTTATTTCGAAAACAAAACTGTAATAATATTTATCTTTACTATCCTAATTTTTTTTTTTTGTCGAGTATTTTTTTGAATACAACAGATAATAGTTGGGCGGGCATGACGTTGTACATGCTTCTAATGAGAGAGAATGAAAGAGAATGATTACTTTGTTATTAATTATCTCGCGTTCTAAACGGTCAAAAATTCTGTAACTTTGGGATTTATTAGAAAACGTTATTTTTAGCCTGTGAAATAAAAAAAAGATGCAGAGTCTTTCGAAAAGTGGTTTTAAGCTGGAACATCCTTAAATAATTCATAAAATGATTGCTTAAATTGAATCATAGTTTTTTTTCTTCAAAATTTTGAATTATTTAGAAAAGTGTGTTATCTTAAAATTTAGGATAGTCATAAAACTTATATTTTGATTGTTGTATATTCGCTATAGGTCACAAACTCGGTTCAAAAACATGTTTTTTTTTAAATTACATTTCAAATTTTGCCCCAATTCCTAGAACATTTGTTCGTGTTTTATAAATACGTATTTCGAATACAATGTAGTCATCATCAGTATGAATTAGATAATCTTAACTATCTCTGGGATATCATTTCAGAATTTGAAATGTAATTTGAAAAAACCTAGAGTTCTCTTTATTCATAAGGCTTAAATTACAAATTGTAATTAATTTAGCTAAAAATTTTATATAAATACAATATTTAAACACTTAGATTTCACTTTTCAAGAAAAACTAACAATTGTTTATTTATTTTGGAGGAGTTCACATTGGTTATCTTTAAAAGTTTGGGATCGATAACCACAATAAGAACTGGTTTTAAAAACACAATGAAATATTAATTCTTTATTGTTTCAAACTTGCTAGAGTTCTAAAAATAGACAATAATGAATTGACAACTGTTTGGTAATTTAGGAGTATGGAAGGTTTGTGTTAATGAATTTCGAAAACCAAACATTATGTTTTAGACCTCTTTATGTTGTATGTAGTATTTCCAGCTGTTGGTTTGGCCTGTGATTGCTTTCAATTAAATGGCTATAAGTGAATGTGCACTATGTGTTGTTTTTTCCATGACCTACAGTGTTCAGCTTTTCTTAATTCAAAACTACGACTCGCCTGACTGATATAAATTCCAATAAAATCTTGGCAAGTTTGCATGTATACCTCTGCTTATTTATGGGTGTCAATTTTTTTATATTTTCATGGCTGGTTTAAAGGCTATATTAAGTTAAAGTATACTAAGTAATAATTCCCAAACAATTTTTTCAGAGGTTTTGTCCATAATACGTTACTGCCTTTTATGTTTCGGCCTGGGTCTTTGCCTTTGGCAATACTACGTCCATGGATATTTTCTTCATTGCTTGGCAAGTATCGAGTCTATCATCGTTGAACTGGAGAAACTATTATTGGCAGAAATTTCTTTTATTATGTTCATTTCCTTAGTAAAGTTGCGACAATGAAATTTTTAGTGTCCTATTGACCATCATTCTTTTAGGATATGTACATTCTTAAATAAAAAAATTGTGGTGGCAAAATAATTATGCAATAATATATAATAATTATATTTATAAATGGAATTAGATAAAACGAACCTTTATAAAATAGTTCAAGAACTATTTACATTACAACACTATATTATTGTTTAAATAATTACAAATGGCCATGACATAAAAATAATTACTCCATTGGGAAATGAAACTATTTTAATATTGTATATTGTTGTATATTTAGTTTAAACAACTTGTTTTGTCTGCTACAATTTTATGATATTACCTACTTATGACCAGGATGGTGTCTTATACTTATACCTCTTCTTTTTGCTTCCTGAATTTATATATAAACAAGCCATCCTAGTTAAATTTGTTCAGTATTAAATTATACAACTACTTAATGATTAACTTTCATAGGACATACTTAAGTAGATGCTCAAGAACAATGAAATACAGTCGGGGATAAAAACGACAGAAATATAAAATTATGGTTGATGTTAACATACAAAATTATTTAACTATAAGCAAGAAAAATCCATATTATTACGTCAAAAATTATGCGTGACCAATTAGTGCGAAAAATGAATTTTTCGCCCATTTTCTTTAAGAAATGGGATTTCGGAAAAAATTGACTGAAACTATGGGATAGTTTCGAAGATACCGATCAAAAGTCATGAGCGCGACCATTAACACCCTTATGTCCACTTGTTTATGTCCAGCAATGTCAACAGACACGTCCGTAACAAAAAGGAAATGGTTTAAAATGAAGATTAGACAACGATATTTCCATTTAAATTTTGTACTACCAAATACTATAGTTGAACCTGACCTTAGATTTGTTCCATTGACACACTTATAGTCAATATAGTAAAGCAACAAAATATATACGAATCTCATGTATTTGAAATCCGAAAAATGTATTTTAAATTTAGCTCCGAATCTACCAATAACTTTTCTCTTTTCTAGTTTTGCAGTAGGTATTCGATATACCACGTAGTGTGGATCGAAAATGATTTTTGAGGTTATGGAAGACCCGTGACCTAATAGAGAAAATTTAATGGTAGATTTGGCAGCTTATATATGAGATTAGTTTATATGTTGTTGCTTTAAAATATAGATTGAAATAATAACAAACATCACGTTCTCATTAGGGGCCATCATATTACTAATTGGATTTTATAGTTAACAAAAAAACACCGCCAGCGTACAAAAGAAAAACCAATCAAAATAAATGTAAAATCAAAAAATGACACTAAACTTTAATCATAAAAAAATAAATGGGTACAACCAACATGGTGCAACACTATTGTTTATTATGAAAATTCGTAAAACAAAGACTTATTGTTCTTCACAGAGTAATACTCAAGTTATTATAACACTAACAAATTATATACAGGATGATAATGTCTAATTATGATAACGTCCCCTTTATAAAATCTTCTCTAGAGTAGAGTAGGTAAGAATTTGGTGCAACCAGAGGGTGCAGTATATTATATCGACGGATCCAAAAGCAGAGTGGGTTGTGAAGTTTTATCCAAAAGCCCAATAGTAGGATTATCATTTTGCCTGCTAGATCACTGTAGCTTGTATCATGTGGAGGTGATGGCCATTAAGAGGTATCTGAATGGTTAACGCTGAACACTTTAACGTATAGCAACGTCTCTATCCTCACCGATAGTCAAACAGAAATAAAATCCCTGAATTCAGTATACCTGACCTCTAGGGTAATCCTGGATTGTCAAAACTCTCTTAACGAGTTGCTATTTTGTCCCTTTTGTATCTGATATGGGTGCCGGGCCATAGAAACATTCCGGAGAGCTGTAGAGCAGACAAGATAGCCAGAAACGGTACATAGCTACCGGATACGATAGCAGCACATAGCTGCTAACCCTTTTGCGATCTGCAAGTTACTCCTGAAAGAAACTATAGTAGGCAAGGCCACTATAAGGTAGAGAGATTTTAACTCAAGACGTTCCGAAGATATTATCTCTCTACGGAGATCGTCTATAGGCAACGTTATTGCAGCTATTACAGGACACTGGCTGGCACTATTGCAGGAGCTGCCACTGTGCGGAGCAGGAAGAGAAGATATTCACTCTCTTGGGCCAACCATACTTTGACAACCTCTTTGAGCTAAAGTCTACCGATATTAAAGCATTATTGCTGTGACAGCGCCAAATGGTTTAAGTCTTAGTGGCAATGCTGGTTTAGCCCCATTTTGGTAACACAAGGTTTAACGGGTTATTTACAAAGATCTTGTGCAAATTTAATGATTCCAATACTAGTAGAGAAATCAAATTACTTCTAGGCAATATTCTGGATAAAAGTTTTATCCGATCAAAAACATAAATGTAAGAATGGGCCGAGTTTTCGTGGAAATCCTTAATGTAATAGTTGCTGCTTAAAAAGTGATGATATAAGAGAAATGACTGGCCTATTTACCAAGTAAATAGCTGCGGACTTCATATAATAGTTGCTCCTTAAAAAGCGATGATATGGGAGAAAGGACCTGCCTATTTACAAAGTAAATAGCTGCGACTCCATATAATAGTTGCTCCTTAAAAAATCATGATATATTAGAAAGGACCGAGCTATTTACAAAATAAACAGCTCTAGACTTCATATAATATTTGCTCTTTAAAAAGTGATGATATCCCATTAAAGAGCCGGGCTAGTTACAAAGTAAATAGCTAGGTAAACTATTTATAAAAAAAATTTATGAGGGGTAAATTGATTGATGTAAGAATAAATTTGGTTGAAATTTCGTAAGTTTTCCCTTAGTATGTTTTTAAAATTTTATATAACGCGGCAAGTTATTTTTTCTGAAAGTGGTTAAAATTTAAACACTTAAATGAAATTTTTTGTTTTTCCCATTTTTCTTATAGGTTTCAAGGTAATTCCAATCGAATACGAAAAATCGCATCATTCTATCATGTCTAGAAAGGTAATTTTGTTGTTTTCCTATTTTTAGGGATATTATTTTGGGAAAATTAAAATTTTCTGATTTTTCTTATAGATTTCAGGTTATTCAGGTTTCATAGGTTTCAAGGTAATTCCAATCGAATGCGAAAAATCGCATCATTCTATCATGTCTAGAAAGGTAATTTTGTTGTTTTCCTATTTTTAGGGATATTATTTTGGGAAAATTAAAATTTTCTGATTTTTCTTATAGATTTCAGGTTATTCAGCGTCAAATGCAAAAAACTCCATTATTCTAAAATGTCTGAAAGTGGTTAAAATTTAAACACTTAAATGAAATTTTTTTTTCCCCATTTTTGGGTCGGTTTTGTTGAGAAAATTTTAATTTTCTGATTTTTCTTATAGGTTTCAACATATTTCAAATCGAATGCACAAACCGCATCGTTCTAGGATGTCTAGAAAGGTTATTTTTGTTGTTTTCCCATTTTTGGGGATGTTGTTTTGGGAAAATTAAAGTTTTCCGATTTTTCTTATAGATTTCAGGTTATTCCGCGTCAAATGCAAAAATTTCCATATTTCTAAAATGTCTGAAAGTGGTTAAAATTTAAACACTTAAATGAAATATTTTGTTTTTCCCATTTTTGGGGAAGTTTTGTTGGGAAAATTAAAATTTTCTGATTTTTCTTATAGGTTTCAAGGTATTTCAAATCGAATGCAAAAAATGGCATCGTTCTAGGATGTCTAGAAAGGCAATTTTTGTTAAAGATTATTAAAATAATCAGAGAGAACTCTAGGTTTTTTTTGAAATTATATTTCAAATTTTTGCCCCTATTTCTAGAACATTTGTTTGTATTTTATAAATACGTATTTCGACTACAATCATCATCAATATAAATTAGCTAATGGTAACTATCTCTGGGATATGGATTCAGAGATATGTTGCTTGTTGCTAATTTGGTGCGTGTCTCACCAGTCTCATGGTGAGACTGGAAAGTCGGGAAAGCAACTTAAGTCGCCCTGAAGCTACCGACCTATCAGTTTGCTGCCATCTCTCAGCAAGGTCATGGAGAAAGTAGTTTTGAACCGGCTGCAGTCGCATGAAGATATCCACGGACAATTGATTCTCAAACTGTTTGGTTTCATATCGAAACACTCAACAGTGACTCAGCTTCTCCGACTCACTGATCATATTTCTTCTGGATTTAACTGGAATAAATCCACAGGCATGGTCCTTTTGGACATTGAAAAAGCTTTCGATACGGTTTGGAACGATGGACTTATCCACAAACTTTCCAAATTCAACATACTTACCTACATCCTGAAATTCCTGATTTCCTACCTATCTACCCGAAATTCCCGAATTCATCTCCAACAAAGTACATCGAACCAATACCATGTAAAGGCTGGTGTACTTCAAGGCTCCTTGCTAGGACCCCGCCTCTTTTTATATTACATAAATGATATCCCGAAAGATCGAGCTACCGAAACGGCCCCCTTTGCCGACGTTACAGCAATCTACTGCACTTCATGGCAGCCGAAACTTATTTCGAGCTACCTCCAGTCTCGCTTATCCACGCTTGAAAGCTATTTCAAGAAGTGGAAAATCAAAATTAATCCTACGAAGACTCAGTCCGTCTTGTTCACAAAGAAGACTTCTTCTTTGAAAATTTTCATCTTACCCTCTTGAACTCAAGATGTTTAACACTGAAATCCAACAGACTCAAAGTGTTGAGTATCTGGGAATAACTCTTCAAAGATAGTTGAATGGGACGAAGAACGTTAAAAACGTCTCGCCTTTGGAAACACATCCTTTGCGGGGTTGTACCCTCTTCTCAACATTAGGAGTAGATTGGACGAACGGTTGAAACATCGACTTGACAAGTCATGTATCCGGCCCGTACTCACATACGCTGCCCCAATTTAGTCGAACGTTGCACCATCGCAACTTGCGAAAATGCAAAAATTTCAAAATCGTCGTCTTCGGACGATTTCGAAAACCCCCCTGCGATATCCGGCTGAAACCCTCCACCGAGAAACTGGATACCCTACTATCCGAACATTTATCCAAACAACCGCTAAATCCTTCTTCCAATCATCCCGCACAAACCCGTTCCCGGAGATCAACAAACTGGGCCGTTTTGACCCAAATACGTTGCTCTTCAGAAACAGATACCGCATGCCACACGATGTCGATTGCAACTGATTCTGTTGTAATTTTATTTGTACATAGTTATTTATTTACTTATTTATTTATTTAAAGTTTAGTTTTGAGGGGTGGCTTATCCACCCAAATTAGGTTAAGTTATGATTTCAATGGTTTTTATATAAGTTTTTTCCATTAAATTTAAACGATGTATATTCAATTCTACAATAATTCGATGTATTTCATTTATAAGATGATTATATAAGTAAAGTCTAGACTAGGTACTATAACTTTAAGATGTTTTGTAATTATTAACGGTAAACCGACGATTTAATAAATTCATTTTGAACTTTGAACTTGAATTTATAGCTAGTGCCATCCAATCAGAAAGGACTCTCACAAATATCAACGAATCAAAAGGATATATGGTTTATAATGTTAAATTATTTAAAACGAAAATTGTTAAATATTCCTTTTTTCCGATACAAATTTCCAGTTTTCGGAATTTTCCCGTAATTCTACCTGTATGCCAAATATCAACTTTACAGAATATCTGGAAGTAGCGTAGAATTATGATATACTATACATGGTTTTTTAAGACCAAGTTCCCGCGAATTCAGCATTTTTGCAAAAGTAAAGTAAAAACTTTTTTTCGTATAATTCCCTACATATAGCTCTTTTCGTTCAGAAGATATTTTGGGGTCAAATCGACTCTGATTTAGATAAGTATAAGTAATAGCACTGTAAGTGCGAAGGCCAACTGCCCTTTAAATTCGGCCTTGCGCACTTCCGTGCTCTAGATAGGTTTGATTGCAGTTATGAAATACAGATACAAGCTATTTACTATCACCTTTCGAATTTTCAACGACAACGACAGTGAATTTTTCGAATGTAAGCGCCTGCTTAAAAGTTTATGATATGATATTTATGGTATGATACTCCCCCAAAAAATATTCTCTCATTAGAATTTCTCCCATTAGTTCGAGCAATTGGTCTTATTTAGTCTATGGATATCAATTTTCCAAGTAAATTTAATTTATAAATCAGTTATTAAACTACTCCAAAGTAGTAAACGCCACCATAGTGTACCACTTTAAATCACTCTTTTCCCAATCGCATTAGCTGATAATGCCATTCGGTTTTTGAAAATTTTCATGACGAAAAACTTTTACTCGAGAAAATTGAGCAAAGGCATAAACATTAATTGTGGTTTGAGTCGGAAATTCAAAACCAATTTTCTTACATTTAATGTGGATTATGTTTGTGCTCATTTTCATCATATTTACACAATGTTCTCTAAATGTACTACTATTGCTAATTGAATTTGCACACAATATTGATAATAAATCATCCCTTATATGAGACATGTTCATCATTTATGTGATTATCATACCAGCAGCTGTACTATAATATATACCGAGTGTTTATTTAAAAATTTACCACTTAAATACTTTTTAACATATGCATTTAAAAAAAAGTGTTTCACAGTTTAAAAGTCGCGATAATACAATAATTATGTTTTTTTTTCATAAAGGCGCGTAGTATAAGTTATCTTTTAAACGGTTCAAGGTAGGAAAAATCTTAAAATACAAAATATGTTTATCTCATACAAACATACCACTTTTGTTTAAAAATTTTTGTCATGTATCTAATATTTCTGGTGTAAATATAAAATGTATGCCACATTTACACCGCCCTCTGTATGTACTCCAAAACTATGAAATTTATGCAAAAAAAATTTCAAGCAAAATTTGTTCCGAGCAAAATCCCTACCAGGGACACGGATCATGGAACAAACATATAATTACTGCCTTATTAAAAACTGCAACATTTGTTTAAAACATTCTGTTTCTATTTCTGTGTATAAATTGTTTGTTCCATGAATCCGTGCTATAACTATAACTATCTTTTAAACGGTGCGAAAAAAAATAAAAATTTAAATCATAAAAACATACAAATTTTGTATTTACGCCAGAAATGTTGGATGCATGAAAAATCTGTTCACAACAAAATTATTTGTTTTTTATCAGATCAGATATTTTTTGCCTTTAAAGATTTTTCCAATCTTGCAATCTTGCTTGTTTAAAAGATAGATTGTACCACGCGGGCACATGATTAATGGAGCAAAAATATAACTATTGCATTATGTATCTCCCTGCAAACTTCTGTTTGAAACATTTTTTTCCAAAATGCATATTACAATGATATTTAACTGCTCAAGTAAACACACGGTATA
Organism: Nineta flava; assembly: GCA_963920215.1. NCBI lineage: Eukaryota > Metazoa > Arthropoda > Insecta > Neuroptera > Chrysopidae > Nineta > Nineta flava. The sequence goes on from OY986040.1 coordinate 94,102,616, forward strand.
TTCAATAGAATTTTATTTCCAATTTTCCATTTTTAAACTAAAAAAATTACTACAATCAGCGAGCATACAACACACCATCATTTTATAAAATTTGGATTGTAAATTATTATTCTAACGATATATATATATATATATATATATATATATATATATATATATATGTATGTATATGTATATATATATATATATACATTTATATACATATATATATATATATATAGATTGAATACAGGGTGAGTCAAAAGTCATGGAGTTTTTTGAAAGGGTGGATAGGGGATGAAATTCTAAGATGAAAAGTCCTTGGACATTTTTGCTCCTGACCCACTGTTAATTAGATATTAATTTAATAAAGTAATCAATTAGAGAAGCGCATTAACAGAAAAAGAAATTGTGGGGAATTAACGCAGCAGCAGCAGAGAATGCATAAGGGGAACGAGCTCTGCCCAATACTAACGAAGAGCGAGTCAACCTTATGCGCTTCAAATCCGGTACAGTTTTAATAACAGAATTTTAAAAATTTTGGAATAAAAATTTACCTCTTTTTTTTCCGAAAAATCTAATTATCTGAATTATTCAGTTTTTATTAGACTTCTTACGATAAAATTGTACGGTGACATTTGACGGTGTTTTTTTAAAGTTAAGAGCTGATTAGATTTTGGAACCAATCGGTACTGTAGTGTAAAAATTGTTTAAAAAAATGTTTTTGGGATTATCATAAAGACAGTCAGGATAGTTTTTTAGGACCTCAAAAATTCAAGATCATATAAAATATTTTCGATAATCGGACTGAAATCAAAAACTTCCCAATATTTGAAAACCTACAATTTACTTAACGAAAAGTTGAAAATTAGTTTAAATTGTAATTGATTTGATCAGTGCAAGAAATAAATATTAATAAATTTTTAAGTATAATTTTTGTCATATTTTTTAGTGAGCCAAATTATGGGTGATTCGTTGCTTAAATTTTTTAACGAAAAATGTAGTTATCAGGTGTAATGAATCATTCAATTTTCATTGAATTGAGAGCTCTCTCCCCTGACGTATCTCTGCTGCCGCTGTGTTCATGCGCCGCCATTTCTTATTCTGTTAACGCGCTTCTCTAATTGGTTACTTTATTTAATTAACATCTAATTAACGGTGGGTCAGGTGTAAAAATGTCCATGGACTTTTCATGGAAATTTCATCCCCTATCCACCCATTCCAAAAACTCGATGCCTTTTGACTCATCCTATATATGTATATATATGTATATATATATATATATATATATATACATCACGAACGTACATAAATACAAAATACTATATATAAACCATTATTTGCTGTTTTGTGCTTCGGTAGAGGTACATATTTCGCTCTCTTCCTATTGTTTTGATAATTCGCCGCGTGTGTGGCTTTGCAAGCCTATAAATTTAAATTTATTTTTGAATGTTCACTTTACTAGTAATGTGTTTCTATAGCGTGTCCATGATAGTTTGGCCTAAGAAAAGTATACACGTTGATATTAACATGGATAAATCTGTTACCCTTATCGGAGTGGTTATGGTTAAAATAAAGATGTATTTACTCAATCTTATTTGGTGATAAGCGTTATTTCTAGTAGTACAATATCAATTAATTAGAAATTCTGGGAGATGAGGCGAGACAAGGGTAGCCTGTGTTGTGTATTGTATTGACTTGTAAAAGTTTTCGTTTATCGTCTACCCTAGTCTCGTCTCGTTTTTTTTAGTTTAAGATTTTAATTGTATTTTAAAGAAAAAAATCTAACTTTAAAATCTTTTTTCCATTTATATAAAGTTCATATCTTTTTAATTTATTTAATTTTTTATATTTTAATGGAAACAATAAAGACTGTTGAAAAAATTAAATCAGTATCAGCCAAAGAGAGTGATACTTCTTCTTTCGAGTCTTTCGAGTATTTATCCAAAATCTGAATTCTAATTTTGGTCTCGTCTCTCGCTGACATATTTCTGTCTCGGCTCATTTCTTTTGTCTCTCGCGGCACAACGACGATTTATTAAGGCAATCGTGTGATAAAATACAGTGGCTACGCTTTACTCGTAGGATTAATCAAACTTAAAGGATTCATCCCATTAACTGAAAGAATTCGTTATCGAATAATTTCAATAATACAATTATTAGATCTGTTTAAAGATCGAATTATTGTTATAAAACACAAACCACTAGATGTTTACACTAACTCTATATCTCAAATGTATCGATTTCACCTAGAATAAATGTACGTTGTACTTTTACGAGTTTAGACTTGTATTTATAGCTTTGTGAACTAGTAAATACAAACTTTATCATAACTATATAAAAAATAAATAAAGTAGTCTTCAAGTTCTACATTCATACAATCTGTCTCGTAGTTTAACATGCATGAATCAGATACCAAGTCTATTGTATTTATCTTAATGGACTCATCAATGCCAAAAATCAATATTCTGGATTTATAAAGCAAATAAGGAATAAATGTATTATGTTGAAACTCGGAATGGATATTGTTAATTAATGTTCTGAAATACACATTTAAAACGTGAAGTAAAACAATTTACCCCACACAGCCGATGATTTTACAGCAAAAACTTTTGAAAATAACGTTACCGCTGAAAAAAAAACTGAAACTTATGTTACAGATATTATTATATGTGTATACTTTAAGGGTCACAATACTATACTAATATCAATTTCCATTAGGATTACGAAGACATAGTATAAAAGAACAAGAGTATACTAAATAGACAAAACTCCATTACTGAGACTATGCGCAGGGCGTGCGACGGCCAAGCTGTGCATAAGCACAGCAAGGCCATTCGACTGTGCTCGGTTAAATTTCAATATAATGCAGTTGAGAAGGGTGGGTGGGCTCTTGCCAGGACACTGTCGATTGAACTACCACCTTCATTACTTGGAGATCTCTGATGATCCCACTAGTATGCCCTGTATGGAGGACGATGAAACCTCCATACATGTTATTTGCACCTGCAGAAATCTGTAGGGTGTCAGGTATACAATGTTTGGATCCGAAACCTTGGATCCATCAATCATGGGAGCAATCCTGGTGGGCCTTGTTCTCAAAGAGGGCACAGAGGACCCCTTGGTCTAGGTGCTAGGGACCCATTGACGGCACCCCTCTTTTTAATTACTCAGTGTGCTACTGTCACGCCACAGATGAACGAGTTAATCTTTTCAAATCATTAACAGTATAGTTTTGAAGTCAACATCAACTCATTATTCCATATATTATTATTTTTGTATACTTTAAGCGTCACAATTCCACACTAATGTCAATTTCCATTAAAGTTATGAAGACATAGTATGAAAACCTAACTAATTTAAGGAAACAAAACAATGATACTTTTACTGAATAGAATTTTAAATACGATTTTCTTTAAATCAAAATTACATTCAATAGACTACTTGATTGACATACGGTATACAAATTCATTTATCATTCAAATTAGTTGTTACATGCATTACTAAACAAAAATACATAACATAAAATCTAGCTATATTTAGAAAGATTATAAATTAGAATGTGGTTTAATTTATTACAAAATCGGAAATGTCCTTGATTCAAATTGAATTTCATAAAATTAGATTTGTTAAGGATTTATTTTGTAGGAATAATTCATAAATTGTGTTATATAAAACTTATGTTATGTTACGTCAATATGGATATACTTATTAAGGAGGTTTCAGCACTGTGTATAATCGGGACAAAAAACTGGTTTGATTTGATTATAGAACAAATACATGTAACTGGTAACAGATACACAACAAATATTCACTATTCACACCTCAAATATACAAATTATTGTAATTTTGAAATAAAAAATAATTTTCAACCTTTATATTTCGAAAGAAAACGGTAAAATGCGATTTTTTTTTTAAAATTTATTTAATAATTATCTTTACTCTCCTAGTTTTTTTTTAAATTCTGTCGTGTATTTTTTTTAATACAACAGATAATAGTTGGGTGGGCATGAAGTTTTACATGCTTCTAATGAGAGAGAGTGAGAGAGAATGATAAATTTGCAATTAATTATCTCGCGTTCTAAACAATCAAAAATTCTGAAACTTCGGGATATATTAGAAAACATGATTTTTAGCCTGTGAGAAAAAAATGAACAAAATCTGTCGAAAAATGGTTTCATGCTGGAACATCCATAATATGGAATTTCTTATGCAAATTTTTACGGGTATAGTATTAATGTAAATAATTTTCAGGACCTGATCGGGTACCAGTCCGGCATGCTTTAAAATCTTTTGAAATAATTTTATTATTTTATTAAAGAAATATAGTAATTACAATTTATTTTATATTAATAAAGTTTAAAAAATTTCAATTTTACAAAGTTTAAAAAAATCCTACAATTGTGAGCCAACGTTAACCAAATCCGTTCCTAGTAGGCCCATGTCAGGCAAACCATATATTATATGAACACTTTAACATTGGGCTTGCCAGATGGATACCTGTTCAGGACCTGATCGGGTACCACTTCGACATGCCCGATCTGGCATGCCATACTCGTACCTGATGCGGATCAGATATAGCGGCAACTCATCTGGCATTTTCTGGTCGGGTATAAGAGTAATTTTAATAAGAGTGATGTTAAAAAGAGTAAATTGAATAAAATTTGAATGAAAGTAATTTTAATAAAATTTATTTTATTTAAAATTATTTTGTTTAATTTTTATTTATTTTTATTTTTGTCTATTGATTTTGACTTTCTATCTATTTCTAATTGTCAAAGAGTAAAATACGACTAGCAATTTATACTGATGATGACTACTTTGTAGTCGAAATACGTATTTTTAATACAAGAACTGATCTAGGTATTAGGGCGAATTTTAAATTAAAAATAAATCATGTTGTATTTCATACTTTTTGCTTCCTCTGTAATGAGCAACCACCTTAAAACACCTGGGATGGCGAAGTTGTTAAAAAAAGGAAAAAAAGAGGAAAAGTTTGCAATTAAATGTAAAAATAAAAAAATACTATTATAACAAAATTAATAGATTATAGTACTTTACCATTTATATCTTCCTTTGATGATAATACAGATAAACAAACGGGAAATGATTTACAACTTACCTGTAAAAAGTAAAATAAAACAATCAATAAAATAATAACTGTATATTAAAAAACTTTAAATACCTATTCTTATCACGTGAAATAGTTAGTATTGTTTCAATTAATTTGAAATGACTTAACTTTAAAACATCACTTATAATAAATAAAATTGTTTTTATATTCACATAGTTAATTACAAACCTAACCATAATCTTTTAGAAAATTTATAGCTTTTAGTAAACAAAAAAACAAGATTTTATTATTGATGCACTGAAAATAATATAATATAGGGTGTCGTAAAAGTCATCACCTCGTATGTTTCGACCATAACTTTTAACCTAATCGTTTTTTTAAAGAATTGTAGTTGTTGAACTTAAAAATTTTTAAAATATACAATTATACTCAACAATAGTGCTATAGTCTTGATATATGCACTCAATCATTTCGTGCTTCAAATTCAATTATTGCTGCAATTTGCACCTTTGCGGTGAAAAACTCCCTTTACCATAAACAATTCGGCGACTGGCGGGTTGATCCGAAGAAGCTGCAACGTAAGATAAGATGTAGAGGTAGATTTTAAAGGCTGCCCTAAACGGGCTACACTTCGACCATAAGGTCCATTGTGATACCTTAGGATGTGAGGATGTGAGTGGAGTGGAAGGAATTTGTGAGTAGACTAGGAATTGGTAGGATACGCGGCTGCAGACTATGATAGAAACTATGCCGATATTCATCTGGAGTTCGTGAAGGAAACTGCAGAAAACCTTCTCAAGCATAGCCGGTTACTTGGTTCTTGTCCATACGCCGACAATTTAGTCAATCAACCGCCCCTTTTTTTTTCTTTTTTTTTTTTATAATTGACAATCTGCCGATGTCGGGATTCGAACTCATAACCTCCTAGTTTCCAAGTACTGCACACTGCACAGACATAACGCCTCAGACCGTTCGGCTACTTGGACTGGTAGCGTCAGATAATCTCTAACATTTGAATCATGAAATTGAAACAATTTAACTGTGACAAAGGGGAATTTTGCCCCGAAAATTGTCACCAAAATTCACATTGCGATGCAATAATTGATTTGTTGAATCCGTGCATTTCTACATATCATTAAGATTATTATGGCAGCACCTTGTTGTGGAGTATAATTATTCATTTAAATTTTTTATTGATTGAATAATTGATTGAGTTGATCTTCAATTATCAGAAAAAAGAGATTACTTAAGTTCTAATGAAAAAAATAAGGAGATAACTTTTAGGAGACCTTGTAAATTTTGTTTTCTTTTGGTATCATACTATTAAAAGTATATTTTTTAGTTTTCTTAAGACAATGAACCATTATTTTCTATATTTTAGTGGTAACGTTAACCTGTCTTATTTCACGCCGCTTACACCAAAATTGGTGCAACAAAATACTTCGTTTAAAAATTAAAAAAAACAAGCAGTGGTGGGTTTGACTTTTTGAGTGTCACATTCTTATGTGCGAACCATGAGATTGCATTATTGACATCAGTAGAAGACAAGTATTTACAGCCTTCGCGATAAGGTAGTTGTACCTGATCCAAAAATTTTCTCGATGTTTTCATGTTTTCATTGTATTTATGTTTAAAGGCGTTTTGTAGCGAAGTTGTTAGATATAAGCAAAAGTCCATAAAATTAATGTTGTCTGTATCATTCGCTTCTCCATTGTGGATAAATACTGATCATTTATTGTTTTATTACTAGTTTTTACTATGAAACATAAATATGGGACTTTATTTTATATGGGACTTTTAAATACTCCATAAAATATTTGATTTTGAATCTGATTCAAGAAACCGATCTTTGTTTGTGAGAAAAGCTATTTGTCACGCAATAGAAACGTATACTAGCAAATTTTCTAGAAAATAAAATCATAATGAAGGTCAAATTAAGTTATCTACGCGACAATAGTAATATTCATTATTATACCCGGTATATATGATATTTACGACTAGCTAATATAACAAGGGTATATTAGATTTAGTCCCGACTTTGTTGCGGTTGAAAATATTCTTATCAGAAAAAAAATTGACACAGGTGTTCATAAAAAAATAATGTAATAAGTCCATTTACGCATATCTGTCCGTCCGAATGTGGACACGATTACTCAAAAACTAAAAGAGACAACGACCTGAAAGTGTAAGTATGTTCTAGAACTTCAAATTGACTTTAATTCCTTGGGCTAAATCGAAGCTAAATCTTGGGCTAAAATCTTGGGCGATATTTAGGTAATTTACTCAGTTTTGATTTAAGCAATTAACTCATTTAGTCTATCAATACTTACTTGTTTTATATCTTAGATTATTAAAATCAGTTATATTTATGTAAATATTAGAGTTACAGAAGAAATGGTAGATAAGTTGTAATAAAATTCATTTATTTACTCACTATTTACTGCTTATTCATATAACGATTGCATCTATAATTATCAACTGTACATATCAATGAATAGAACCCTTTTTATAGAAGCTTATTTTTATATAAATATCCATTTTATTATGTTTCTTTACACTAGGTGGTGCTTTAGTGGTATATTGGTGACAGAAAAAAGTTTCATAAAAAATCTAACTTGTTTAATCAACATAAAACTAATCCATATTTTATCCAACTTAATTGAAAATTCACATCATACTGATAAAAATTATCAAAGACATAAATCTGTATATTCCTACCAAAAAAGAACTATTGAATTTAAATATAACCAACCCCCAATATATCAATCTCGTCAGTATTTTGAAAGGTCTGTTTTATGTTTACGTATAGATACTATAAGTAAACTACTTTTAAATTACTAATTATATTATACATGTTCCTCAATATCTGAATACATGGTTGAGCACCGTCGACTTCAAAATTGCATTATTCTTTACCCAAATTGCTTTGCAACTATTTCGGTGTTCTTTTACATCCAGAACCAGGATAAATTGATATGCCTAATTTGGAATGATGAGCATCTAGACATAGAGTATTTAAAATTCCAAGGCTTCTATCTCAACCGTCATCAAAACCGTTAAAATGAATATAAAAAAAGACCTTTTAAAAAACAATTTGTTTTTTCGTCTTGTACTAAAACGAATAAAATAAGTTTAGGTTTCCGTTAAGGTACTTCAATGCCAAATGCAAGGTATACTTACTTAAGTGCACATACTTACATACATATTTCACATAAGTAGATCCTTATTAAATAATCGTTAACATCTTTGCCAGTTTCTACACGTGAAAGTTTTGATGAAAGTTTTTAATCGCAATAAATGTATGTGATATAATTATACTTACATCTCTATGTACAAGCAGAAACATATCAATCGCATGTTTTATTAATAGCTATAACTCTCGTCTTGCTAAATATTTATTTCTTTGTCAACCACTTCAGTCACATGATCATAGTAAACCAATCACAAGGAATAAAACCAATCACCCTATTCTTCCATCTGAAGTTACATATAAGATTGCATCGAAATATACGCCAGGTCTATTGTGTTATAACTACATAGTTTCAAAAAATACTACTGCGCTTGCCCACCAATGCGTTATGCGTTATGAATAGTTGCTTGAAAAGTTACATGTGTAAAATAGCCCTTTGTCGCTACAAATGATTTAATATTTTTTGTTGAATTATTTGTATTGTATGGAATGAAATTAATTAGTACCTACTTTTATTAATATTTCGAGCGAAAAGCTTTTTGAAAACAACTAATTCAACATAAAATCATTTTCAGAGATAAAAATAGTGAGTACGTCTATTTTATGAGGATCTACTAATGGGAAATACGTACGTAGGTATGTCCACTTGAGTAAATGTATCGAATTTGGCATTGACAATAAAACAATAAAAAACAATAAAAAACAATAAAAAACAATAAAAAAAATTTTGACAAAATGGAAAACCGACTTCCAAAATCATATATTCTAAAACCAAAAATGCATCAAAAAGTAAAAAAATAATTGCGTATTCTTGTGTCAATTTTAGTTCACCTAAGCAAAAATTTTTTAAATATATGTGTAGACTGCTTAAAAGACAATCAAATTATTAGGATAATATAATGTACAATTATTGTTATTTTTAACAAGTAATGTAACAACTAACTGAGTTAATTGTTTGAATACCCAGTATATACTGAGTTGTATATACTTTGTATTGTTAATATTTCTGCCTATTCAATGTTTATAAAATATGAATTATCCAAAAATCAGCACTGTTGCTGGTTTCGTTCAGAAGATATTTCGGGGTCACATTATCTATGATATTTCCTGTAGTAATAGCACTGTAAGTGAGAAGTCCAAATGCCCCTTAAACTCGGCCTTGCGCACTATCGTGCTCTAGATTTGTAAATGTTTGTTTTGTGTTAATAATTAATATTGAAACAGTAAAAAATGTTCATGCATTTAAAAAAAATTGATATTAATGTTCTTGCGATTTTTACATATTTAAATATTGAGTTATATAATTGAGTTAAACAACGCGACCGACTGTTAACGCAAAGCGTTGTTCAACGCGAGCCGTTAGGTGACGCGAAAAATTAGTCAATGCGATGATTTAGAAAATTAACGGAAAGCGTTGGTAAACGTAAAGCGTTGGTAAACACAAAGCGTTAACAAACGCGAAACGTAAGCTAAAGCGAACCGTAAGTCAGCCAACGCGAAGCATTGGTCAATGAGAGGCGTTAGTCAATAGGAAGTGTTAGGTCAACACGAAACGTTGGTAAACGCGAAACGTAAACTTAATCGAACCGTTATTCAGCCAACGCGAAGCGTTGGTCAATGAGAAGCGTTATTTATCCAAAGCGGAGCGTCAGAGATTCGCGAAGCGTGATTTCACGTGAATCGTTAACCAACGAGAAACGTAAGCTAAAGTGAACCATAAATCGGCCAACGCGAAGCATTGGTCAATGAGAAGCGTTGGTCAATGAGAAGCGTTCGTCAATAGGAAGTGTGCGTTTACCAACGCAATGCGCTTACCAATGCGAAACGTAAACTGAATGGAACCACAAGTGAGCCAACGCGAAGCGTTGGTTAATGAGAAGCGTTAGTTATTCAAAGCAAAGCGTCGGTCAGTCGCTTTGGTGATTCGCGAATCGTTAACAAACGCTAAGCGTTAACCAACGCGAAACGTAAGCTTAAGTAAACCGTAAGTCATCCAAGCGTTGGTCAATGAGAAATGTTTATAAAAAAATTTTGCAAACAAAAGTTGTTTATTTTAAAGAGAAGAAAATTTTTTTTCAATAAAATTTTTTTCTACCTCTTACGATTTCAAAGATATATTTTTTCCCCCCTGGCGGGGGGAAACACTTTCCGATTTTGCCCATTAACGAATTTGACCTTAATTTTTTGGTCTAGAACACATACAAAAATTTTCAGCTCGTTATCTCTTTTCGTTTTTGAGTTATCGACTTCACAGACAGACAGATTGACGGACGGGCATGTGAAAATGGCCGAATTAGGCCATTTTATGAATATCTTTGTAAAGCATTTTTGTCAAGGATTAATATTTTCAAGCATTACAAAGTCGCGACTAAACTTAATATACCTTGTATATTTACAAATATACTGGGTACAAAAATAGTATGTACGGTTGTTATGTATACCTACGGGTCCATGGAGACCATGCCTTCATTCGCCTATCAATTGTATTTCTCATTTTTTTCAACTTTGAGGAAAATTTTGAGAAAACTATTGAGTTTATGAAAAAATTTTTCAAACAAAAGTTGATTATTTTAAAGAGAATATGATTTTTTGTCAACAAATTTTTTTTCAATCTGTTACGGTTTCAAAGATGTGTAATTCTCCCCTCTTATTTGCTCTTTGTGCACAAATTATGAGAAAACTATTGAGTTTATGGAAAAATTATTCAAGCAAAAGTTGATTATTTTATAAAGAAGAAGATTTCTTGTTAACAAATTTTTTTTTTATCTCTTACGGTTTCAAAGGCGGATATTTCCCCCCTCCTAGTGGGGGGAAACATGTTCCGATTTTGCCCATTAACGAACTTGACCTTACTTTTTTGCTCTAGAACACACACAAAAATTTTCAGCTCGTTATCTCTTTTCGTTCTTGAGTTATCGGCTTCACAGACGGACGGACGGACGGACGGACATGTGAAAATGGCCGAATAAGGCAATTTTATGAATACCTTTGTGAAGCATTTTTGTCAAGGATTAATATTTTCAAGCGTTACAAAGTCGGGACTAAACTTAATATACCTTGTATATTTACAAATATACTGGGTATAAAAACCTAAACTGATTTTATTCGTTTTAGTGCATGCTCAAACAAAAGCTTGTTTTTAAATGTTTTTTTTTTTTACATTATTTTTTTTAAAACTTTTTAAGACTAAAAACCTCAAGTAATTTCCCACGGTTTCTTCAAATTCAAATATTTTTCCGACACTTCCACCAAATTCCTATTAGTGGATATTTTCGAATAATTTCTATACAGAACGATATTTGATAGCTGGAATGCATTGTCATGTGACTTATGCACGATTACAAAATTTCAAAGCTCTAACTCACTTAGAACTAGTCCAAATTTTTATTTCAAGTTTTATCCCACACATGCTAACACTAACAAGTTAAAAATAAAAGCTTCTAAATACATTTTATAGTAAAAATATACTAATTAAATATAATCGTAATGAATCAAAGAATAATAAGGCAATCGTCTAAAAATGGTTAACCGTAGAAGACATTTTGACTAAGTGTTGTTCTTTTTTCGTATTATTTTATTCGGTTGTTGCCGAATCCTGGATTTGTGCCGAATTTAGATTTCGAAAAGTGGTTTGAATATGAAAGTTGTTCGTTTTAAAAAAAACCAATAATTTTTTCGAAGAATATTTTAGAAAGGCGAGTGGATTAGATACAAATCAACTATAAAATATTGAACGAACAAGCAAAGTTGTGCAGTCGACTATACACACTGAAATGAGTCCGTTGCGCGGCCCCGCTCCCTTACAAGGGGAAGATACAATTTGGGAAATTGACTTGGCAAAAGGGTTCAGGAGCGATTCAGAAGCTCACACAACGTTCAAATTTATACTGTGCATATTAAAAAACTTTCATCATGTTAGAAACACCACACATGAGTAACCGGTAGCGTGCTTATCAGTCAGATAGCTAGAGTTCGATTCTACCTTGGAAAAATTTTGTTTTTAATTTTTAAAACTTAAAAACTGCGTAGAGAGGTTTGCAGAAATAGGGAAGCACAAAAATTTGAATGTTTGTAATATTATAAAAGTTGCAGAAAATGCATTTTACTATAATATCCATTTTTCTACGTCATTTTTTAACTCTTATATTTATCGAAATTCTAGTTTTAATGTTCTAATACTTAATAATTAATACTAAAACTACAGTCTTGGTTGCTTGGTTTCGGTATTCTTCTTACTCTTAAGTATTTTTGCAATAAAATTTATCAGTATACAAAAAGGTAAAACAGACTCAATACCGTATCTAGATATGTGATACTTATAGTTCCGGTATATGTATGGTAATGCAACAAATTCCATGTATATCTATCTCTGACTATTGAAATCCGATCGATAATATGGAAAGGTTAGATACTATTTCTGAATGGGCTGTGTTGAAATTATCAAACCATATCTATTCACCTACAAAACTTTTCCGATCAAATGAAAAATTTTCTACATGAATCATTTTACGTTACGCTATAACCTATGAATAAATTGTTTTTTTTTCTTGTTTTTTTCCCTACCCTAATTTTTTCCCTTTTATGTGAGAAAAAAAAAATCAATATAAATTGTGCACACGTCGTTTATGAATAGTTAATACTTTTTTCTAAGTACCTGTTCATATATTTTTCATGTCAAAAGCCTACAGTAAACATTTTTTTTACATATTTGCTTTTGATTTGATGAAACATACCCATAAATGGTTGTAGTTTATTGTGAAAAATAATATACAAACATATTACCTTATATGCTGTGAATCATACTTTCAACCAATCGTAAGAGTCAAAACTTGAAGAGGACATACAATTTTTTTGTCCTAGACGTTTATGATTTTTCATATCAAGCTTTGATGTCAAAGAATGTTACTAATGTTCAGACATAGTACTTAAAGTAACTTCAATTTCCGAGAGCAGTGTAGCATAGAACAAATGTCTCTTTTAGCGAATTTTCTTCCTAAGTGAAAATTCAGCTCTTGCGATTTTAACGATGAAACGATTTCACTAAAATTTCTATAAATGACCCCGATTCTTTAAATGATCGATTCTCCCTACTAAACATCGAAAATCATCATCGTTAAAATTTATATAAATTATACGGTAGGGGCGGGGTGATCGATTTCATCTGTTTAAGATATTGAGGATATTTTATGAACTTTTTACTCTTTCACTGCTTTAATGCGTAGTGATATTTTGTTGTATTGAAAATTTTGGAGAATAATTTTTCTTGCTCCACCCGCCGAATGTACGCGCTTTCTGGCCGCATTTTACGTCAGAATGAACGATTTTCATGGCCTTCTCGAGCTGCAGTGCGCTTTTACAGGCTCGAGACTTTCTGGCCGCTACCATAGCAATTGTTTTTATAACATAGCAATTATTCATTTGTTTACAATAACACACGTAAAATGCGGCCAGAAAGCGCGTACATTCGGCGGGTGGAGCAAGAAAAATAGTATACGACCTACGGCCAAAAAGTTGGATGCCCTGACGTATGTGATATGATTGCCTCGGCTTCGCCTCGGCCATCACATCACATACGCCAGGAAATCCAACTTTCTGGCCTAAGGACGTAATATACTATTTCTGGATCCAACACATATTTTAATTTTAAATTAGAAAAATATTTAGAAAAATATTACGAAAAATATTTAAGATGATAATATTTTTCTCCTCAAGAGAGAAGTTTTTTTTTTTAATTACAAAAAGTAAAAATATTACAGATGAGATGTGTTTTTCTCCTTAAAAGAACGATGGGAGTTTTTTTTTTCTCTTGTTTAATCGCAAAAAGGAAATGATATTGAAAAAGAATAGAGTAGTCCATCTTGTTTAAAATGCAAATATTCCTCACTGATAGTATCATGTTTCCAACTTCATCCACTTGATTCTCCAAAGATTCTGTTATTATTCTGTTATTATATTCTTGAAAAATCCCCTTATACATTGAATGAATTTTTTTAATTAACTTTTTACTGTGACGAGGCAATAAAATTAATTATTTATTCCATACCTTCCATCTTCTGTGTAATCAATCTTCAGAACCAATCGATCGATTTAATTTTTTTTAATCATAGTTGATTAGAGAATCTTATGTCCTTTCAAACGATGTATCACAAGATAGGGTGTGCCATTTTAAATTTCAAAGTGGGGGTGGCTGGGGGCAAAGGAATGCAACCTAAAATTCTCTAGGAACCATTTTTAAACTTCTCCTTTGATATCTAAATCGACATTTTTCACTTAAAACAATAATCACATCAGGTCAAGAGTAATTAAGTGGGGATACTTTTGAAATGAACACACTGTAAATATATTTACGAACATAACTATAGAATATTGCGAAATATTGATGAGAAAAGACCTTAGGTAAATTTTAAAACTATTAGAAATTCAAAATTCCAAATCGTTCCAAAGTTAAAGCCGGCGCAGATCTCTAATATAGTTTATAGCTTCTATAGAAAACCTGCAGTAACGAAATGTCGGGAATAAATTATTTGTCAACAAATGTAAAATATAAAAAAATAACGTGCGAAACTGTCAAAATTCGTTATTTGATATATATTAATTAAAATAAATATGATTAACTACTGAATGTAAACAAATAGATTACTCTTTCGTTGCACACAATGGTCAGTCATAGTTTTTTAATTCCCGCTCTCAGGTTAGTTCTCAGTAAACGCTCTGGAAATTTGGCATGTGATGTGCTTTTTGTCGAAAACTTCATTCATGGGCAAAATTGGTCAAGAGCAAAGGAGAGCTTATAGGGTTTGATATACTTAATAAACATTAATATGACTAATGTCAACAAGATAACTTCTTGTGATACTCAATATGATTCCTCTATCTGACAAAATTCGTTAGACCATGTAGCTCCTACGTGATAAATTTTTTTATTTTAATTAGGTATAAATAAATGTTTTTCCTATACATATAATTTGAACTGTGATAATAACATAATATGTGAGAATAATTGCAAACAGTTAAATAAATGTCTAAAGTTAGTTTACAACAACGATAATAAATCAAATAATCACTCATTATGTGACAATATTATTATTAGTAGTCACCAGTCACCAGTAATAATAATATAACATTCAGAGACAACTGTAGTTATCGAAGTGTTAGTATAATAATAGACTAATAACAACATACATTAAAACGACACCTATTATTCATGAATAAATCTATCGATCTATATAATTATCGTACAATTTAAACAAACTGTTCCATATCAACTATTTTATGATTGTCCTTCAAGTTTCAATGTATATCCTCAATAAAATAAGGATTTAACTAATATATAGACTGGCCAGTTGTATTTTTTAAGATGCAAAAGTTCTATTTGACTAGGCCACAGTTGTACCTTTAAATCGAGAACTATTATGATCTGCGTTAAATTTGTAAGAGAGCTTTTTTGTGCCTTTGAGCTTCAATAACCTTTTTTTTAGGGTTGATCCTTGTGGTTTTTTATTTTCGTTATGGACTTTTTGCCCTGTTTTCATAGTGCCAAAAAAAGTTAATTCCGTTCGAAAATTTCCACGTACATTTTTTAAGAGATAAAAGTACTATTAAGCTGGGCCATATACAAATATTCTGAATATCTTTCCACCAAATTTTGAATGCGTAAACTTTTTGATAGGGGCACGCAAAATGTACGAATTTTTTACGTTTTCCCCGGTTGTCACGCTGTATCACATTTTTTGAACCTTTGAAACTTCTAGCAATGGATACGTCATTTTAATGAGACCACTCCCTCAAATGAATGATTACTTTTACAATTATTTATAAAATGTCAGTTGCAGTTCTTAGTCAATTTACAGAAATATCGTTAATTCCTTCTATGTATAACAAATATTTTCATATAAAATAATTTAAAACACAGTATCGGCTATTATCTCTAAACATGTTATAATAATTAATATCTAAACAATTGCATTTATTGTTTTATTAGAATTTTTAATATTGTAAAATGTATATTATTGTTTAGTAATTTATTGCGGACATCTCCCTTGCTTTGACCCTCCTCTTACTCATTTCCACTCACAAAATTCTTTCCACTATTTTTCCCACTAAATATTTTACAGAACGTATTTTAAGGACATACCCCAAATAAAACATATTATTGCTTGTTAATAAAATGTTGCCGTATTTTTTTAAATTATATAATTCTATACATAAAAACAGCTGCTTCTATAGTATATTATTTTAAGTTCATGTAACCATTGTATAAAAATATTCGATAATTAAATAAAGTTTAAAAGTTAAATAAATTATTTTGTACAGTTGAATTGGTACCGCGGAGTTGCCGAAACGAGGGTTGAATATATTAAGTATCTTGTTTTTGTTTTTATAAACTTCTAGGGTAAAATTGAAAAGTAAAATCTCGAATCAAAATTAACAAAAACAAGAACATACGAGT
Organism: Nineta flava; assembly: GCA_963920215.1. Lineage (NCBI taxonomy): Eukaryota > Metazoa > Arthropoda > Insecta > Neuroptera > Chrysopidae > Nineta > Nineta flava. The sequence continues at coordinate 94,119,308 of OY986040.1, forward strand.
ATATAGTATGTATATAGTAATATATGTATATATAAGTATATACATATATATAGTAATATATACTCTTAGAATGCGATTTACTGGTTCACTTTTTATGAACGGGAGTGTACATAGGAACGCGACTATGTAGGTTAAAGAGACTCTCAAAGAAATCATTATTTCAAGAAAATAGGTTAACATGTCTTAGGGTTAATAGAGGTCATGGGTTCGATCCTCATCCCTAGGTGTGTATGATTTTTTACATCAAGCATTTAATGTCAAAGAATGTTAACATGTCATATTAGTTATAGACTTCTAGGAAGAGAAAGAAACGCCCTACCAATTGGTAGCGCAAAAACCACGAAGACTCTTGTGACTCTAAATCCGTCCAATGAAAAAACAGGTTAGATTATTGGCAAAAAAAACTTGATAGACTTCCTGTTTCGTCGTCCTTTTCTACCATTACTTGCTTAAGTCGATGGAATTTGTGTATCTGACACTAATTAGTAGTAAATAAAAACAAGGAAAGAAACAAATATTTAAATGTAATTTAGGTTATAAAACTATATCATGTATGTATATTGGCAGTAAGTGTAAGGTTATACATTTGACTGTCAACAAGCAGATAATAATATTGTGTAAATGATATATTATACTTGTCGAGCGTTATCGAGATTAAATTGTACTTAGTAGATAGTAAATACTATTGATTTGTAATCGCATCAATGCTTAAGTTTGAATAGAATATTCCTGTCTTAGGCTAAATAATACCTACACTATCCAAGAAACATGAGGTGTTAAGTTAGTTAAATCTTCATGGCCCATTAAACAATGTTAAAATATTCACATACCAAATTAACTGGTTATTATTAATTGAAAATATGTTATTAGTATTAAAGTTAAAACACACGAATTAGTTTAGCTTTGAAATAATTTTAACGTCGATCGGAACTTGTGGGATGGTTTGAAGAGCTAATACTCAAGTGCTAAAACCACTTGTGAACAACCATCCCTCCAGCATTTTTTACAGGCGTAAAAATCTTTGTTTCATATCTCCCCAACCGTTCAGTTAATTAAAAAAGTGGTTGAAAGCAATTTTGTAGGAAATCCTTACATGTGAAATTGTTTGAACAAGTTTTTTGTAGCATTAATAGTAAATAAACAAAATAAACACAAAAGTTTTCTCATGATTTGTTCCCATCTTTAAAACCATAATAGATTTTATTTAAAATGGCAATAACAACGTCTTCAATATTAGGAATTTTAAAATTTCGTTTATGTACATAAAGAACTTAACTTTCAGAATAGGTATGCAAAAAAATTCGACACAAAGGAGCTACGTAAACTACGTGAATTTATTCAAAAGAAGAAATTATAAAACATATGAAATTACGATACATTGAAAACTATACTTATTACATTAAAATGTTAAATATTTCTGTGAACATTAGAGTTATATAAATTGTCATGAGATACATTGAGGTAAAATTAATTTCCTACAACTTTACCAATATGAGAAAACCTTTAACAAACAGTAAGCTTTTAGTAAAAATTTTCTCTTACGTTTATTTCTAAAACGAATCAACTGTCATGTCTAAGCTTTATTTGAAAAACGGTAAGAGGCGAGACAAAAAATTAAATTAGGTGTATTCTTTGACATTAAATGCTTGATATGAAAAATCATACACGGGAGGTCGAACTCACAACCTCTGGTATTCTAGACCAATGCTTTACCAACTGAACATTTGATGTCGTTGTATTATTAATTTTGATACACTATTTACAGTTTTTTTTTTTTAAAATGTTTTTGTAAACTAATGTCAATTTATTTCCATTGTTATCATGGATGCCTTTCGGTTGTATTTACTTTTACCACAAAATCCAGAACCAGCCTTGTTATTTGTCTATAACAGCCGCACAATGACAATGGGTGTGGGTGATATCATTGAACTAATACTATCATTGAGGAACAATGTTAAAATGTTAATGGTACACAGGTTAGATATATCCGTACGGAATAAATAGATTTAGGTATGTTGTGTATGGGTGATAATATTAGCTAGTGTTATTGTTAAACATGATAATACCTTTATTATTGTATTAACCATATCTATTGACAAACAATTACAATGTATGTCCGATATCCGACTAAAAATATTTTAAAAGTCATTAAACAAAAATTGCTTTTCCAAAGTAATCTCCAAAATTATTTGTTTCAACTGTACAATCCAAACAAAATGCTATTGTAAGTAGTGGTGGGATGTAGGAATTATTAAATTATTGTTTGTATCTAATTTCCCTAAATGTAGCAAAAAAAAATGAACAGTATTTGGAATAATTAATATTAATAAAAAAATTGAAAAACCTGACTAGGTAAAAAAATAATAAACTGAAAGTAGTTTGGGTCTAAATGTTAGCATAAAGAGTTATAATAAGGCCTACTTTTTGTAAAACGACTATTAAAACGTAAAATTGCGAAGTAAACAACAATAAATAGAAATTTAGTAAACATTGATTATTTATGCATCGGATATTTGAGAAAAAAAATTTTTTCATGGAAAAATGATAATGTTAATACCTCGATTTTGGGTCTTATACGGTACCGGGTCTCTCAATTAGACCCATTACAATCCTTTGTCAACTAAAAGACTAAATCACAGCAAATCAACAATATTCACTAACCAGTCTTTAAATTTAATATTTTTTTATTTAATATTTATGTATTTCAAACAACAATTCAACCTAAAATACGCTGGATCTTGTTAGGTCTATTCAAATTACAAAAAAAAATTATCATTTTATTTTAAAATATGTTCATTTCTCTGTTACTGTCTACTATTTTTTTACTAAATATTTAATTAAAGAAAAATCAATATCGGTATTTTATTTTAAATTAAATGCCACCCTGGTCTTTATTTGGTGTCTTAGGAAAAAATCTGGAACTTTGGTAACAGAAGGAACTAAATTAAAAAATAAACAAAGAAACTGTTTTTGTTTGCATGGAATATATAAAGCTTACTTTAATTTAATTGACCTTTTATTTATAAAACTTGCTATTAAAGCGAAAATTTACGGAGTTAATTAATAAAATAAATTTAATAAGGACCGGACCGGACCTTGTTAGGATACAATCAAGTGGGCTTTATTACGGGCAGTAACAAGCGATTACAAAACTTCGTTAAAAACCAAATGATGAAGGAAATAAATAAAAATCCGATATTTCTGCCTATATGTTGGATATTTCGAATTAATTCAACAATTAATTTCACTGAAATGCATTTTAACCGGTTGGATTGAATCGGGTTTTAACAATTGCATGTCAATGTTATTGATATGGTAGGCATTTATTATATATAATATGAAATGTAATATCATTTAACATACAGGGTGGCTTATAAGTCACGGACACAACTGGGACGACAAGTTCTTTACCATTTTTTAATCAGACGCATAGGTAATTAATTATTAGTTTAATTAAGACAGCTAATCAGTGGAGTTCTACAGCGGCATAATGTTAGACGGGAGGGTAGTGTAGGCTACCATACAAGCGAGAAGCGGAAACATTCGCTCAGAGCGAGCTCGCTCCCTTGCGCCAATTTCTTCATAAAATTTATCTTCGAAAACTCGTCGAAAAGTCAGTATTGTTCATTTCTTAAAGTGAACAATAAGAAATATCGGTACGGGTATTGAAGTACACCCTCAGGAGGGTCAAGATGGAAAACAATTGAAAAAAAAAAACGAATAGAATGCGAGAACCATCCAACAAAATGCTAATTTTGAGACAAATTTCAAACTTAAAAAGAGTGTTTTTGCGTCTCGCTTGCGCGGTAGCCTACTACTCTCCCGTATTAATTACCTATGCGTCTGATTAAAAAATGGTTAACGACTTTTCGTCTCAGAATTAAATTTTCTATCCATACCTTCAGTTGTGTCCGTGACTTACGGGGACACCCAGTATATGTTTGCGTTGTGTAATCAGATCAAGCAAGGTAGGTGTAACAAACATTCAATGCCCTTCATCATATTTGATACAATACATATAAAATGGTATTTTGTGTTACATAATAATATCATGCATTTAATTGGATAAATATTATAAACATTTCACTAGATATTCAAAATAATTGATTAATTAATATACTCGTACATATATTAAAACATAATTTCATTACGTTTTAATTTTACTATTATCTCCATATACAGTAAACCGCTACAATATACTACTATATATTTACATTAAATATATATTACTATAGACGTTAAATTTACAAAAAGCAATTAAATATGTTACTAGCCGAATTGAAAAGTAATAATGTAACTTTATAGAACTGGTAATAGGGAATATGCATGAAAATTTTTTTTCACTTGAATTGAAGCATGTTTACTTGACAAATATCAAGGTAAAATTACTTTTTAAACAACTTTAAAAATAAGCGAGATATGAATGATTGAAATTCCCGATTAGACAAAGAGGGTGATAGCCCTCTTCATATGTTATGTGACGTCATATTACACTTTCACCATTTAAAATACACGTAAAACTCCGTTTTTAGTATTTTTGCAAGAAAGAGACAGATAATAATCTTTAAAAGCTTATAGCTTCCTTGATATTTGTCGGATTATAATTTCGTTTTTAAATATTATTACAGTATTAACAGTATTTTCATATTCTGAAAATAAATGTGAAAAAAAATTGACACTTACATAGTATGGATAGACGTTAATTTTACTAAAAATCAAATTCATTACTTCATTAAATTTATCACTTTATGTACACTCAACCAAGTTGTGTCCTTGTTTAAAAACTTCGATTTGTGCCGAATCAACTTCTTTTTTTTCGAAAAAATGCTTCGAATCAGACATGTTAGGAGTTTTATCACCAACAACATGTATTCCAAGCATTTTTTCGAATAACAAATAGATTCGGCACAAATCGATTGCAAAATTTGCATACAAGGACACCAATTGTGTGGTTGATACGGAATAACGATCTTATTTTGCTTTTATCTCTGTATATAGACAGCAACGTGGTATGCAGTGTTCAGATTATGTATCCGATGGGCCACATTTGTTTCAGAATTAACTGGATCTGTACGTTTTTGGCTGAGACGGCTTGCGTGCCTGTGTAAACATAATTAGAACAGGGTATCAAAAGAAAAAATTGTGTAAGCATAACAAACTTTCTTATACCAAATTATAATTTATAGAAATATGGATATGTGGCAGGCTCATACCATACTTTATTTGGCCGATATTCTTTAAAATATCATGACCATCGTGCTATCGTTACTTAATTGTTGGTAGATACATTACTGTTGCTTCCAGTCAATGTAACGAGGTTCTAAAGTATGAAAAATGTGCTCCTATACTATTCTACCTAATCAGAGCTAATATAAACATATTATTCTCAAATTAAACTGTGTGAAAAAGTGAGGGTCTGTAATGTTATTGAACAAAACAATAGATTTCTAAGACAATAGTATGTATATTAGAATTTTGATGATATTTTTAACATCTGGAAATTAACATAAATCTGGGTTAAAATACTGAAGGATACTACGGCGATGTGGTAGAGTAAGTGGCTCATTCCAATACAATCATGTTGATTAAAAATATTATAGTTCCACAAAGTTGGTTATTAAACATCATCTTTGGACATTCCCGAATTAAAAGGTTCTTTAAACTTCTTCATCTGTGATTTTTAAAACGCCCTCTTTTGTAGCGTTTGATTCTATTTCTCTAAGTTGTGCAGTGTGTTTAGCATTCTTAGTGGCTCTTTTATTCTGATCGCAGTAATCGTTTCTTCTTACGAGCCAAAAGCGATTCTAAAATTTTTACATTTCAATAAATCTTCCAAAACTTCTTGTGGAACGAAATTTTTTGAACAACGTAATACATCTTTTCTCTTAACTGTGGACGAAACACTGAAGGTGTTTTCCCTTTCGAGTTAAATAAAGGTACATTTGAACTTAAACAAAATTTATAAATGTTTGATTATATTGGGGTCAGAAAGTATACAGGCAGATAGGCCTGCTAAGCTTTTCACACATACATACACGCTCCAGTTTTCTTTATATTTGCGTGTCAGATTTACCGTTCTGAATATAGTGGGATTGACATCACATAGATAATTTTTCAATAAAATGACTGACGTATAGATATAGTTTTTTATGAATGTACGAGCACTAGACATAGTTCATTTATCAAATTCTTCAAAATCTTTTATAGTACATTATTCATAAAACTCCATAATAAAGTTTATTATTTTTTGTCGTAAATTAAATGGAGAAAATTCAATATTTTGGGTATGACGAGCCTTAAAAAAAGATATTTAAGAAACTGAGATTTCGGTTAGTTAAGCAACCGCCGATATAAATTAAATTTGGATTATTAATATTTCTATTTTCTATTGCGTAGTTTTTTTTTATCCATAGTCTTATTGCGTAGTCTTATTTTATTCCAAGTGAAAATTATCAAAATAAAAAACTAGAACTTTAAGATTAAATAATTGATTCAAGATCCCCGTAACCCCTCCTGAAACTTTTATAATTGATTTATATGCACTTCAACTACATGTACAAAAAAATCAAGCCTTGATCTTTTTGAAGCTCCAGTGCTCGTACATCCTTCAATTATTTATTAATACCTCTATAAAAAATGAATAATTACATTTAGTGGTTAACCAGTTTCAAAATATTTATAACTACTAATATTTACACGAAATATATAATATTACAAATAAATAATTAATTACTATAAATAATTGTGCTTTATTTTCCATCAAAAATTAATTATTATATTACATTTGTTAATGAATTAACTAACCATCTATACCCCTATATTATCAGTTGTTAATTAAATCCATTCCGTTCATTTGAGCATATCAAATATATTTAAGGATTACAGATTAAAAATATATAAATAAAATCAAATTATAATTAAAATAATATTCAAAACAACAGCAGTGATAATAAACGGCACGAAGCTATTATTACCATTTATATGTGTACAGGTTGTGTACTAGATTATTTGATTTTAATGTGTTTTAAATTATATTGTGAGTAATATGAGAATGACTAGACATCTCAAAACTACAAAAAATGACTACATCAAAACAAGTTTTTTACACTATGCCATTTGAGCTGATTGTGTCTGAAGATTGTGTTTAAAAGCTTCTAGATCGAAAACTCAGCTGGAAAAATTTGTAGTCATAGATATATTGCATTTGGATTTATTAAACTGAAAATATATCACAATATTAGTGCGCGTCTAAAATAAATTTAAAAAAAAGGTATACATTTTGTATTTAATAAACTAAAATGCTTAAAATGAAATGGTATGCCCGAGTCACCAATATGTGACAATAAGTAACGCTCAGGTTTTAAATTTCGAAGATGATAAGTTCAGAGTGCTATAAGTTTTTATTTTTCTAACCACATATTTATGACTAGGGTAAAATTTTCTACTTTTTAGTTCATTAAAATATAACTTTTTTAATTAAATATTTTGTATGTCTAATATTTTCTACTTAAACTTTTTTAACAAATTTTCTCCAAAGTAAATGCAGGTGTGTATTGTTTTTGTACTGCAGATGATAGAATTTCGTAAAAATTTCTTCAAATGTCCATCGTACCTACCTACTAGATGTTAAAAATGACCAACGTTAAAATTTTTATATATATAAAAATTATATATATATAATTTTTATCAAGCTCTATGTATTTTTAACCCGACTTCAAAAAAGGAGGATGGTTCTCAATTCGTCTGTATTTTTTTTTTTTTTTTTTTTTTTTTTTTTTATGTTTGTTACCTCAGAACTCCGGCATTTATGAACCGATTTTGAATTTTTTTTTTTTGTTTTAAAGGGTTTGATTCCCGATTGGTCCCATTGTCACCAAATCGCATTCTGATGAGGGGATCTCCGGAAAATCGAGGAAAATCCTCATTTTATATGTGATAACCGATTTCTGCGAAATTTTTTTTTTTTTTTGAAAAAGTATACTCATTCATAATGGGAAAATAAGAAAATTTTTTTAAAAACCGACTTCAAAAAAAATTTTTCCTTAAAAAAAAAACCGACCCCAAAAAAAAAAAATTTTACAAAAAAAAACCAAATTCACTAAAAATTAGTTCGTCGTTTAGTAGGTCTACCCATATTTAGACAAATAAAATCAGTTATAGAACTTCAAAGTCACTAAAAAGCGAGAAATAAAACTTATTTTGATAAAATGGAAACCCGACTTAACAAAAGAAGCACTAAAAAGTAAAAAAATAATTGCATATTCTTGTGCCAATTTTAGTTCACCAAAGCAAAAATTTTTAAATATATATGTACAATTATTGTTATTTTTGGAGGCGGTGTCCAAAAGTTATGTGAATTTATCTATGTTGACACCGCCTCCAAAAATAACAATAATTGTACATATATATTTAAAAATTTTTGCTTTGGTGAACTAAAATTGGCACAAGAATATGCAATTATTTTTTTACTTTTTAGTGCTTCTTTTGTTAAGTCGGGTTTCCATTTTGTCAAAATAAGTTTTATTTGTAAACTTATTGTAACAATATTGTATTGTTAAAATATATTTTATTTTTATTCTTTTAATTTAAATAAAATGCTTTTTTATAATTAAATAATATATTTTCAATTTAGAATACTTTTTTTTAATGTAACATAAAACTCTTTTAACTAATATTAACATATAAACATATATATATATACGGAGAAACCATGTTTTTATTTAAAGTTGGCGTTTACTCAAGCTCTGTTGCAACATGAGGAGACAATACAATTAATTTATTAAACAAACGCTATTATAAGAAACAAATAACTATACAATTAAAATAATAATTCTTATTTGTTAATATTAGTTAAAAGAGTTTTATGTTACATTAAAAAAAAGTATTCTAAATTAAAAATATATTATTTAATTATAAAAAGCTTTTTATTTAAATTATAAGAATAAATGAAATATATTTTAACAATACAATAATGTTATAATAAGTTAAAAATATATATAGAGCTTGATAAAAATTATATATATATATATATATATATATAATATATATATATATATATATATATATATATATATATATATATATATATATATATACGTTTATGTATCTGTGGACTCTCTAGCGATCACAGTTTTATTTCGATTGTCATTAAATTTGGTATTTGAGGCGCTTTTGGCATTTGATAGGTCAAGTAAAATCGGACAAGGGGAAAGGGAGGTTTAGAGGGAGGGAAAAACACAAAATTTAGCATATCTCTCTTAATATTCAAAACATTGAAAAATTTATAAGGAGTAAGTAAAGTGGTAGGTAATTAGTTTTACTATAATTTTGTTTCTTATCGTTTTTTCCTGTCCTATGCCAATGTCCTTTTCCCTTGACACATGCCATTTAGTAATAAAATTGGCCTTGCAAATACTAAAATCATATCAGATATGTTATTTCATTTCGGTCACAGTAAAATTATGACCGTCTAGATAGTAGAAGCAGCTCCTGCGTAACGAGTTTTTTATTATACATTTTTATTTTAAGACTAAATACTAATTTCCCACAACTTTTCAAAATTTATCCACACTCCCATCATATTTCTGTTTCAGGGTATATTCTCAAATTCATCTAGATGATACTAAATTATTGTATTGTCATCAAAACCAAAGTTGTTTGCAAAATTGCATAAACAATAAGGGAACTTTAATGAAAGCTTTTAAAATATGGATATGATGGCAGACCAACCGATTTTATTAATAATAATACTCGCCTCATCAAACTGCTCTTTATTTTTTTGCAAACTGAAAATTCATCACCGTTTTTAGTGAATTTCTTCCAAAGGAAATGCACCTATTATTTTTGCACCAATGTTGGAATTTCGTTAAAATTTCTTCAAATGATGTTAAAAATCACTATCGCTAAAATTTGTATATATATATATATATATATATATATATATATATATATATACATATATATATTTATATATATATATATATATATATAAATTAAAAGTCAGTTTCAATGATGATTAAAAAAAATGAATTTATTATTTAAAAGTATAAGTACATTTAATTACAATAGTTAGATATTTTGAAAAGTAGTTTTAACATTGACAATTTTGTCAAACCACAAGTGCATTAACGTAAGCTAATAACTTAGTAATACAAATGATGACGAGAAGTCATTTACAATAGTTTATATATGATTATTAAAACGAATGAATAATATTGAAAAGATAAAGTATGAATGTTATTTGTGATTATTAAAACAAATAAGTAATATTGAAAAGATGTTGTTTAAAGTTATTAGATCAAATAAATAATATTGAAAAGATAAAATATGAATGTTGTTTGTGATTATTAAATCAAATGAGTAATATTGAAAAAATGTTGTTTAAGGTTATTAGATCAAATAAATAATATTGAAAAGATGAAGTATGAATCATTTTTAATGTAGTGTATTCAAAACTGATAATTTTGCATGACGCCTGTAATACATCTTGTTTACTCAAATGTTCTTTATCTGTGTAGGAGTCCCTATGCCAGGATCCATAACTTCTCTCTCCTTAAGAAGGAAGTCTAACCATGAATGGTTTGGCTGACGTGTCTGCTAACTCATATGCTAGGGGAGCAGATGCGGGAACCACAATTTGTTTTCTTCTACATTTTGTAAAATATATGATAAATATGACTCCAATCGCTATTATGATAAAGATAATTATATTTATGCTGATATGTGTATAATGTTGAAGTTTTAATAAATGAATGTCATCAGTATTCTGTAGATGATTCATTTGTAGTGTTTCAAAAGATGCGTTGTTGGATATTTGTTCAACTTTCATTTCATTGTAGATGATTTGTTCCAACTTAAAATTTGTTGTTGATGTTGATATTTCTCCATATGTGAGTCCGTTGATAATGACTTTACAATGTTCGTATGATATATAAAGTTTACCAATGAAATTTGTAATGTTTTTACCACAGGTAGAATTTATATTTAATGCATATTTTATAATTTTAGGTAAGTGAGATGGAATCGTCACAGTGTATGCTATTATGTGATTGTTTTCGATCTCTTCAACGAAGTTTTCTTCGATAGTATGATGTAGTAGACATTAAGCTGGTTCATTCTGTATTATCTTGATTTCACATGTATTTGTTTCTTTATTTTGGAGTTGTAGTTTAGAACATATGTAAAAGTTTTCTATTCGCTTGCAAGGTTTTTGAATAAATGCAAAATGCTTTTGATTGTATACGATATAATTTGTTTCAGGAATAATGATGGTTTTATTGATTGGTAAAGGTCTGATTCTAAGGGTGTTAAAGGTTTGGTTCTTAAACTGGGGTATTTGAACAGAAAATATGATATTCGTATCATTGAAATACGCTTTTAGTTCCAATGTTTCGTAAATTTGTTCATCATTAAAAGATTTAAACATATCGTGAATCTTTTGTCTAACTATCGTTAATTCTGACTTGGTTAAAATGTGTTTTGATAAAATGCCTATTTTAGCGAGTTGTATTGATTCTGTTACATCGTCTACATGTGTGCTTAATAAATTGATTTGAGATAAAAGTGAAAAATATGTTTGTGTAGCAAAAAGTTGTTTTTCGATTTTATCATAGCTTTTTATTGCTAATGAAATTATTCTTAACTGAGCTTGTTCCGAGTTAATATATTTTGTTATGTTCTCAAATCTTTCGATCATTTGACTATTTAATGTATGTTGGGTTTTATCTGCATTTTCTAATATTGCATTGTTACTTTGTAAGGTTTCGATCTGGTTATTGATTTCTATGGCATCTTCATTGTCCATATTGCCTGATATAGCTTTAATTAAATTTCCTAGTACATTAATTGCGCCACGTTTGGTGCGTTTTATTTTGAGTGAATCTACTTTGTGTTTTAATATTTCTAAATTATGGTTGATTATTTTCGGGTTGAAGAAGAATGTATTATCGATTTCTAACTGTTTGATAGTTTGTTCTAATTCTAAATATGTAAATTCTATGTTAGTTACATTAACTACGTGTATTAAGTTAATATAGTGGTTGGTAACTAGGGTATTTCCAAGGTTAAGTGCGAAGAGTCCTTCAGTGTGCGTGAGGTCGTGAAATTCTATAAGTTGACTGGCGGTGAACGCGAGTCTGAAACAGATTGTTTCCGAATTTTTAATTTTCCTTTATGATATTTAAATTTATTAGTTGTTTTAAAAGTGAGTTTGTTTTGGTCGGTCACTTTGTGTTTGTCAAAAGCTGGTTTTAATTTAGTATTTCGCTGATTAGTTTTAACATAAACTGTTTGTCCTTTTTCTATAATTACGGGGGTTTGTTTAGCTAAATTTCGTTTTTCTATTTGTTTATAGATTTTCTTGTTATTAGTATTAATAATTTCTCTAATTATTTTAGTGTCTGTAAGTTTTTGTTATAGTCGTTGAGGGCGTTATTCGAAGTTTTCATTATGATTTGGTTTTCTCTGAGTCCATTAACAATTTCAAAAGGGGTTAATTTTGTTGAAGAATGAATTGAGTTATTATATGTAATTAATGCTAAGTTTATTAATTCGTCATTTAAAGAAAGAGGTCGTTTTAATTTTAGTATCCGTAGTATTTCCAAAATGGTTGAATGTAGTCTTTCTACGGGAGAATTTCCTTGTGAGGTTCTAGCTGTTGTTTCATGTCGTTTGATATTATACATATGTAGATATTCTTTGAATTGGTAGTTTCCAAATTCTTTTCCAGGATCGTGATATATTTTAGTGGGAAGTCCATGTCGAGATATGTATTGTTGTAGGGTTTTTAGGATGTCTAATCCATTTTTTGAATTCATAGGTATGAGTTCGGCAAATTTTGAAAATTTGTCTAACACTGATAAATATAGAGATTTTTCTAAAAAGAAAGTATCTATATGGAGTATTTCAAAAGGTTTTGAGGCCTGTTCCGTTTGGTTTTGTTTAAGATTTAGTGGATGTCTTTCGTATTTGCCTTGATTACATAAATCACATGAGTTGATTAGAGAGGTAATTTTTGTTTTCATGTTGTCAAAGTAAAACTTTCGTTTTAGGTGTTGTAATGTCTCTTCTATTCCTCTATGAATTGATAATTCATGGTATTGTTTGATTAATCTAGACTGTTCGTCGATATCCTCGATATCTTCTAAAATTTTCGTACAGCGAATTAATTTATAATTTTGGAAGTAATTTTCGTGAAGTTTAGTTAAAGTTACAAAGGTTTGGTCATCAGTGTAAATTGAATTAACTTTACTTGGTGAAAAGTATTCTTTAATTATTTTAATTAGTTCTGGTTCGGTAAATTTTATGAGTTCGAATGTCTGTCGTTTTCTAGTTTTGAATAAAGTAGCAGTTTCGTGTTTTTGTCCAATTGTTTGCTCTAGGACAATTTGGTTGTTAAACTCGTTTAAGGGTCGTTCAGATATTGGAATTCCGGGGTAAAGGTTTTCGTTTGCAGAATGTTGGGTAGAAACTTCTACGTCTACGGATTCGTTGTTATTTAATTGGATACGGGATAATGCGTCTGCGTTTGTATTTTGTTTTCCGGGTTTGTAGTCGATATTGAAGTTATAATCTGATAATTCTATTCTCCATCTCAGTAGTCGGGAATTGCATTCCTTAAGGGAGAATATCCACTTAAGGGGTTTGTGGTCAGTTAATATATTAAAATTTTGTCCAAAGAGGTACGGTCTAAACTGCTTACATGCCCATACGATTGCAAGGAGCTCTTTTTCGATAGTCGAATAGCTCCATTCGGCGGAATTAAGAGTTCTTGATGCATAGCTTATTGGTTTATCGTTTCCAGTTGTTCCTTGGGTGAGAACTGCTCCGATAGCGAAATTGCTAGCGTCGGTTGTTAAGATAAAGTTTTTCGTAAAGTCTGGGTATTTTAGAATAGGATCGTTCGTTAAAAGTTGTTTGCAAAATTCAAAGCACTCTTTGTATTTTTGATCTTTGACGTTAATGATTGAGCCTTTCTTAAGTTTTTCCGTCATTGGTTTTGTGATCTTAGCAAAGTTGTCAATAAATTTTCGATAGTAACCTAATAATCCAAGAAATGATTTCATTTCGGTTATTGTTTTTGGGATCGGGAAATTTTTGATTGCTTCTATCTTTTTCGGGTTTGGTTTAATACCGTCGGTAGTTACAATGTGTCCTAAAAATTCTATATCTTTCTTTAAAAATTCACACTTATCAAGTTGTGTTTTGAAATTAGATAAACGTAATTTGTCGAAGACTTTTTGTAACATTTGTATATGTTCTTCGAGGGAAGATGAGTAGATAATTATATCATCCATATATACAAGTACGTTTTTACCAATGTATTCGCGTAGCATGTTGTCCATTACACGTTGAAAGGTTGCTGGGGCATTTTTGAGACCAAAGGTCATTCGTGAGAATTCGTAATGACCATTGTCGACTGAAAAGGCGGTTTTCGCAATATCTTTGGGATCCATCTCGATCTGATGAAATCCTGAAGCTAAATCCAATGTGCTGAAATATTGGCATTTTCCTAGCTTATCAAGGATGTCGGATATGTTGGGAATTGGATATTTATCGTCGATGGTTTTCTCGTTTAGTTTTCGGTAGTCGATAACTAATCGCCACTTTTTCTTGCCAGAAGCATCAGCTTTCTTGCTAACTATCCTAATAGGAGAGGACCACGATGAATTGGATGCTTTAATGACACCACTGTCCAACATTTCATTTATCTGTCTGGTCACTTCGTCTTTGTGTATGTGAGGATATCTATATGATTTGGTATAGACTGTTAAGTCATCTGTTGTTTTGATTGTGTGTTTTATATCGGAGGTAAATGTTATGTGTTGATCGGGTGTATGAAATATGTCGCGATATTGTGCGCATAGTTCTAGCAAAGATCGTTTTTCTTCGTCATTTAAATGATTAGTTCGTAAGTTGTTTTCGGCGAAGTCATAGTCATAACATGCGTCACTTAAGTTGTTAAGTTCTTTTGTCTTGGCTACTGATTCAGCACGTATATTATTTGGTATGATGAAATTTTGTTTGGTATTAGTGTTATTTTGAATTAATACTTTTGCCTGATAATCTTGAGTTTGATAAATTCCTGATATGATTTTTATGTTTTTATCTAATTTAATATTGGGTATAAAAATGTCACCATTTTTGATATTTGTATTAATTTTGAAAATTTTTGTTTTGTTTGGTTCTAAATTGAATATTTCTGGTTGATCTAATTTCTTGAAGTGAAGTTGATTAATAACACCATTCAGATTAATTGTGTGTTGAGCATAATCAATTTGGGCGTTTAATTCCTGAAGGGTTCTAGTACCAATTATTCCATCGAAGAAGTGATGAAATTTGAATACTAGAAATTGAACTGGTTGTTCATTGTTTAAATTGTCAGCATAATCTACTTCTACTTTCTTGTTCAATTTATATGATTTTAACGCGGTTTTTACTATGATTTGAGTGTCAAAAATGTTTTCGAATAATGGTGGATGTTTTGGATCGATGAAATTTTCATCTGCACCAGTGTCTATTAAGAATTTTAAATAGCCTATTTTGATATACGGTAGTGTGGTGTTTGAATCATAAAAATTTAATTCTACGAGTCCGGCGGATCTGAGATCGAGGCTGTCTCCGTAAAATTTTCATTGTCTTGATATTGTTCTTCGTCAATGATTTCTGAATAATCGTCAAAAGGTTCATAGTCAACGTATTCCTGAGCGTCTTCAGTTCCCTGATTATTTACTTGTCTGTGAATACTCTGTCGTGTATTACCTGAGCTAACGTCCATAGGTGTTGGCCTATTATTTTGATTATTTTGTCGATTAAAGATCGGTTGATTTGACGTTTGGGGTCGGTATTGCGTTTGTTGTGCGTATACAGGTGGTCTGTTGTAATTATTATTTCCATTAAAAGGACCATTTTGTCTCATGGGAGAGTTTGATTGTTGGTTGTTATTTGATCTAAATGGTTGTGGGTTATATTGAGGTCTATTTTGGTTTTGGGTCTGATTATAATTATTATATCTGGGTTGTTGTGGGTTAATTGATCTGTAATTGTTACTACTATTTTGGATTGGTCGCCTATTTGTATTTTGTTGTTGCATTTGGGGTTGGTATTGAGTTTTGTTACTCATACGCGATCTATCATAACTAGATTGTTGCATGCTTAGTTCATTTAGGCAAACGTCGTAAGCATCTTTGATTGTAACAGGTTTGTTTGCTCTTACAATGTATCCAAGTTTTGGGTCTAGTCCTGCTATGAAAGATTTCAACACAATTAAAATATTTAGGTCGGTTTGTCCACTAATGTAATCTCTAGATTTTGTTT